>JANJXV010000283.1:0-452500 GCA_024803745.1 Megascapheus bottae | reverse complement strand
CACTTCCAGAAGCTTCTGAGAGAGGCCTCTATGCATCTGTCCAAAGTAAACGCACCTTAAATTAACTAAGTAAATGCTCTAAATAAATCAATAAGTGAATGCTCTAAATAAAGAACTAAATGCTCATTCCTCTAATCTTATCCACCCAGCAGGCTGAGCTCTGAAGATCACAGTGGAAAGCCAGTCTAGTCAGTAAAAGTCTAAAGGCACTTGTCTTCAATTAGGCAGCAAAAAGCCAGAACTTGACCTATGACTCAAATGGTACAGTGCTAATTTTTGAACACCAAAGGAATGGTATTTAGACCTGGGTTCAGGTTCAAGTGGCAGCACTGGACCACACACCAAAATGTAAAGGCTTTCAGGTTCTAACAGGCAAAGCTATCACAATCCCTCCCTGATGGCTCAAAAGTGATTCAGCCCCCAGCTTTTCCTCTGACGACAGTATTTCACAGGCCTCCGCCATTAGTACTGACACCTCATTTCTTACTGGGAAATGGGATTTCCTAGGATGTCACCTAGGTGAGGGCTGCAATTGGGAGCTACTTACTCATGCCTGAAATCCAACTTCTCAGTAAGCACACTGTTGAGACTCCAGTAGCTTGTGAGGGAAATGAAATGGCATGGTGTCCCAGTCATAATGAAGTAGTTTGTGCACTTGTATCATGCTTAGCTCCCCTGTGAACACCCCAGTGAACCAAACAGGCTCAGAGAGGATCCAAGTATTCCAAGGCTTGGCCAGGAGGGGTGAGCAAACCTGGGTTTGGGTGGGAACACTCACTTTTTCAAGAGAATTTCCAACAACTACTACATTGTCCTCCACTATTTGAAATTGTGCAGGAAGTTTCCCACGTAAAAGAGATCACCTTTCTGGTAGGCAGCGATCAGCTTTGTCAGCAGCATCTCCAACAGGCCTTCCTCCAGGATCCATAGGTTACAAGGCTCATTCAGAGTCTGAGCTGACTTACCATCACATTATGTTGGCAAAACAGTGGATATTTCAAACGTAGGAATGGGACCACACTTCACACTGAGGAACTGGAATAGAGTAGATTGGAAATGACACACTCTAATCTCAGTAGAGTCACTTGAAAGTACACAAGAAGGTTGTAGTTTGTGGGCAGGATGATGGGTTCAAATAGGTTTCCTCTCAATATACCTCATCTGAGTTGCCCTGGAGTTTCCTGGCTTTCTTCCTAGAGAAATGCCTGATATACGGGATTTTTGGCTTGGCACTGGTCCAGAATCTACTTCTTCAAGTGAGAGATCCATATCTCTCATGCCTGAGATCCGAGCCTCCTGACCATTGGCAACAGCACAGCAACATATTTCTTCCTCCTGAGCCACAGGCCAAGGGAGCTGGCTTGAGCTGGTTGTCACATGCAGTGGCTTGGTTACCAGGGTTCCATATTCTGTTCCATTGTGAGGTAGGTAGTGTCACCTTTCAAGGCCCAATGACCAAAGCTCCTTGCTCACAGAAGACCTCCCCAAAGACATACTGGAGGCTGAATCTCCCTTCCCACCTCACATATGGATGTAGTAAACAGCACACCTTTTTGTTCAAATCCCAAGTCATTAACTAGGCGTAAGTGCTAGCCTGGTCTCAGGCTCAAGGAGCCTTTCTTAGGTAAGATCCAAACTTAACTGTCACTATTCCCCTTACCCTTCACAAGACATTTTGCTTCACAGTGCCTTCTCAGCTTGCATTTTGCCTCTTGCACTTTTTCTTTGCTAGTCCTGGGACTTGACCTCAGAGCCTGACCATTGTTCTTAGGCTTTCTTTAGGCTATAGCTGTCCCACCAAGCCACAGCACCACTTCCAGAGTTTTCTATGTATATAGTACTCCAGAATCAAACCAGAGTCTTTTTGTGTGGTAGCCAAGCACTCTACAAATAGATGAAACACCCAGGCCATCTTGCACATAGTATTCACTTCAATCTTCTAGGACGTTGTTAGGTTTCTGTATCGTAATCAATTTTTCTTCCTGATGAATATCTGTGCTGTCATCTGTAAAAATGCAAGTGGGAAAATCACAGAAGCATTGGTGACATAAAAAAAAGTCTTACAGACATAGATAAGTGTTCATTCTTTGTAGGAGAAAGGATATTTTGATATGATGATGATGACTATTTATAAATACTTTATCTGGGTTTAGAGTTTGGCCCAGTGGTAGAGTGCTTGCCTAGCATCCATGAAGATCTAGGTTTGAGTCCTTAATATCACACAGATATAAAAATCCATATGGCAATGCGGCTCAAGTGGCAGAGGGCTAGACTTGGAAAAGCCAAGAGCAGTGCTCAGGCCCTGAGTTCAAGCCCCAGGAATGGCAGAAAAAACAAAAGAAAAGAAAAGAAAAGAAAAGAAATGTGCTTTTTACAAGTTATTCACTCACAGCATTTGCCTCTGAATTCTTTGCTTCTGCATCTTGTGACTTATCCCTTTCCCTCAATGTAGACAAGAAAAACTGATTTTATTACTTGCTATCCTTTGTCCAATCTTTGGATATTAATTCAAAATACAATATTGCCTGAGATATTGTGTGTGTGCATGTGTGTGTGTATCTGCCAATGTGTGCATGCACACATGTGTACAGGGTTTAGGGCTTACTCATAGGGCCTGTGTGATAACCCTCAGCATCTTTTCCTCAAAGGTATTGTTCTTTCACTTGTAGCTTATTATAGCTAATTGGAGTTGAGAGATTCACTCAATTTCTTGCCCTGTGCATTGGAACCCAGTGCTGGGTTCTCATATTGTTAATTGTAGCTATAGAGAAGCCTGAGGTCTGGGGATCCTCGTTAGAATCCAGCCCCTGAAAGAAAGTCACTGATAGAAATCTTTATCTTCAGTTAAGCACAAATAAATAAGGCAAAAGTGGAACTGTGGCTCAGTTCCTCTTGTAGCAGCCATGAGAAAATTAGTAATTGGCAGCACCTGGTCCCTGAGAGAAATCCTTAGCACTGGTTCAAAAAAAGAAAGAAAATAATGAAAAAAATTAAAACTTGCTGAGGAATCCATAAGGATAAACGTGCCTGTGAATAATCTTGTCATTTCAGATTCCCTCAAGAGCTTAGGTCTCTCCGTATTTTATCAAGTTTTTTTTAAAGATATTTACATATTTTCTATCTTTCTTAAACAGAGATAGCCATCCACAAAACACAAACACAAACTCTCACACAGTATACCACCCACCCATAAGTGTCTGGCTATGTATATATGTATAGTCATATGTATTGATCTGTCTCTCTATACTAATATATAAATGCATAAACATATATATTTAGACAAACAGGAAACATACATAGATAGGTCTCACGCGTTTCCAGATTTTGTGCAAGTCTTCTGAGTGCAACTTATCATTGTATTGTTTGTCAAGATAGAGTCCCTCTAACTTTTGGCCAGCTTCTTGTCCTTTGATACTTTTTTCTGGCAGTCCTGGGTTTTGAACGCTAGGCCTGGATGCTGTCACTGAGCTTGAGCTTCTTGCATTCAGTAGTTTATTGCAGATAAGAGTCTCATGGAGTTTCTGTCCTGGGCTGGCTTTGAATTGTGATCCTCAGATCTCAAACTCCTGAGTAGCTAGGATGACAGTCTTGAGCTACCAGTACCTGGTTCCTTTGCCTCTTTTACCCTTTTTTTTGGCCCCACCACAGCCATGGTATCTACCTTCCTATGTTCTCTCCACCTGCCCCCAGACAGGGGTCTGACAGATGCTTTCCACCCACTTATTCATGTCCTCCTCTGTATTGGCTGACAGCTAAGACATGCACTCACTTGTCTGGATGCCAAACACAAAGCCATGTGATTGTTTCTCAGTCTGGAACATCCTATCAGATTTATAGCACCACAGAGGGTCAGGTTGATGCTCCTCCAGGGCTTCTTAAATTGTTCTCATATTAATCCACAACACGTTTGTCATCACTTGTCCAGCTAATTCATGGACTAAAGCAGCATTCCCTACAAACTTAGATCCCAATACCATGAGGACACTCAAGGGTGCATTAGGAGTGTGACCTGCAGGTGGATGTGAGCCTGTCTAAGTTGGAGGGGATTTCTCCACCACAGGAAATGGAATACAAATTTAGAATCTGCTTTCATGAGGTGACAATCTCTGGCAGATGTTCTTATCAAATGTGGCACTGCCTACTTCCAGCTTAAAACATGGGGTGATGACCCAGCATAACAGAGAATGTATTCACCCCGGCCCAACACATAGGCTGGGACCCTGAACTTTCAGGTAGCATTTGGCTTTGAAGGTCATGAGATCTTAGTCTACAAATGATGAGCCCCCTCCCGTGAGGCATAGCAAACGGAGCCAAAGTGCAACCCAGTTAAGCACCAGATCAAGCTTCCCTTCTTCAGTAGGGTATGGTTTGAAAACTGTGCATAGCTTCTGTTTGAAGCCAGTCCAGAAAGGAAAGTCCATGAAACTCTCATTTCCAGTTAACTGCCAAGGGGGTGGGGGAAGTCACAGGCTGGGGGATGCACAGGATGATCCATGGGCCCTGTGCAGCTACTGGGTCACCCCCTTCTGCATCTCAGCCTTCGGGTTTGAGCTCTGTGATCATCAAGATGTGCACAGTCTGTACTCTGGCTGGTAGAAGAAAGGACCCTGGGAAGACAATTGTAGACCCTTTGTGAGTGTAGGAAGGGGTAGGCTGGACACCCAGTCCAAGATGAGCTAAAACTGGAGTCGAGGGGTGTGCAAGGAGTGGGTGTGAGGGTTGTGGGCAGTCACAGTCATGGCAGAGGTGGCTCTGTCTGTGGGGTGAGTGCCTCCCTGCAGGCACAGTACTGGACATATCAGAGATCCACATGAAAAGGAAAAGCTGGAAATGGCACTATGGTTCAAATGGTAGAGCATCAACCTTGAGCAAAAGAGCTCAGGGACAGTACCCAGGACCTGAGTTCAAGCCTCATGACTGTAAAAGAAAAAGAACCAGGACTATGAGAGGGAACCTGGTACTCTCTTGGTCTAATCAGACACAAGAAGAGGCCAGGATAGGCTGTGGAAAAACACAGAGAACATCTTCCCCCAGCTCATCCTGTCCTTTATGCTGGGGCAGCCATGTAACTAGGGCTACGGTGAGATCATCTTCACCCCTGTGCTGCCATGTGAATTGTAGGCCTCTGTCCTGGCATGGGGTGTCCTGATGGCTGAGCAGGTGCCCTAACCCTAGATGGAGAGCAGCCACTGACTGTGGTAGCTAAGGAGAGATCTGTTCCATAGCTATCAGGCCACCCAGCATGGGAGCCATAACCACCCCTCACCCAGGTAGAGGCCAATGGTTTTCCAGGTGCTACTAACATTGCCCCACCCCTAGCTCTGGGTACACGTGACATTCCCTCCACAAGGAGCAGGACTAAGTGAAGGATCAGGAAGCTGCCTATGGGCTTCAGATGATGGCCAGGCTGGCACTACAGATGGCCTCACTCTGTCACCACCTTCCCCTGCCTCCATCATTCCTCCATCATGCCTCTCTACCTCCCACCCATTAACCTTGGAAACCAATGAACTGGGCTCTCATCATTCCTCTCATCTCTTTACCCACCTTGCCATGCATCCATGCCTCTGTCACTTCCACCCCACACACATCCCACCACCAGCCACCCTGTAGCTTATGAGGATCCCACAGGAAGCTCTTGGTGAAGGGCTTGTGACCACAGAACAGTTACTATCACCCGCTCCCTCCAGCCTGATCCACCACAGAATAAGAACAGCCAAGCAGGCACACACTGCAGGAGAGTTGGTCTGCTGCCACCCTGATTTCTTCATGGCCAGGACTTGGCTCTCCTCAGCCTCCCAGCTCAGTAACCAGAACATTGTGCTTTCACAGAGCCATGGCTTCCAGTCTCCATGGACACAATGACATCAAGGTGATGCCAACTTCCCCATTTTATATACTTCTAACTATGGGATGGGAGCTGATGTTCTCTTCTGTGACTCCATCCGCTAAGAGGCTCATGCAGATTTCTATCCTTTGCTCATCATGGTGACTCTTTGGTTAACAAGTCACTGCTGGGCTTCCAGTTCACCACATATAGAACCCATACTCCAACACTTTTCTTAGAAGGACTGATGACTTTTAAATATTCTCTAGTTTTAAATTTCTAGTTCCTTCTCTCTTTCAATTATATATTTCCCTTCCTCACATACTTCCCTTTTTTTACCTTCCTTCTTTCATTCCTGGCCTTGAACTCAAGACCTGGAGCTTTTTCTTAGCTTTTCTTTGCTCAAGGTAGCACTCTAGCTCTTGAGCCACAGCTCTACTTCAATCTTTGTTCTTGCTCTAAACTGGGAGTATGAGTCTCATGCATTTTTCCCTTTGCTGGGTTGGTTTTAAACCACAATACTAAGATCAGGATCCTGAATATGCCTCGGATTACAGGTATTATCTAATCAAAACAAATTCCTGATTTCTTTTTTAGACATAATTAGTTCTTTCAGGTGAGCCACCAGCCACTCATGCAAGAGCATTGCAGGATACCAGCATTCATCTTGTCTCCAGTCTTATTCCATCCATCTCACAATGGTCATCTAAAACACCCTGCTGCATGCCTGAAGTCGCAAGGAACGTTCTCAACGCCATGAGAAGCCCCCTTAAGCTCTGCCTCAGACAAGCCCAGCCCCCATCCCACTTCCACATGAGCATTTGTTTAGGAGAAATTTCCTGAGTACATCATCATCTTTTCCTCACCATTCAAATTTCATCTTTGGAGTCATTTCTCCCAGACAAAGAGGAACATGATCCATGGTTTGATAGCAGCTCCAGCTTCATAGTCCCAGCCACCAACACCCCCCCCATTACCCTGCCAGACACCTGAATTCAAGGACAATGTTTTCACTACCCCTGACTCTTATCAAATGTTTTAACTTATACAGTGCATTAAAATAATTTTACTAAATGGAATAAACACATGGCATCAAGCTTCAGAATCTTTGCACCTGAACTTTTAGTGAATCACAGACACACCAGCATTTCTGTAGCCAACAGAAATCTTAGCTTTGAGATTTCAGCATTCCTGGTATCCAAGTTTGGATGTGCTTACACTGCCCTTAATGGGGCACTTCAATCACACAATCCCACAACAATCACTGTCATTTGACATTCACTGGTAGGTGGTGCTAGGAAAAAGACTGATGTGCCAACTCCATGCTGGCTTGACCTATGCCATCTTCAAACCTGGAGCAAGTGGGGCTCCTCTCTCCATAACACCTTTTGTGTACTACCCCAGGAGGACCTTTACCGTGAGACAAAATTATGAAGACTATCTCTACCAGCAAAGATTCCAGTGAGATGTGCCTACATGGATAAAGCTAAAATCTCACTAAAGTGAGGTTGTTGGCAGTGCTGGAGCCTGAACTCAGGGCCTGGGCACTAAGCATTTGTACTCAAGACTAGCCCTTTACCACTTGTGCTCAAACTCCATTCCCAGCTGTTTTTATTTTTGGTAGTAAGAATCTATCAGACTTTCCTGTTCTAGGTGACTTGGAACTTACATACTCAGATCTCAGCCTCCTGACCAGCCTGGATTAAAAGTGTGCATCAGCCATGCGCCACACCTGAGGACTTCTGCCAGCACATTTTTTCCCAAAAATTGGAAGAGGAAGATGAGGGAGGGTTGGGCTCATCCTGCCCTGCATATGAAGGAGAGCGTCCGCGAGTGAACTTCATTCCCTGTTGTAGGCTTCTGGAGGAAAAGGAAGCAAATAGGCACAGGCTGGCAGCAGATGCCACAGAACAACTTGTGACCAAGACTCCCAGAGCAGACCTCAGAATCGATGACAGAGTTGGATCTACCCAGTAACAGAGGCAGTGGTGACACCTGAAACTGCGCGTTTGAGCCTTTGCTGCTAGTAAACAGGGCCACCTATGTCTCAATGAGAAAGGTGAGATTTTGGTGGAGAAGGTGAGATTAAACATTATGTATCATGCCAGAAGACAGACTATAAGGGGTCTTTTATTATTCCAAGTGAAATTTTGGATTTCCTCTTCTGTTTCTTTAAAGAATGACATTGGGATATTGATGAATATTGCACTGAATGTGTAGATAGTCCCTATCAAGATTGCCATTTTTACAATATTACTTTTTCCAAACCAGGAGCATAGGTTTTTGCATTTCCTCAGTTCTGCGTTAATTTCCTTCTCCAGAGTCTATAGTTCCATCAAAAAGGTGCTTTACATTCTAAGTTAATTCCTAGGTATTTTATTTTCTTTGATAGCAAAATGAGTTGCTATCCTGATTCTTGCCTCATTCCTCTCATTTGTTGGCATATAGGAAGGCAGTTTACATTGAGGGTTAATTTTATACCCTGCTGCCTTACCAAAGTTTTATATCAGCTCAAGCAGCTTCGGAGTAGAGTCTATAGGGTTCTTTAAATACAGAATCATGTCATCTGTAAGGAGAGAAAGTTTCAGTTCCTCTTTCTCTTTTCCTCCTCACTCCAGTTAGAATGGCCAAGATCCAGAAATCTAATAACGTATGCTGGAGGGGATGTGGCCAGGAGGGATCACTACTACACTGCTGGTGGGATTGTAAACTCGTTCAACCACTATGGAAAGCACTATGGCAGTATCCCAAAAAGACTAAACATAGAGCTCCCCTGTGATTCAGCAATTTCACTACTTGACAATCGTCCAGATAGGACACACTAAATTCACTAGAACAATAACATTTATCACAGCACTATTTACTATAACAAAGGTATGGAACCAACCCAGATGCCCGTCAGTTGATGAGTAGATCAAATATGGTGTTTTTACACAATGGAATTCTGTGCTTCTGTCAGAAAGAATGACATAGACGAATTTGTAAAATTTAGAAGTTCCTGTTTCTCTCTCTTTTCTCTCTTTCTCTCTCTCTTTCTGTCTCTCTCTTTCTCTCTCTCTTTCTGTCTCTCTCTTTCTGTCTCTCTCTCTCTCTCTCTCTCTCTCTCTCTCTCTCTCTCTCTCTCTCTCTCTCTCTCTCTCTCTCTCCAATCCTTAGGCTTGAACTCAGGGCCTGAGCTACTTTTGCTCAAGGTTAGCACTCTACCATTTGAACAACAGTGCTGCTTCTGGCTTGCTCTTTTCACGTAGTATTGAGGAATCTAACCCAGGCCTTCATCCTTGATAGGTTAGCACTCTACCACTAAGCCACACAGTCAGCTTTTAGAGGTTCCTGACAAAGGTTTTCCTACATGCTATTATTTCTTCTGTGAGTGCTCTTAATGCTTGCTGAAGGTTGACTTTGTTTAGAAGACTTACCCTAATGCTCCCATATACAGAGATTCTATATATAGCTAAATGTTTTTCATTACTCAGAATTTCTCTATTGTGTATGTTCTGAAATGTATTGAAGACTGACTTCTGATTAAAAGTCATTGCACATTTGTTCTATTCATTATTTTTCTTTTCTTCTATGGGAATCAGGTTTGTGATGAACACAGAAGTATGCCTTCCAGGTCAAACACTTTCCACATTTGTAATATTCATAAGGTTTTTCTCTCCTATGTGCATTTTATACTTAGTCATACATTCATGATGGATTTTTCATATTCTTATATTCATACGATTTTTATCCTGTGTCTGTGTGGTATCATGCAAACTCAAAATATGAGTTCTTCAAAAAAATTTCCCTTTCATTTTATTCATAGGATTCTATCCTGTGGTTGTTTAGTGATAAATCTTGACTTGTGCCTTCTGGGGAAAAGACTGAACATTTGCTACATTCATTAAGGGTTTTATCTTGTGTTGGTTCTGTGACACAAGCTGAGTTTTCTTCCACAGACTAAAAAGTCTTTCCTATTTATTACATTGCTAAGGCTTCTCATATGTGTGAACTCTCTTACGCTTCCTGAAGGGTGAATACTGCACGAAAGACTTTCAACTTTGGTTATATTCCTAAGGTTTCTAATATGTGTGAATTCTGTTATGCCTCCTGTAATGTGACTTCCATCTGAAGGTCTTACCACATTTGATGCACTCGTACAGTTTCTCTCCTGTGTGTGTTCTCTGATGCAATTTGAGGGAAGACTTCCATTTGAAAGACATTCCACATCGCTTACCTTCATAAGGTTTTTCTCCTGTTTGAATTGTCTTATGCATGTTGAGGTTTGGCTTCTGTGTGAAGGACTTTTCACATATGTTACACTCATTAGGTGTTTCTCCTGAGTATATTCTCTGATGAACATGGAGTTTTACCTTCCATTTGAAAGACTTTCCGCATTCACTACATGCATAAGTTTTCTCTCCTGTGTGTTTTCTATAATGCCCATCAAGATATGACTTCCACTTGAAGGTCTTTCCACATTTGTTGCACACATAAGGTTTCTCTCCTGTGTGTGTTCTTTGATGCAATTTGAGGGAAGATTTCTGTCGGAAAGACTTTACACATTGGTTACATTCATAAGGTTTCACTCCTGTGTGTATTCTCTGATGAACACGAAGTTTTCCCTTCCCTTGGAAAGACTTTCCACATTCATTACACTTATAAGATTTCTCTCTCCTGTGTGTATTATTTGATGAACTCGACGGTGTATCTTCTGGGTGAAAGACTTTTCACATTTGTTACATTCATAAGGTTTCTCTTCTGTGTGTCTTCTCTGGTGCAAAGTGAGGTATGATTTCAGTCTAAAAGTCTTCCCACATTTATCCCATTCATAAGATTTCTCTTCTGTGTGAGATCTCTGATGTGTGCTGATTGCTGAATTCTGGGCAGAAATTTTATTACGTTCCTCATATTCATAGGGTTTGTCTTCTCTTGGAGATCGAGGTTGGAGCGTCAGGTCTGACTTCTCAGAAATTAATTTTCACACTTGACGTACGCATCACATATCTCAGGATATTAGCTCTGAGGTATTGTAAGGCGTATTTCATTACTGAATGATTTCTCACATTCACTACATATATGAGGAGTCTCTCCTGTGTACATTTTCGGATGTGTAGTGATGGTCGGTGTTAAGTACAATATTTTTCATCACACAGTACATTTAGCAGTTTTCCTCCCTCCCTGAAGAATTTCTTGGGCAGGGAGAACAGAATTATGATACTGCAGATCTTTTGGACTGTCACAATCATGAATAAAATGCTCTGAATATCCGATGGATTTTTTAAGAACAGGAGACATACGAGATCTATATGCAGCATGCATCTCATCAGGCTTAGGAGACAGAAGCATGTTCTGACACTTTATGAACTCCTCAGTCCTCACCCCTAAGTTGTTACCGTTATTACTAATCAGCTCTGGATTATGTGTAGAGCTCAAATTTAAAGTTGTTGCAAATCTCACGTTTTCCTCCACTTCGATACTACTTGCAACTGCTACTTCACAAAGACATTCATGTGGACTTTCCTGGCATGTCTTGAACACATTTTCCATTACCTGGACATCTAAAATGAGTCCTAGAAAAAAAGACACAAACATACATGAGATACAAATATTCCTTACTGTAAAGATAATGACTTTACTTTCCCATCCTAAGTGTTAGATATTTTAAAATATAAAAGTGGAAATTGATTTGTGAGAAAAATATGCTTTTCTCCCTAACCTATTAAGAAAATGATATTTTACAATGACCAATAATGTTTTTCTGTGTTTTAGTTCTCTTTTTATATCACAGGAAATATTTATTGAAATTACCCATCTATGTATTGCTACAGTTTTAAGCTGAGTACTAACTATAGCATACCTGCAGCTGTTTTTTTTCAAATACTGTTTTGTTTATACATTGAGGAATAGCTGCCTTTCTTTTATTTTTGAGAAATACTCTGAATATTGTGCTGTTTTGCATCTTTTTAAAACTTTCTTTTCTTTTCTTTTCTTTTTTTTTTGTAGTTCATAGGCCTTGGCCCTGTCCCTGAACACTTCAGCAGAAGACTATAACCCCTATCCTAGAGCTACAGCCCCACTTCCTGTTTTCTAGAGTTAACTACTGATAAGAGTCTCACGTCCTGAGTACCAGATAGGATTACCTTACCCAGTTTCAATGCTGTTTGCTTATTAACCATTAAGTGAGGAACACGAATTTTTTCTAGATTCAGCGGCCACAAGTTTGGTTTATATGTCTGTTTGCCTTTGATCCAAGCAAGAACGATTCTTGAGAGTAAGGTCTTACACCTATATCCCTTCAGTTACAACTTCTCACTAAAGTCTCAATTTAGGTATTTGTGGGAATTTTGAAATTTATTTCTTTCCATTTGAAGTCTTATAAAAATTCCTTTTCTAACACTCCTGTCCCTCAGAACCATGGAAGACCAGAAAATCCCCAGCTCATTGTCTAGTTAATTTTCTTATGTTGATTGAAACTTTGTTGTTTTTTTTCCCTTCCATTCCTGGGTTTGAACTTAGGACCTAACCACTGTCCTTGGGTTTTCTCAAGACTAGAACCCTACCAATGAATTCATTACTTCTGGCTTTTTCTATGTATGTTGTAATAAGGAATAAAACCTGTGTCTTTGTGCATGCTAGGCAAGCACTCTACCACTAGGCTCAATTTCTGGTGGAAACGTCTGGTTTTGAATACCAGTCTCTTCCTACCAGCATAAAGATATTATCCTTATCAGAGAATAATGCCCTGACATATTCCTTGTTTGCTCAATCATTTATAGTCTTAGTTTTAAAGAAATGAAAGAATGATATTTCTTTCTTTCTTTCTTTCTTTCTTTCTTTCTTTCTTTCTTTCTTTCTTTCTTTCTTTCTTTCTTTCTTCCTTTCCTTCCTTCCCTCTTTCTTCCCTCTTTCTTTCTTTCTTTCTTTCTTTCTTTCTTTCTTTCTTTCTTTCTTTCTTTCTTTCTTTCTTTCTTTCTTTCTTTCTTTCTTTCTTGTTTTGCAGTCATGGGACTTGAATTCTAGACCTGGCTGTTCTTCCTGAGCTCTTCAACACAAGGCTACTGCCCTATGTCTTTAGACTCAACCCCACTTCCCATTTTCTATTGGTTCATTGGAGAGAAGAGTCTAAGGTGTTTTTGTGATAGGTACGTCTTTGAAACTTGATCCTCAGATCTCAGCCTCCTAAGTAGCTAGGATTACAGGCATGAGCCACGGGCTCATGGCTTTCTCATTTTATTTTGTTTCACAGTGATTTCTACAGAGAAATCTAACTTTAACTCTACTGCCCCATAGAATTCATCATATCACCCTATGATTCTTGGTGCCGGGGTTTTGGGCTACCATGCACAAAGACCTGGTTCAGTTCCTTGGTACTACATACAAAGAAAAAGCCAGAAGTGGTGCTATGACTTATAGAATTCAGCTGTGAATCCATCTGGCCCTGGGCTCTTTTTAAGTGGAAGTTGTCTAATTTCCATTTCTATTTCAGAGCTTGAAATAGGCCTGTTGAGTTGGGGTAGCTCTTCTTGGTTCAGTGTGTGTATGTTAATATTGTCTAGGAATTCATCCATTTCTTCTAGATTCTCAAATTTGTTGGCGTAAAGGTTTGAGAAGTATTCCCTCATGATATTCTGGATCTTGTTAAATTTCATAAACAGTTGGATATCTGTTCTGATCTCTTCGATTACCCATTGTTTTTGATTCAACAATGTGTGGTTCAGTCTCCATGAGTTACAGGGTTTTCTTTGGTGGAGATGTGTGTTCAGCTCCAATTTGATGCCTTTATGGTCTGAGAGTGTGCATGGAATAATTTCAGTGTTTCTGAATCTGTCCAGGTTTGCTTTATGGCCTAAGATGTGGTCTATTTTGGAAAATGTTCCATGTGCTGCTGAGAAAAACGTATATTGTGGTGTTACTGGGTGGAATATTCTGCAGATGTCTGTTAGATCTAGTTGGTCTATATAGTTGTTCAGTTCTAAGGTTTCTCTGTTGAGTTTTTGCCCTGTTGATCTGTCCATAGGTGAGAGTGGTGTGTTAAACTCACCAACAATCACTGTATTTCGATCTATGTATGGTTTCAGTGTAAGTAAAGTTTTCTTGATGAAGTTTGGAGCTCCGGGATTGGGTGTGTAAATATTTAGGATTGTTATGTCTTCCTGGAGGAAAGATCCCTTTAGTAGTATGTAGTAACCTTCTTTGTCTTTTCTTACTAATTTTAGTTTGAAGTCTATTGTATGTGATATGAGGATGGCAACTCTAGCCTGTTTATGGGGGCAGTTAGCTTGATAGAGTTTATTCCAACCTCTCACTTTCAAAAGATGATTGTTTTGGGTAAGATGTGTCTCTCGAAGTCAGCAGAACGATGGCTCTTGCTTTTTGATCCAACTAGACAACCTATGCCGTTTAATTGGAGAGTTAAGTCCATTGATATTGAGAGTTAGGATTGAGAGATATTTTTTAGTTCCTACCATTTTTAAAAGCTTTTAGTAGGGCCTGTGTCTTGACAGTTCTTGTGGTCCTTAGATGGTATGCTGTTTAGGTGCCATTTCTTTCCCTATATTGCATTTAGTTTGGTTTTCTATGTATAGAGCATCTTTGAGAATTCTCTGTACTGTTGGTTTTGTTTCGACATATTGTTGCAGCTTTTCCCTGGAATGGAATGTTTTTATTTTTCCCTCAGTTATGAATGAGAGCTTAGCTGGCTACAGTATTCTTGGTTGGTAGTTATTTGATTTAAGGGCATGACATATATGCTTCCAGTCACTTCGTGCTTGCATGGTCTCTGCTGAGAAATCTGGGGTTATTCTGATTGGTTTGCCTTTGTAGGTTACTGATCCCTTTTCCCTGGCTGCCTTTAGGATCTTTCCTTTCCTTTCTATTGATCCAGTTCGGATCACAATGTGGTGGTGGGATGTTCTTTTCTGGTCAGGTCTGTTTGGGGTTCTAAAAGCTTCTCGTATCTGGATGGGCCTGCCCTTCTGGATATTTGGGAAATTCTCTGAGATGATTCCCTGAAGTATATTTCCAATACCATTGACCTCTTTCTCCACGCCCTCCTCAATACCAACTAGCCTTAAATTAGGCTTCCTAATTGTATCTTGGACCTCCTGAAGCGCTCTCTCATATTTCCTAGATTTGGATTGACTCATTTTCTGTTCTTTATAATACCTAAATTATCTTCAGCCACGGAAATTCTCTCCTCTGCAATGTGCAACCTGCTATCAAAGCTATCTACTTTATTTTTCATCTCCCTTGCTTCTAATTGCTCACTTTTGATGCCTTGCATCCCTTGTTTTAGATCATGTATGGATTTCTTTATCTCCTTGATTTCCTTTTGAGTGGTTAGCTCAGTAGATTTACTTTCTTTGGACATTTGCTGGAGTTTGGTCACGTTTTTATTTGTGGATTCTTTGAATTCATCCATCTTTCTTTGAAAAACCTTTATTATGGCCTCCTTTATGGCTTCTTCTTTTTCACTTATCACCTTGTTTTTGCTTTCCTCTTGTTCAGGTATGGCTTCCTCCATTATCTCTTTCTTTATATTTTCACATTTTTCATTAATGATGTTTATCAATTGCATTTGTGTAGCAATTGGAAGACTCTCCTCTAGGTTTGCCAGTGACTGTTCCATTGTCTGTTTACATTGGGTGGGGGATGTTGTTTCTTGATTTGACATTTTTCTTGAGTTTCTTGTTCTGCCCATTTGAAAATGGGAGCAAGATTACTACTAAATACGATTATAGTTTTTCAGATATAACCAACCTAGACCTCTGTAGCTGGCAGACACTAGATGTTCACAGGTTTTGATTGGTATTATCACTCTTTCTTTTTGTGCACTTACAGACCAGCCTAATACAACCACTGATAAGCGATTTATACCCAAAACAATAAGCCTCTCAATCCAATCTCTATTGTCTTTAAGTCCCTCTGAGCCTAGAGAATAATTAACCACCTACATATACAATATTGCTCAACAGCCATCAAGTGTAGATCCGTGCAGTATAAGGGTTGAAAGACGAGCAGAGGTCCAGAGATAGAAAAAAGAATGAGAGAGGTCAGGGGAGGTGCAAGAGGATTAACGTAGGAGTGTAAGAATATTGTAGTAATGAAGAAAAGTTATAGCATAAGGATAACTGACATAAGTTGGTAAGTAGGTAGCATATTTGAGTACAAAGTTTGGAAAGTATTAGAATAAAACTTATGTGTTGCTGCACGACTAGCTCTTAGCCCAACCAGTGGCCTCACAGTGGACCATGGGATGGATCTGTTTTTCTTGTCTACGTTGAGGGAAAGGGGTATTTCACAAGATGCAGAAGCGAAGATTTCAGAAGCAAATGCTGTGAGTGAATTAGCTCGTAAAAAGCATTTTTATTTTCTTTTATCTTTCTGCCAGTCTTGGGGCTTGAATTCAGCGCCTGAGCACTGTCCTCACGTTTTCTCAAGTCTAGCCATCTGCCACTTGAGCCACAGTGCCACATCTAGATTTTCTATCTATGTGGTACTGAGCAATCAAACCCAGATCTTCATGGATGCTAGGCAAGCACTGTACCGCTATGCCAAACTCTCAACCCTGACATAGTAATTATAAAGTCATCATCATCATCATCATCATATCCAAATATCCTTTCTCCTACAAAGAATGAACACTTAACTGTGTCTAATGCTTTTTTTTAATTTCACTAATTCTTCTGTGTTTTTCCCTCTTGCATTTTTTACACATGACAGCAAAGCTAATCATCAGGAAAAAATTGATTAGGATACAGAAACGTAATAATATCCTAGTAGATTGCCGTCAAAAATATGTGCAAGATGCCCTGTGTGTTTGACCTAGTGGGAGAGTCCTTGGCTACCAAGCAGTAAGCCTCAGTTTTGATTCCTCATTACCACATGCATAGAAAACGCTGCAAGTGGTGCTGTGGCTCGGTGGGACAGCTAAAGCCTAAAGAAAGCCCAGGAACAATGTTCACACTCTAAGGTCAAGTCCCAAGACTAGCAAAAACAAAAAAAATTTGACAAGGGGCAAAATGCAGGCAGAGAAGGCACTGTGAAGCAAATGTTTTGTAAAGGATGAGGGCAATATTGAGCCTTAAGTTTGGATCTTACCTAAGAAAGGCTCCTTGAGCCTGAGACCAGACTGGTAGTTGGGCCTAGTGGAAGACATTGGGATTGGACAAATAAGGTGTGCTGTATACTACATCCACATGTATATTGTGAGACTGGAGGAGAGATTCACCCTCCAGTATGTCTTTGGTGAGGTCTTTTGTGAGCAACGATCTTTGGTCATTGGGCCCTGAAAGGTGACCCTGCCTCCCTCACAATGTAACAGAATATGGAACCCTGGTAACCAAGCCACTGTAACTAACAACCAGCTCAAGCCAGCTCACTTGGCCTGTGGCTCAGGAGGAAGAAAGATGTTGCTGTGCTGTTGCCAAAGGTCAGGAAACTCGAGTCTCACGCATGGAAGTTGTGGATGTCTTACTCGAAGATGTACATGCTAGATCATTGCCAAGCCACAAATCCAGTATAACAGAACTTTCTCTAAGAAGAAGGCCAGGAAAATCCAGGGCAACCAGATGAGGTAAATTTCTAAGAAGAAATGTATTTGACCACATCATCCTCCCCACACACTACAACTTTCTTTTTTTTTCATTTTTTTATTGTAATTAGTAAAAGGGTTAGATGATATTTGCCAGATAGAAGGTGCATTAATTCACATACATTGATACCCTTTCACATGTCTTGGTACCCATTTCCCTCCAACCCCACACCCCCCACCCGTCTTGGTTTTCCCCCCTTCCCTATCAAATTTCAAATATCCAAATACAAATAAATTCAATATATCAGATAACAAAGTGAGATACTATACCAATATGGGATAACCAAGGGACAGCAAGCGAGATGAGAGACAACATAGTACATTAAGGACAACAATCATTCATTATATGGCTTTTGTGTCAATATCCTGGAGGTCCTTTCAATTAGCTTCACATTATATGGCCTTATATATGGCCTTTTGCTCTATTGACAATCTCTGCTAGTAGAGCCCAAGGTTTCTACTGATTATGACGAATGAGGGAAACCAATGAGCCTAAGTTCCTTTGAGTCTGGCTTACTTCACTTAATATGATTTGTTCTAAGTCTTTCCATTTCCTAACAAATGGGGCGATGTCATTCTTTCTGACAGCAGCATAGAATTCCATTGTGTACAAATACCACAACTTGTTGATCCACTCATCAACTGAGGGACATCTGGGTTGGTTCCATATCTTTGCTCTGGTGAATAGTGCTGCAATGAACATTGTTGTGCTAGTGGGTTTAGTATGCCCTTGTTTCTGGATTGTTGGGTAAATGCCAAGTACTGGAATTGCTGGGTCATAGGGGAGTTGTATGTTTAGCGTTTTGAGGCACTGCCGCACTGCTTTCCATAGTGGTTGAACGAGTTTGCACTCCCACCAACAGTGTAGTAGTGATCCCTCCTGACCACATCCCCTCCAGCATCTGTTGTCATTCGTTTTCCTGATCCTGGCCATTCTAACTGGAGTTAGGTGGAATCTTAGACTTGTTTTGATTTGCATTTCTTTTATGACCAGAGATGTTGAGCATTTCTTCATGTGTCTATAGGCCATTTTTGTTTCTTCTTCAGAGAAGACTCTCTTTAAGTCTTTGGCCCATTTTGCAATGGGATGGGTGTTACTTTGGAGGTTAGTTTTGGAGTGATTCAATTTTTTGAGTTGTTGATATATTTTAGATATGAGGCCTTGGTCCGTTGTTTGGTTGGTGAAGATCTTCTACCCCTCTGTAGGCTTCCTGATTAGTTTACTAGCTATATCCGTTGCCATACAAAAGCTCTGCAGTTTAATGCAGTCCCACTTATCCAGCCTTTCTCTGATTTGTTGTGATTGTTGGTCCTTATTAAGAAAGTTTCGACCTGTACCAAGGAGGCCTAGTGTATCTCCTATTCCTTCCTGTAAACTTTTCAGTGTCAGCTTTTACCTCCACGTCTTTGATCCATTTGGAGTTAATTCTAGTGCAAGGTGACAAAGAAGGATCCAACTTTAGTTTTCTGCAGGTGTTTAACCAGTTCTGCCAGCACAACTTGTTGAAGAGGCTATCTTTCTTCCATTCTATGATTTTTGGCTCCCTGGTCAAAGATTAGGTGGCCATAGGTCTGTGGTTTAATATCTGGGTCCGCAGTTCTACTCCATTGGACTTCAGGCCTGTTCTTGTGCCAGTACCAAGCTGTTTTGAGAATTATAGCTCTGTAATAGAGCCTTAAGTTTGGAATTGAAATTCCTCCAGCGCTGTTCTTTCTGCTAAGAAGTGTTTTTGCTATACGGGGTCTTTTATTATTCCATATGAAATTTTGAATTGCCTCTTCTATGTCTTTAAAGAATGACATTGGGATGTTGATGGGTATTACATTGAATTTGTAGATAGCCTTGGCAAGATTGTCGTTTTCACAATGTTGATTCTTCCAATCCAGGAGCATGGGAGGTGTTTCCATTTCCTTAGTTCTGCTTTAATTTCCTTTTTTAGGGTTTTAAAGTTTTCATCTAAACGGTCCTTTACATTCTTAGTTAAGCTAATTCCTAGGTACTTTATTTTCTTTGAGGCTATTGTGAAAGGATTTTCTTTCCTGATTATTGCCTCATTCCTCTCAGTGTTGGAGTAAAGTAAGGCAGTTGATTTGTGAGGGTTGATTTTATGGCCTGCTACCCTTCCAAAGCTTTGAATCAGCTCAAGGAGCTTGGGAGTAGAGTCTATAGGATTCTTTAAATACAGAATCATGTCATCTGCAAAGAGGGATAGTTTTATTTCCTCTTTCCCTACTTGGATCCCCTTTATGCTTGCTTCTTGCCTTATTGCACTGCCTAGGAATTCTAGTACTATGTTAAAAAGGAGTGGAGAGAGTGGGCATCCTTGTCTCGTTCCTGATTTTAGAGGGAATGGCTTTAGATTTTCACCATTAATTATAATACTAGCAGTGGGTTTCTCATACATAGCCTTTATTACATTGAGAAATGTTCCATGGATTCCTAGTTTCTCCACATCTTTTTACATAAAGGGGTTTTGGATCTTGTCAAATGCCTTTTCCGCATCTATTGAAACAATCATGTGATTTTATCCCTGCTCCTGTTGATGTGTTGAATTATATTAATTGATTTGTGTATGTTGAACCAGCTTTGCCTCCCTGTGATGAATCCAGTTTGATCATAGTGTATATTTTTTTTGATGAGTTGTTGTAGACGGTTGGCCAGTATTTTGTTGAGAAGTTTTGCATCGAGGTTCATCAAAGAAATGGGTCTATAGATCTCTTTCTTTGATGAATCTCTGTCTGGTTTGGGGATGAGGGATATGCTGGCTTCACAGAATCAGTTTAGTAAAGAACCTTCATTTTCAATTTCGTTGAAGAGCTTGAGGAGTATTGGTGTGAGCTCTGCTTTGAAGACCTTATAGAATTCAGCTGTGAATCCATCTGGCCCTGGGCTCTTTTTAAGTGGAAGTTGTCTAATTTCCATTTCTATTTCAGAGCTTGAAATAGGCCTGTTGAGTTGGGTTAGCTCTTCTTGGTTCAGTGTGTGTATGTTAATATTGTATAGGAATTCATCCATTTCTTCTAGATTCTCAAATTTGTTGGCGTAAAGGTTTGAGAAGTATTCCCTCATGATATTCTGGATCTTGGTAATTTCTGTCGTGATATTACCATTTTCATCTGCGATTTGGTTTATTTCGATATGCTCTCTTCTTTTTTTGGTAAGATTTGCTAAGGGCTTGTCAATTTTGTTAATTCTTTCAAGAACCAACTCCTTGTTTTGTTGATTCTTTCTATAGTTTTTTTATTCCAAATCATTTAATTCTGCTTTGATTTTAATAACTTGCTTTCTCCTAATGGGTTTAGGGTTGGTTTGTTGCTCTTTTTCCAGGAGGTTAAGGTGAGACATTAACTAGTTGGTTTGCCATTTTTCCAACTTGCTGTTGTAGGCACTCAGCGCTATAAATTTTCCTCGGAGTACTGCCTTTTTTGTATCCCTAAGGAGTTGATATTTGTGTGCTCCTTATTGTTAAATTTCATAATCAGTTGGAAATCTCTTCTGATCTCTTCGAATACCCATTGTTTTTGATTCAACAATGTGTTGTTCAGTCTCCATGATTTACAGGGTATTCGTTGGTGGAGATGTGTGTTCAGCTCCAATTTGATGTCTTTATGGTCTGAGAGTGTGCATGGAATAATTTCAGTGTTTCTGAATCTGTCCAGGTTTGTTTTATGGCCTAAGATGTGGTCTATTTTGGAAAATGTTCCATGTGCTGCTGAGAAAAACGTATATTGTGTTGTTACTGGGTGGAATATTCTGCAGATGTCTGTTAGATCTAGTTGGTCTATATAATTGTTCAGTTCTAAGATTTCTCTGTTGAGTTTTTGCCCTGTTGATCTGTCCTTAGGTGAGAGTGGTGTGTTAAACTCACCAACAATCACTGTATTTCGATCTATGTATGGTTTCAGTGTAAGTGAAGTTTGGAGCTCCGGGACTGGGTGTGTAAATATTTAGGATTGTTATGTCTTCCTGGAGGAAAGATCCCTTTAATAGTATGTAGTAACCTTCTTTATCTTTTCTTACTAATTTTAGTTTGAAGTCTATTTTATCTGATATGAGGATGGCAACTCCAGCCTGTTTATGGGGGCAGTTAGCTGGATAGAGTTTATTCCAAACTCTCACTTTCAACAGTTGATGGTTTTTGGGTACGATGTGTCTCTTGAAGACAGCAGAACGATGGCTCTTGCTTTTTGATCCAACTAGACAGCCTATGCCGTTTAATTGGAGAGTTAAATCCATTGATATTTAGAGTTAGGATTGTGAGATATTTATTAGTTCCTAGCATTTTTAAAAGCGTTTAGTAGGGCCTGTGTCTTGACAGTTCTTGTGGTCCTTAGATGGTATGCTGTTTAGGTGCCATTTCTTTCCCTATGTTGCATTTATTTTGGTTTTCTATGTATAGAGCATCTTTGAGAATTCTCTGTAGTGTTGGTTTTGTTTCGACATATTGTTGCAGCTTTTCCCTGGAATGGAATGTCTTTATTGTTCCCTCAGTTATGAATGAGAGCTTTGCTGGCTACACTATTCTTGGTTGGTAGTTATTTGATTTAAGGGCATGACATATATGCTTCCAGTCACTTCGTGCTAGCATGGTCTCTGCTGAGAAACCTGGGGTTATTCTGATTGGTTTTCCTTTATAGGTTACTGATCCCTTTTCCCTGGCTGCCTTTACGATCTTTTCTTTCATTTCTATTGATCCAGTTCGGATCACAATGTGGCGGTGGGATATTCTTTTCTGGTCAGGTCTGTTTGGGGTTCTAAAAGCTTCTCGTATCTGGATGGGCCTGCCCTTCTGGATATTTGGGAAGTTCTCTGAGATGATTCCCTGAAGTATATTTCCAATACCATTGACCTCTTTCTCCACGCCCTCCTCAATACCAACTAGTCTTAAATTAGGCTTCCTAATTGCATTTTGGACCTCTTGAAGAGCTCTCTCATATTTCCTAGATTTGGATTGACTCATTTTCTGTTCTTTCTCTAAAATAACTAAATAATCTTCAGCCCCGGAAATTCTCTCCTCTGCATTGTCTATCCTGCTATCAAAGCTTTCTACTTTATTTTTCATCTCCCTTGCTTCTAATTACTCATTTTTGATGCCTTGCATCTCCTTTTTTAGATCATGTATGGATTTCTTTATCTCCTTGATTTCCTTTTGAATGGTTAGCTCAGTAGCTTTATTTTCTTTGGACATTTGCTGGAGTTTGGTCACGTTTTTATTTGTGGATTCACCCATCTTTCTTTGAAAAACCTTTATTATGGCCTCCTTTATGGCTTCTTCTTTTTCACTTATCACCTTGTTTATGCTTTCCTCTTGTTCAGCTATGGCTTCCTCCATTATCTCTTTCTTTATATTTTCACATTTTTCATTAATGATGTTTATCAATTGCATTTGTGTAGCACTTGGAAGATTCTCCTCTCGGTTTGCCTGTGACTCTTCCATTGTCGGTTTACATTGGGTGGGGGATGTTGTTTCTTGATTTGACATTTTTCTTGAGTTTCTTGTTCTGCCCAATTGAAAATGGGAGCAAGATTACTACTAAATACGATTTTAGTTTTTCAGATATAACCAACCTAGAACTCTGTAGCTGGCAGACACTAGATATTCACAAGTTTTGATTGGTATTATCACTCTTTCTTTTTGTGCACTTACAGACCAGTCTAATACAACCACTGATAAGCGATTTATACCCAAAACAATAACCCTCTCAATCCAGGCTCTATTGTCTTTAAGTCCCTCTGAGCCTAGAGAATAATTAACCACCTACATATACAATATTGCTCAACAGCCATCAAGTGTAGATCCGTGCAGTATAAGGGTTGAAAGACGAGCAGAGATCCAGAGATAGAAAAAAAGAATGAGAGAGGTCAGGGGAGGTGCAAGAGGATTAACGTAGGAGTGTAAGAATATTGTAGTAATGAAGAAAAGGTATAGCATAAGGATAACTGACCTAAGTTGGTAAGTAGGTAGCATATTTGAGTACAAAGTTTGGAAAGTATTAGAATAAACTTATGTGTTGCTGCATGACTAGCTCTTAGCCCAACCAGTGGCCTCACAGTGGACCATGGGATGGATCTGTTTTTCTTGTCTACGTTGAGGGAAAGGGGTATTTCACAAGATGCAGAAGCGAAGATTTCAGAAGCAAATGATGTGAGTGAATTAGCTCGTAAAAAGCATTTTTATTTTCTTTTATCTTTCTGCCAGTCTTGTGGCTTGAATTCAGGGCCTGAGCACTGTCCCGGGGTTTTCTCAAGTCTAGCCCTCTGCCACTTGAGCCACAGTGCCACATCTAGATTTTCTATCTATGTGGTACTGAGCAATCAAACCCAGATCTTCATGGATGCTAGGCAAGCACTCTACCACTATGCCAAACTCTCAACCCTGACATAGTAATTATAAAGTCATCATCATCAGCTTCATATCAAAATATCCTTTCTCAAACAAAGAATGATCACTCATCTATGTGTGTAATGCTTTTTTTTTAATTTCACTAATTCTTCTGTGTTTTTCCCTCTTGCATTTTTTACACATGACAGCAAAACTAATTATCAGGAAAAAAATGATTAGGATACAGAAACGTAATAATATCCTAGTAGATTGACGTCAACAATATGTGCAATATGAACTGTGTGTTTGACCGAGTGGTAGAGTGCTTGGCTACCACGCAAAAAGACTCAGGTTTGATTCCTCATTACCACATACATAGAAAACGCTGCAAGTGATGCTGTGGCTCGGTGGGACAGCTAAAGACTAAAGAAAGCCCAAGAACAATGTTCACACTCTGAGGTCAAGTCCCAAGACTAGCAAAAACAAAAAAAATCGACAAGGGGCAAAATGCAGGCAGAGAAGGCACTGTGAAACAAATGTTTTTTAAAGGATGAGGGCAATATTGACATTTAAGTTTGGATCTTACCTAAGAAAGGCTCCTTGAGCCTGAGACCAGACTGGTAGTTGGGCCTACTGGAAGACATTGGGATTGGACAAATAAGGTGTGCTGTTTACTACATCCACATGTATATTGTGAGACTGGAGGAGAGATTCAGCCTCCAGTATGTCTTTGGTGAGGTCTTCTGTGAGCAAGGATCTTTGGTCATTGGGCCCTGAAAGGTGACCTTGCCTCCCTCACAATGGAACAGAATATGGAACCCTGGTAACCAAGCCACTTTAACTAACAACCAGCTCAAGGCAGCTCACTTGGCCTGTGGCTCAGGAGGAAGAAAGATGTTGCTGTGCTGTTGCCAAAGGTCTGGAAACTCGAGTCTCACACATGGAAGTTGTGGATGTCTTACTCGAAGATGTAAATGCTAGATCATTGCCAAGCCACAAATCCAGTATAACAGGCCTTTCTCTAAGAAGAAGGCCAGGAAAATCCACGGCAACCAGATGAGGTAAATTTTTAAGAAGAAATGTATTTGACCCCATCATCCTCCCCACACACTACAACTTTCTTTTTTTTCATTTTTTCATTGTAATTAGTAAAAGGGTTACATAATATTTGCCAGATAGAAGGGGCATTAATTCACATACATTGATACCCTTTCACATGTCTAGGTACCCATTTCCCTCCAACCTTACACCCCCCACCCATCTTGGTTTTCCCTTCCCTATCAAATTTCAAATATCCAAATACAAATAAATTCAATATATCAGATAACAAAGTGAGATACTATACCAATATGGGATAACCAAGGGACAGCAAACGAGATGAGAGACAACATAGTACATTAAGGACAACAATCATTCATTATGTGGCTTTTCTTTTGAATATCCTGGAGTTCCTTTCAATTAGCTTCACATTATATGGCCTTATATATGGCCTTTTGCTCTATTGCAAATCTCTGCTAGTAGAGCCCAAAGTTTCTACTGATTATGACGAATGAGGGACACCACTGAGCCTCAGTTCCTTTGAGTCTGGCTTACTTCACTTAATATGATTTGTTTTAAGTCTTTCCATTTCGTAACAAATGGGGCGATGTCATTCTTTCTGACAGAAGATTAGAATTCCATTGTGTACAAATACCACAACTTGTTCATCCACTCATCAATTGAGGGACATCTGGGTTGGTTCCATACCTTTGCTATGGTGAATAGTGGTGCAATGAACATTGTTGTGCTAGTGGGTTTAGTATGCCCTTGTTTCTTGATTGTTGGGTAAATGCCAAGTAGTGGAATTGCTGGGTGATAGGGGAGTTCTATGTTTAGCCTTTTGAGGCACTGCCACACTGCTTTTCATAGTGGTTGAACGAGTTTGCAATCCCACCAACAGTGTAGTAGTGATCCCTCTTGCCCAAATCCCCTCCAGCATCTGTTGTCATTCGTTTTCCTGATCCTGGCCATTCTAACTGGAGTTAGGTGGAATCTTAGACTTGTTTTGATTTGCATTTCTTTTATGACCAGAGATGTGGAGCATTTCTTCATGTGTCTATAGGGCATTTTTGTTTCTTCTGCAGAGAAGACTCTCTTTACGTCTTTGGCCCATTTTTAATGGGATGGGTGTTACTTTGGAGGTTAGTTTTGGAGGGTTTCAATTTTTTGAGTTGTTGGTATATTTTAGATATGAGGCCTTTATCCGTTGTTCGGTTGGTGAAGATCTTCTCCCACTCTGTAGGCTTCCTGATTAGTTTACTAGCTATATCCTTTGCCATACAAAAGCTCTGCAGTTTAATGCAGTCCCACTTATCCAGCCTTTCTCTGATTTGTTGTGATTCTTGGTCCTTATAAAGAAAGTTTCAAACTGTGCCAAGGAGGCCTAGTTTATCTCCTATTCCTTTCTGTAAAGTTTTCAGTGTGTCAGCTTTTACCTCCAGGTCTTTGATCCATTTGGAGTTAATTCTAGTGCAAGGTGAAAAATAGGGATCCAACTTTAGCTTTCTGCAGGTGCTAAACCAGTTCTGCCAGCACAACTTGTTGAAGAGGCTATCTTTCTTCCATTCTATTTTTTTGGCTCCCTTGTCAAAGATTAGGTGGCCATAGGTTTGTGGTTTAATATCTGGGTGCGCAGTTCTATTCCATTGGACTTCAGGCCTGTTCTTGTGCCAGTACCAAGCTGTTTTGAGAATTATAGCTCTGTAATAGACTCTAAAGTTTGTAATTGAAATTCCTCCAGCGCTGTTCTTTCTGCTAAGAAGTGTTTTTGCTATACGGGGTCTTTTATTATTCCATATGAAATTTTGAATTGCCTCATCTATTTCTTTAAAGAATGACATTGGGTTGTTGATGGGTATTGCATTGAATTTGTAGATAGCCCTTGGCAAGATTGTAATTTTCACAATGTTGATTCTTCCAATCCAGGAGCATAGGAGCTTTTTCCATTTCCTTAGTTTTGCTTTAATTTCCTTTTTTAGGGTTTTAAAATTTTCATCTAAACGGTCCTTTACATTCTTAGTTAAGCTAATTCCTAGGTACTTTATTTTCTTTGAGGCTATTGTGAAAGGAGTTTCTTTCCTGATTATTGCCTCGTTCCTCTCACTGTTGGCGTAAAGGACGGCAGTTGATGTGTGAGGGTTGATTTTATGGCCTGCTACCCTTCCAAAGCTATGAATCAGATCAAGGAGCTTGGGAGTAGAGCCTATAGGATTCTTTAAATACAGATTCATGTCATCTGCAAAGAGGGATAGTTTTATTTTCTCTTTCCCTACTTGGATCCCCTTTATGCTTGCTTCTTGCCTTATTGCACTGCCTAGGAATTCTAGTACTATGTTAAAAAGGAGTGGAGCGAGTGGACATCATTATCTCGTTCCTGATTTTAGAGAGAATGGCTTTAGATTTTCACCATTAAGTACAATACTAGCAGTGGGTTTCTCATACACAGCCTTTATTACATTGAGAAATGTTCCATGGATTCCTAGTTTCTCCACATCTTTTAACATAAAGGGGTTTTGTATCTTGTAAAATGCATTTCCACATCTATAGAGAAATTCATGTGAGTTTTGTCTTTGCTCCTGTTGATGTGTTGAATTATATTAATTGATTTGTGTATGTCGAACCAGCTTTGCCTCCCTGTGATGAATCCAGTTTGATCATAGTGTATAATTTTTTTGATGAGTTGTTGTAGACGATTGGCCAGTATTTTGTTGAGAAGTTTTGCATCGATGTTCATCAAAGAAATGGGTCTATAGTTCTCTTTCTTTGATGAATCTCTGTCTGGTTTGGGGATGAGGGATATACTGGCTTCACAGAATGAGTTTGGTAAAGAACCTTCATTTTCAATTTCGTTGAAGAGCTTGAGGAGTATTGGTGTGAGCTCTGCTTTGAAGACCTTATACAATTCAGCTGTGAATCCATCTGTCCCTGGGCTCTTTTTAAGTGGAAGTTGTCTAATTTCCATTTCTATTTCAGAGCTTGAAATAGGCCTGTTGAGTTGGGTTACCTCTTCTTGATTCAGTGTGGGTATGTTAATGTTGTCTAGGAATTCATCCATTTCTTCTAGATTCTCAAATTTGTTGGCGTAAAGGTTTGAGAAGTATTCCCACATGATATTCTGGATCTTGGTAATTTCTGTCGTGATATTACCATTTTCATCTGCGATTTTGTTTATTTTGATATGCTCTCTTCTTTTTTTGGTAAGATTTTCTAATTGCTTGTCAATTTTGTTAATTCTTTCAAAGAACCAACTCCTTGTTTTGTTGATTCTTTCTATAGTTTTTTTTATTCCAAATCATTTAATTCTGCTTTGATTTTAATAATTTGCTTTCTCCTAATGGGTTTAGGATTGGTTTGTTGCTCTTTTTCCAGGAGGTTAAGTTGAGACCTTAACCAGGTGGTTTGCCATTTCTCCAACTCGCAGTTGTAGGCACTCAGCGCTATAAATTTTCCTCTGAGTACTGCCTTTGTTGTGCCTAAGGAGTTGATATTTGTGTGCTCCTTATTGTTAAATTTCATAAACAGTTGGATATCTGTTCTGATCTCTTCGATTACCCATTGTTTTTGATTCAACAATGTGTGGTTCAGTATCCATGAGTTACAGGGTTTTCGTTGGTGGAGATGTGTGCTCAGTTCCAATTTGATGCCTTTATGGTCTGAGAGTGTGCATGGAATAATTTCAGTGTTTCTGAATCTGTCAAGGTTTGTTTTATGTCCTAAGATGTGGTCTATTTTGGAAAATGTTCCATGTGCTGCTGAGGAAAACGTATATTGTGGTGTTACTGGGTGGAATATTCTTCAGATGTCTGTTAGATCTAGTTGGTCTATAAAGTTGTTCAGTTCTAAGGTTTCTCTGTTGAGTTTTTGCCTTGTTCATCTGTCCATAGGTGAGAGTGGTGTGTTAAACTCACCAACAATCACTGTGTTTCGATCTATGTATGGTTTCAGTGTAAGTAAAGTTTGCTTGATGAAGTTTGGAGCTCCGGGATTGGGTGTGTAAATATTTAGGATTGTTATGTCTTCCTGGAGGAAAGATCCCTTTAGTAGTATGTAGTAACCTTCTTTGTCTTTTCTTACTAATTTTAGTTTGAAGTCTATTGTATCTGATATGAGGATGGCAACTCTAGCCTGTTTATGGGGGCAGTTAGCTTGATAGTTTATTCCAACCTCTCACTTTCAAAAGATGATTGTTTTTGGGTAAGATGTGTCTCTCGAAGTCAGCAGAACGATGGCTCTTGCTTTTTGATCCAACTAGACAACCTATGCCGTTTAATTGGAGAGTTAAGTCCATTGATATTGACAGTTAGGATTGAGAGATATTTATTAGTTCCTACCATTTTTAAAAGATTTTAGTAGGGCCTGTGTCTTGACAGTTCTTGTGGTCCTTAGATGGTATGCTGTTTAGGTGCCATTTCTTTCCCTATATTGCATTTAGTTTGGTTTTCTACGTATAGAGCCTCTTTGAGAATTCTCTGTAGTGTTGGTTTTGTTTCGACATATTGTTGCAGCTTTTCCCTGGAATGGAATGTTTTTATTTTTCCCTCAGTTATGAATGAGAGCTTAGCTGGCTACAGTATTCTTGGTTGGTAGTTATTTGATATAAGGGCATGACATATATGCTTCCAGTCACTTCGTGCTTGCATGGTCTCTGCTGAGAAATCTGGGGTTATTCTGATTGGTTTGCCTTTGTAGGTTACTGATCCCTTTTCCCTGGCTGCCTTTAGGATCTTTCCTTTCGTTTCTATTGATCCAGTTCGGATCACAATATGGTGGTGGGATGTTCTTTTCTGGTCAGGTCTGTTTGGGGTTCTAAAAGCTTCTCGTATGTGGATGGGCCTGCCCTTCTGGATATTTGGGAAATTCTCTGAGATGATTCCCTGAAGTATATTTCCAATACCATTCACCTCTTTCACCACGCCCTCCTCAGTACCAACTAGCCTTAAATTAGGCTTCCTAATTGTATCTTGGACCTCCTGAAGCGCTCTCTCATATTTCCTAGATTTGGATTGACTCATTTTCTGTTCTTTATAATACCTAAATTATCTTCAGCCACGGAAATTCTCTCCTCTGCAATGTCTAACCTGCTATCAAAGCTATCTACTTTATTTTTCATCTCCCTTGCTTCTAATTGCTCACTTTTGATGCCTTGCATCCCTTGTTTTAGATCATGTATGGATTTCTTTATCTCCTTGATTTCCTTTTGAGTGGTTAGCTCAGTAGATTTACTTTCTTTGGACATTTGCTGGAGTTTGGTCACGTTTTTATTTGTGGATTCTTTGAATTCATCCATCTTTCTTTGAAAAACCTTTATTATGGCCTCCTTTATGGCTTCTTCTTTTTCACTTATCACCTTGCTTTTGCTTTCCTCTTGTTCAGGTATGGCTTCCTTCATTATCTCTTTCTTTATATTTTCACATTTTTCATTAATGATGTTTATCAATTGCATTTGTGTAGCACTTGGAAGACTCTCCTCTAGGTTTGCCAGTGACTGTTCCATTGTCTGTTTACATTGGGTGGGGGATGTTGTTTCTTGATTTGACATTTTTCTTGAGTTTCTTGTTCTGCCCATTTGAAAATGGGAGCAAGATTACTACTAAATACGATTATAGTTTTTCAGATATAACCAACCTAGACCTCTGTAGCTGGCAGACACTAGATGTTCACAGGTTTTGATTGGTATTATCACTCTTTCTTTTTGTGCACTTACAGACCAGCCTAATACAACCACTGATAAGCGATTTATACCCAAAACAATAAGCCTCTCAATCCAATCTCTATTGTCTTTAAGTCCCTCTGAGCCTAGAGAATAATTAACCACCTACATATACAATATTGCTCAACAGCCATCAAGTGTAGATCTGTGCAGTATAAGGGTTGAAAGACGAGCAGAGGTCCAGAGATAGAAAAAAAGAATGAGAGAGGTCAGGGGAGGTGCAAGAGGATTAACGTAGGAGTGTAAGAATATTGTAGTAATGAAGAAAAGTTATAGCATAAGGATAACTGACATAAGTTGGTAAGTAGGTAGCATATTTGAGTACAAAGTTTGGAAAGTATTAGAATAAAACTTATGTGTTGCTGCACGACTAGCTCACCAGGGGCCTCACAGTGGACCATGGGATGGATCTGTTTTTCTTGTCTACGTTGAGGGAAAGGGGTATTTCACAAGATGCAGAAGCGAAGATTTCAGAAGCAAATGCTGTGAGTGAATTAGCTCGTAAAAAGCATTTTTATTTTCTTTTATCTTTCTGCCAGTCTTGGGGCTTGAATTCAGGGCCTGAGCACTGTCCTCGGGTTTTCTCAAGTCTAGCCCTCTGCCACTTGAGCCACAGTGCCACATCTAGATTTTCTATCTATGTGGTACTGAGCAATCAAACCCAGATCTTCATGGGTGCTAGGCAAGCACTCTACCACTATGCCAAACTCTCAACCCTGACATAGTAATTATAAAGTCATCATCATCATCATCATCATATCCAAATATCCTTTCTCCTACAAAGAATGATCACTCATCTATGTGTGTAATGCTTTTTTTTTAATTTCACTAATTTTTCTGTGTTTTTCCCTCTTGCATTTTTTACACATGACAGCAAAGCTAATCATCAGGAAAAAATTGATTAGGATACAGAAACCTAATAATATCCTAGTAGATTGACGTCAAAAATATGTGCAAGATGCCCTGTGTGTTTGACCTAGTGGGAGAATCCTTGGCTACCAAGCAGTAAGCCTCAGGTTTGATTCCTCATTACCACATGCATAGAAAACGCTGCAAGTGGTGCTGTGGCTCGGTGGGACAGCTAAAGCCTAAAGAAAGCCCAAGAACAATGTTCACACTCTGAGGTCGAGTCCCAAGACTAGCAAAAACAAAAAAAAATTCGACAAGGGGCAAAATGCAGGCAGAGAAGGCACTGTGAAGCAAATGTTTTGTAAAGGATGAGGGCAATATTCACCCTTAAGTTTGGATCTTACCTAAGAAAGGCACCTTGAGCCTGAGACCAGACTGGTAGTTGGGCCTAGTGGAAGACATTGGGATTGGACAAATAAGGTGTGCTGTATACTACATCCACATGTATATTGTGAGACTGGAGGAGAGATTCAGCCTCCAGTATGTCTTTGGTGAGGTCTTTTGTGAGCAAGGATCTTTGGTCAGTGGGTCCTGAAAGGTGACCCTGCCTCCCTCATAATGGAACAGAATATGGAAAACTGGTAACCAAGCCACTGTAACTAACAACCAGCTCAAGCCAGCTCACTTGGCCTGTGGCTCAGGAGGAAGAAAGATGTTGCTGTGCTGTTGCCAAAGGACAGGAAACTAGAGTCTTAGGCATGGAAGTTGTGGATGTCTTACTCGGAGATGTACATGCTAGATCATTGCCAAGCCACAAATCCAATATAACAGGCCTTTCTCTAAGAACAAGCCCAGGAAAATCCAGGGCAACCAGATGAGGTAAATTTCTAAGAAGAAATGTATTTGACCCCATCATCCTCCCCAGACACTACAACTTTCTTTTTTTTCATTTTTTTATTGTAATTAGTGAAAGGGTTAGATGATATTTGCCAGATAGAAGGTGCATGAATTCACATACATTGATACCCTTTCAAATGTCTTGGTACCCATTTCCCTCCAGCTCTACACCCTCCACCCGTCTTGGTTTTCCCCCCTTCCCTATCAAATTTCAAATATCCAAATACAAATAAATTCAATATATCAGATAACAAAGTGAGATACTATACCAATATGGGATAACCAAGGGACAGCAAACGAGATGAGAGACAACATAGTACATTAAGGACAACAATCATTCATTATATGGCTTTTGTTTCAATATCCTGGAGGTCCTTTCAATGAGCTTCACATTATATGGCCTTATATATGGCCTTTTGCTCTATTGCAAATTTCTGCTAGTAGAGCCCAAGGTTTCTATTGATTATGATAAATGAGGGAAACCACTGAGCCTAAGTTCCTTTGAGTCTGGCTTACTTCACTTAATATGATTTGTTCTAAGTCTTTCCATTTCCTAACAAATGGGGCGATGTCATTTTTTCTGACAGCAGCATAGAATTCCATTGTGTACAAATACCGCAAATTGTTGATCCACTCATCAACTGAGGGACATCTTGGTTGGTTCCATATCTTTGCTATGGTGAATAGTGCTGCAATGAACATTGTTGTGCTAGTGGGTTTAGTATGCCCTTGTTTCTGGATTGTTGGGTAAATGCCAAGTAGTGGAATTGCTGGGCCATAGGGGAGTTGTATGTTTAGCGTTTTGAGGCACTGCCGCACTGCTTTCCATAGTGGTTGAACGAGTTTGCACTCCCATCAACAGTGTAGTACTGATCCCTCCTGGCCACATCGCCTCCAGCATCTGTTGTCATTCATATTCCTGATCCTGGCCATTCTAACTGGAGTGAGGTGGAATCTTAGAGTTGTTTTGATTTGCATTTCTTTTATGACCAGAGATGTTGAGCATTTCTTCATGTGTCTATAGGCAAGTTTGTTTCTTCTTCAGAGAAGGCTCTCTTAAGTCTTTGGCCCATTTTTAATGGGATGGGTGTTACTTTGGAGGTGAGTTTTGGAGTGATTCAATTATTTGAGTTGTTGATATATTTTAGATATGAGGCCTTTGTCCGTTGTTTGGGTGGTGAAGATCTTCTCCCACTCTGTAGGCTTCCTGATTAGTTTACTAGCTATATCCGTTGCCATACAAAAGCTCTGCAGTTTAATGCAGTCCCACTTATCCAGCCTTTCTCTGATTTGTTGTGATTCTTAGTCCTTATTAAGAAAGTTTCGACCTGTGCCAAGGAGGCCTAGTGTATCTCCTATTCCTTCCTGTAAACTTTTCAGTGTGTCAGCTTTTACCTCCACGTCTTTGATCCATTTGGAGTTAATTCTAGTGCAAGGGGACAAAGAAGGATCCAACTTATTTTTCTGCAGGTGTTTAACCAGTTCTGCCAGCACAACTTGTTGAAGAGGCTATCTTTCTTCCATTCTATTTTTTTGGCTCCCTGGTCAAAGATTATGTGGCCATAGGTCTGTGGTTTAATATCTGGGTCCGCAGTTCTACTGCAATGGACTTCAGGCCTGTTCTTGTGCCAGTACCAAGCTGTTTTGAGAATTATAGCTCTGTAATAGAGTCTTAAGTTTGGAATTGAAATTCCTCCAGCGCTGTTCTTTCTGCTAAGAAGTATTTTTGCTATACGGGGTCTTTTATTATTCCATATGAAATTTTGAATTGCCTCTTCTATGTCTTTAAAGAATGACATTGGGATGTTGATTGGTATTACATTGAATTTGTAGATAGCCCTTGGCAAGATTGTCATTTTCACAATGTTGATTCTTCCAATCCAGGAGCATGGGAGGTTTTTCCCTTTCCTTAGTTCTGCTTTTATTTCCTTTTTTATGGTTTTAAAGTTTTCATCTAAACGGTCCTTTACATTCTTAGTTAAGCTAATTGCTAGGTACTTTATTTTCTTTGAGGCTACTGTGAAAGGAATTTCTTTCCTGATTATTGCCTCGTTCCTCTCAGTGTTGGCGTAAAGTAAGGTAGTTGATTTGTGTGGGTTCATTTTATGGCCTGTTACCCTTCCAAAGCTTTGAATCAGCTCAAGGAGCTTGGGAGTAGAGTCTATAGGATTCTTTAAATACAGAATCATGTCATCGGCAAAGAGGGATAGTTTTATTTCCTCTTTCCCTACTTGGATCCCCTTTATGCTTGCTTTTTGCCTTATTGCACTGCCTAGGAATTCTAGTACTATGTTAAAAAGGAGTGGAGGGAGTGGGCATCCTGAATGCTACCCCCTAGCACTTTAATGCAAAGCTTTGGGCTGTGGCATTTTAAGCACAATTCAATGCTCTGTTTTTTGCTGGTTAATTAGAGGTAAAAATCTTATGGAATTTATTGCGTGGCTGATTTTGAACTGGAATCCTCAGTTCTCAGCTTATCTTGAGTAGCTAGGATTACAGTACTTTTACAACATGTATGCTCATACACATTGCTTCTGATCCAAACACTCATTGTTCAATTTAACTAACAAGATGTGAGGAACGATGATTGACTGTAATTTACTAGATGGGATTCTAGTGAGTATATATTTCCACTTCCACTCTGAAGCCAGGGAAATGTTTCTGGTACATGTTTCAACTATCTCCCAAAGAGGAAATAATATGTGAGTACGTTTGGTAGTATTTCAGATAGGAGATGGACTTTGGTGTTTGGAACCTGTTGGGCAGAGTGTATCAGCTGGGCTGTGATAACAGAGATGATGTTATAGACAGTAATATCTTCATCCCAGACAGACTTAATCCAGATCCTTGGATTTCAGGCCTTGAGTAGATAGAATTACAAGTGTGAGCTGCCACCACCACCTGGTTCATTTTGGAAACCTTAATTGCTTCTCACTTGTTCCTTTCCTTTTTTGGAAGATTGATCTAAGCTGGCTGATTGTGCATCACAATGAAGTGATTGGCCTCAGGAATTGCAAATATTTGTTTCATCAGCACGGAATGAATGAAGTTGATCTAAACCCAATAGTATTTTCCTTCTGATAAATAGGGAACTTACTCATATCATTTTTCCTTGCCTTTGCTTTCCCAAAGCAAGCAACATGTTTCTTAAAAACTATACTTCATGAGAATATTATAATTAGAAGCTATCTTCTGCACACTTCAGAATAGTCCTTGCATTTATAAACTTATATTACAATATTAGGTAGAAGAATGGTGACTGTTAGTTTCATAACTACTTCATATGTTTTACTCTTTAAGGCTCATTAAGTCAAGAAGGGATTAAATACATTTATATAAAAGTAGAACATAGCTCCTGCTGATTTGATGTGTGTGCAGATGATACACAGATTTATTAGGATTACTCAAAAGTTTTCTTCAAATTTTCAGTAGTAGACTGCTATGCTAACTGGTAGGTGATAGTAATGATGCTGAAATTCTATGAATCAGGTATGAAGCAGAATTTCAGGGGAGAGTATTTGCTAGGGACTTAATTTCTAAGACGCATATCAAGAATATTGAACTATAACACCAAATGATGGAGGACTCAGCGTCACATTTTTTGTTTTATGCAAGTCCTGGGACTTGAACCCAGGGCCTGGGAACTGTCCTTAAAAGTTTTTTTTTGCTTCAGGCTAGTGTTCTACCACTTTATCCACAGCTCCACTTCCAGATATTTGGTAATGAACTGTAAATCAGAATATCATGCAATTTGTTTGGGCTGGATTCAAACCTGATTCTGTGTAGATAGGATTCCAAGTGTGAGCGCACAGAGCCTGGCTAGTATCATTCATCATTCAAGTCATGGGACTGCAATTCTGCACCTGGGTCTTGTCACTGAGCTTTTCAGCTCAAGACTACTGCCCTATCCCTTGAGCCATAGGGCCACTTCTGGGTTTCTGGTGGTTAATTGGAGATAAGAGTCAAATGGACTTCAGTGCCCAGGCTGACTTTGAACTGCTATCCTTGGATCCCAGCCTCTTGAGTAGCTACATTTACAAGTGTGAGCCACCATACCCGGCTAAATTATTTTTAAGTTAATTTATTTTGTTAAGTCAATATATAGTTGGCATAGGGTTACATAAATAATGAACATATTTCTTAAGAAAATTGTTATCCCCTCCCTCATTTTTCTCTGTTTTCCTACCCTCAGCCCCCTCTCCACCCAGATTGTTCAGTTCATTTCCGTTTAGTGTCTTCCAAGTATCACTGTTCAATTGGTTCACCCTTTTTCCTTTGTTTTTTTTTTTTTACCATTTTATTATACCCTCTCCATTCCCCAAATCACATAAACCTATGTACAAGACACAGGGTACCCGAATTCAACACAGTGACTACAGAGAATAAAACTAAAGGGAAAAAGAAGAAAAGAGGTAAAAAGCAAAGAAAATGAAAGAACATCATACAGTACCTTAGAAGCAACGACACTGAAAAAACAAAACATAAAACCTTGGGCTGAAAATGAAGCTTTCCTAGCATGTATGAAACCCTGGATTCCATTCCTCAGCACCACATAAACAAAAAACTGGAAGTGCCACTGTGACTCAGCTGGTAGATTTCTAACGTTCAGCACAGAGTGTCTCCAAGTGACAAAAATCTGTCACATTTAAGTCAGGAACCAGTTATGTGATTTGGAATAAAGTCCAGTTTTCAAAAAATCACTAGCCAGGCGCTGGAGGGTCATAATTGTCATTCTACTAGCCAGGGAGAAGGTGATTCAAAGCCTTTGCAAGCAAAAAAAATGAAAACAAAAAAACCTGTAAGATTCTACTCTCCACTTATCCACCCAAAAACTAAGTGGAGTTGTGGCTAAAACTGGTACAGCATTAGCCTTGAGGAAAAAGAACTAAGAGACCTTGCCCAGGTCCAAAGTTCAACCTCCCCACCAAGAAACAAAAAAAAGGAGTCCAGATACCTTAGTTTAAAAAGTATATCTGGATATCTTAGTAGATTTTTCTGATCTTTCCTCATTCATCTCATGGAACCACATAATCTTGATCCTGATCTGACTAAGAGCCTGCATTGTGCTTAATAAATTCATTCCACATATTCCAGTAGAATCTGGACAGCTAACAGCCACTTACCACTGCTTTATTCTACGTTTAGGCCAGTATGTCTTCATACCATCTACACAGTCAGCTATATCATCTTTCCAGAAGTATCATTGAGTGTAGAACACTCAGAACTAAAATAATTGCATAAAGATGTAATAAAAACCCTTGATTCATTAAGAAAATTTCTGTACCACTTAGAGCAAGTACATTAGTGGTATTTACCTCTAGCCTTTTTTTTAAAAAAATTATTAACATTGAATTTTACATCATATTTCAAATGTCATGTTTAACCAACAAGTATTCAAGAAGGGAATCGCTATACAATCACTGGCACATAGATTTTAGAATATAGTAAAAATTAAGCTGAGTCTTTGTATGTCATAGATACAGATTAATCTATAATAAAACACATGTCTATAGAGTGTATAGTCTACCCTTGATTTTTATGTCTATGTAGTTATGTTTATATCTCCAAAATTATGTCCAGAACTTTGGGTATCAACTATTCAATCATCGCTCTACTACTGTTTGAAACTAATATCCATATATTAAGGATATCATGTACCTTTTGTTCCTTGGTCTTGACTTATCTCACTCAACAGGATTCACTCTAATTTCATCCACTACCCCAAAAATGCCATTATTATTTTTTTCTGTGCAGATCTTCTTTTATGTATTTATTTTTATTGTAATTTATAGAAGGGTTACATTATATTCACCAGATAGAAGGTGCATTACTTCTCAAACTTTGATACCCCATGTAATGATATGGTCCCCATTTCCCTTCCCCTACCCCCAATCATTTTCATTTCCCCCCTTCCCTATCCAATTTCAAATAACCAATTAGGCACATATGAAATATATCAGAAAACAAGGTGAAATATTGTAACAATATGATATAACCAAGGGATAGCAAAAGAGATAAGAGATCACATAGTTCATTAAGGACAACAATCACTCATTATATGAGTTTTGTTTCTTTATCTTGGAGGTCCTTAAATTTAGTGTCATACTATTTGTCACGATGTCTCTAGATTTTGTTCTATTGTAAATCTCTGGTAGCAGAGCCCAAGGTTTCTACTGAATTTGACAAATGAGGGAGACTCTTGGGCCTATGTTCCTTTGAGTTTGGCTTACTTCACTTAATATGATTTTTTTCCTTTTCATCCACTTCCCTGAGAATGCCATTATTTTATCTTGTCGGTTGGCTATATATCATTCCATTGTGTGTGTGTGTGTGTGTGTGTGTGTGTGTGTGTGTGTGTGTGTGTGCGTGCGTGTATCACATTGCATCTGGTTGTTTCCATCATCCAGCCTCATTTTCTACAGATATTTTTATAGTCTCTTTTTTATTTTCAGGGTAATGTATAGATGGTTTACGATTACATTTACAGGTAGTGGACTGCATTATTTCTCACACATTTATTCCACTCCACATGTTTTGTCCCCAGTTCCCTCTCCCCTCCCCTTCCCAATCATCTTGTTTCCCCCCTTCCCTTTCCTATTTGACATAAACAAATAAACATATATACAATATGCCAGGGAAAAATCAGATACAGTAACAATCTGACATTAACCAAAGGGCAAAATAAGAGATGAGAAATAACATAGTAGATTAAGGACAAAAATCACACAAGATTAAGAGCAACGATGACACAAGATATAGCTCTTGTTCCCATATCCTAGAGATCCTTTCATTTAGTCTCATCCTATATGACCTTATATACCTAGGTTTTTGAGTTATTGTAATCCTCTGCTAGGAGAGTCCTAGATGTGAACTAATTATTACAAATGAGGGAAACCCATTGAGCTTATGTTTCTTTGGGTCTGGCTGCTTCACTTAATATGAATTTTTCCAAGTCTTTCCATTTCCTTACAAATGGGGCGATGTCATTCCTTCTGATGGCAGCATAGCATTCCATTGTGTATAAGCACCACATCTTCTTCATTCAGTCATCTACTGAGTGGCATCTGGGTTGGTTTCATATCTTTGCTATGGTAAATAGTGCTGCAATGAGCATCATTGTGGTAGTGGCTTTAGTATGTCCTTTTTTCTGGACAATTGGGTAGATGCCAAGTAGTGGATTTTCTGGATCATAGGGGAGCTCAATGTTCAGTCTTTTGAGGAACCACCACACTGCTTTCCCTAGTGGTTGAACGAGTTTACACTCACACCAACAGTGTAGGTGTGATCCCCCCTGGTCACTTCCCCACCAGTATCTCTTATTAGATTTTTTGATAATGGCCATTCTGACTGGAGTCAGGTGGAATCTCAAAGTTGTTTTGATTTTCATTTCCCTTATTGCTAGAGATATGGAGCATTTCTTCATGTGTCTAAAGCCCATTTTAATTTTTTCTTCAGAGAATACTCTTTTAAGTCTTTAGCCCACCTTTTAATAGGATGGTTGTTTCTTTGAAGATTTGTTTGGGAGAGATTCATTTTTTTCAGCTATAGATATATTTTAGATAACTACATATATTTTTGTAGAAAAAAGAATGGAAGCCATCATGCTGGCTCACAACTTAATTTCAGCTACTTAGGAGGCTCAGGGCTTAGGATCACAGGTCAAAGCCAACCAGGGCCCTACAGTGTGTGAGATCAAACTCTGTGAACATACAATGACTGTAAGAGGAATCTCACTGCCTGGGAATGTAGCCTAATGGTAGAGTGCTCACCTAGAATGCATGAAGACCTAGGTTCTATTCACCGGTACCGCATATTCAGAAAAAAGCTAGAAGTGGCGCTGTGTTTCAAGAGGCAGAGCACTCACCTTGGGCAAGCGAGTCCAATGAAAATGTCTAGGCCCTGAGTCCAAGCCGTAGGACTGGCAAAAAGAAAAAAAAGAGCAATCTTACTTAAGTAACAAGGAATGTACCCTATATTTATACAGACTGAAAAATTCATTAAGAAATTAGAAAATATGTATAAAGTGCATAATTTCTTTTGTGTGTTGGCACTGGGTCTTCAACTGAGTGCTTCAGCTCTATCCCTGACCTTTTCTGCTCAAGGCTAGCACTCAACCAATGCAGCCCCAAATCAACTATCTTCAATTGAGATATAAGCGATGAATATTTCAGGGTGCTTCATGAAAAACATTTTTATAAATTGAAACTTTCAACACAGTCTTATTTTAGTATGAATGTTGAGATGGGAAGAGACAGAAAAAGTGAAATGTTTCCTGATCCCCATAGAGAAGAGACTCAGCAGAACCACTGTGGTCTGCAGGCTTCTTTTTGAGTTTTGTTTGCTTGTTTGATTTTTGTCAATTGTGGGGCTTGAACTCTGGGCCTGGGCACTGTCCCTGAGCTCTTCAGCTCAAGGCTAGTGCTTTAATCTGTGAGCCACAGTGCCACTTCTGGTTTTTCTGGCAGTTAACTGGGTACTTTGGCTGGCTTTAAACTTTGATTCTCAGATCTTAGCCTCCTGAGTAGCTAAGATTATAGGTGTGAGGTACCATCACCAGGCTGCTGCTCTGTTACTATGCAGGTTCTGGATCAAGAACTTCAAGTTCTTACTTCAATTTTTTCTTCTCTTGCCTGATACTCTGCCATTTCAACGAAGCCCCAGTTCCTGGTCTTTGTTGGTTAATGAGAGATATTATGATTTTCTAATATTCAGAGCAATGATTATAAAACCCAGCATTTTACTTACTTGAATAAATTAAGAGACAGGACCTAGTGAGATGGAAAACAAAATTTTTTTTCAAGTTGCTATCCTGTTCTAATGCATAAGTCTGGCTATTTTGCTTACACACAAATATGTATTTTACCAATTTCTACTCTATTTTTGCTTAGCTTAAATCCACCACTGCCATTTCATAGATTTTGTTGTTGTTGTTTGCGGTGCTTGAACTCTGTGCCTGGGCTGTTCCTCAGATCTTCAGTTCAATGCCAGTGCTCTACTACTTTTGATTTGGCCAGTCCTGGGCTTGAACTCAGGGACTGAGCACTGTCCTTATATTTTCTCAAGGCTAGGGCTCTACCACTTCAGCCTCAGCACCACTTCCAGCATTTTTCTATGTATGTGATATTGAGGAATTGAACCCAGGTCTTCGTGCATGCTAGGCAAGCACTCTACCACTAGGCCAAACTCCCAGCCCAAAATTATTCATCATTACTATTAGCTATCTTCTTTTGTTTTATTATTGATTCGTCATGTTGCTTGGACTTTGGGCCTGGACTGTCCCTGACCTCTTCAGCTCAAGGCTAGCGCTCTTCCTCTACAGCTCCATTTTTGGTTTCTGGTAGTTAATTGGTGATGTAAGTCTCACAAACATATGTGTCCAGGCTGGCTTTGGGCTTTGAACCAAGATCCTCCAATCTCAGCCTCCATAGTAGGTAGAATTACACGCTTCAGCCAGCAGTGCCTGACTGTTTGATGTCTCTGTCTCTGTCTCTCTGTCTGTCTGTCTCTGTCTGTCTGCCTGTCTGTCTCTCTGTCTCTCTGTCTCTCTCTCTGTCTCTGTCTCTCTCTCTGTCTCTCTCTGTCTCTCTCTGTCTGTCTCTGTCTCTCTCTCTCTCTCTCTCTCTCTCTCTCTCTCTCTCTCTCTCTCTCTCTCTTTTGGTTGTAAGACTTTAATTGTGCACCTGGGCAGTGTCCCTGGGCTCTTCAGCTCAAGGCTACAACCTTAAACACCTTGAGCCACAGTGTCACTTCTGGTTTTCTGGTGCTTAAGGGAAGTAACAGTTTCATGGACTTTAGTGTCTGGCCTGGCTTTGAACTGTGATCCTCAGAACCCAACCTTCTGAGATCATTTCCAGCATTTTTTTGGTGTAAGTGGTACAGAGTAATTGAACACAGGGCTTTGTGCATACTAGGCAAGCAAACTACCACTATTGTGCACTCCAGCCTTAGATAAGGGATTTCTTTTTCTTTTTCTTTTTTTCACTCATGGGGCTTGAACTCTGGGCCTGGATGTTTACCTTAAGCTCTTCAGCTCAAGGCAAGAGCTCTACCACTTGAGGCACATTTTCATTTTGAATTTTCTGGATTATTTGGAAATAAGATTCTCACAGATTTTTATGCCTGGGCCGTCTTTGAACCTCGATCCTCCAGGGTAGCTAGGATTACCAGGGTGAGCCACCAGTCAGGGGCATTAAATTATTATTTTTTGCATGTCCTATGGCTTCAACTCATGGCCAGAGCACTATCCTAGGGCTTGCTCAAGGATAGCACTTTACTTCAGCCAGCCAACTACCGGTCCAAATAGGCCACTCTTGAAGCTAGAATTACAGAGATCTGCCATAATACTGGCATGTTGTTATCTAAGTATATAATTTTTCTTCTATTTTTGATGGCTTTTCCTTAGTGTACATATTTCCTACATATTTTATGGAAAACTTCCTTCCCACTGGGGCCATACGTTAAGCCAAGTGGAAGCCTTCTTGCCGAGCATGAATGAAGACCCAAGTTCAATTCCTCAGCACAACGTTGATAAAAAAACATAAAAGTGGTGCTGTGGCACATGTGATAGAACTTGCGCCTTAAGAATAAACAAAAACAAAAACAAGGATCGTGCTCAGGTCCTGAGTCTAAGCCCAGTACTGGCAAAAAAAAATTCTGCCCAAAGTAGACATTTAAACTTATTGTACTTTTCAAAAAATTTGTTGTTCAAGGTGATATACAAAGAGATTGCTGTTACATATGTAATGAGTACATTTCTTGTAAACACTGTTACCCCCTCCCCCATTTTCTCTTTCCTTCCCCCAAGTCATAAATTTCATTTACAACAAATATATATGTATTTTCATTCCTGAAAAAAATAGTTTAAAATGTGTTCAAATAAATGATGTAGGTTGATATATTTATCAAAATGGATTACTTGAACTCTAAAATAAACATTCTAAGTAATTTTTCTCATAAAATTGTAGTAATGCCATAAAACTTATATAAAAGGAATTTTAGTTATTAATTTCTTATGTTTTACCTTTAACATTATTACACTAAGCATAATGTTTATGGTATTAATACAGACAGCATGAAATATGATTATGTAAAAAAATTAAATGATTAAAAATAGTAAGGTTGGGGGCCAGTAGTTTGGCTTGGTGGCACACACCCTGGACTGGCAAAAAAGAAGTAGGGTTAGATAAATCAGATTTATTTCCAAATGTGTGGAAAATGGTATGATTTCTTGTTTGGCTAGTCCTGCGGCTTGAACTGAGGGACCAGGAACTGTCCTTGGCCACATTTGTTCAAGGGTGGCACTCTTACACCTGAGCAACAGTGCCCCATCTGCTTTTTCTGTGTATGCAGTGTCGAGGAATTGAATCAAGGTCTTCTTGTATACTAGGCGAGCACTCTACAACTAGGCCACATTCAAAGCCAAAGTAGATTTTTGATGCTATTGTGGAGTTTTAATTTTCTTAAATATTTGTACAAAGCACAATGGATATATAAACAGACTTGAACTCACAGAACAGAGTCCCACATAATATTACAGTTACTCTGGCACTTCTCCCGATTGACAAAACACATTTCCAGGCATCTGCTCTGTCCTTAAGCTTTGGTAGCTGACTTGTCTTTCCATGGAGGCCTGGCCTGGATTCCTGGTGATTCCATGCATTTCATAGTTCCCTGTATATCCAGTAAGGTTGTCTTCTATGGGACCAGAACTGTCTGGTTTTTGGCCCACCCAGGACCTATGTGTCTGAGGTCTCACATTATAAGTGGAAAATAAAACACAGTATAATAAGCACTGAAGAACTGCACACCATAATATTAACAATGAGAGTTTAATAGTTAGCAAAGTAAATACAATGAATACTTGACAAGAATCATGAGAGCAAGATAAAGAGATGTCTTTTTAGGAAGGGGACAGGGAAGCTCTAAATCCAGACTGGCCTCCAAGTTGCCTTCAGACAGTAATTCTACTTCCGAGTCCTCAGAAGGGTCTCCTTCCTCATGAGAAACAGAATGTCCTTCCTGAGTTAAGAGGGGTATGGATTCTGGTTTGTCGAATGGAGATTGAGTCTCTTTTAGTGAGATGGATGGGTCTGGATATTCTGTGAGGATGGATTCATTTTCCTCCAATGAATCCAGTATTGAGAGTACACTTGCTGCTTCCCATGGGGACATTTTCCATGAGCCCAGCGTGTGCCCCTTCAGCTTGCACAATAAGTGGAGTGTTACTCTGACTCAGATGGACTAACTCTGGGTGGAGTGTGAAAGGAAACGGAAGGAAATCTGGCTGCTCTTTTTCTTCCTCCATAGTATCTGCAGGTTCAACTGTGTCACACATGGGGTTCAGAGCAAAAGGTATATCCATAGGACTCTAAACCTGTTTGGTAATTTCTACAGAAGGCCCATGCTTTCTGGAGTGCAGTGATGATTTTCAGTCTCCATCAGTCACCAGCTCCATTGGTGGGTTTTTCATCCGGAGTTCAGGATAAGCTCTTACACGATGACCCAAACCTAAGAATGGAAATAGGTACAGAGTGGACAGAGTGGACTCTGCAAGTTGAAGTGTCACTCAACTTCAATGAGGATCTAATGGAGGAACCTATAGAACTGGAGTTTGGACTGAACACTGAGGAGTTGTAGGGTCTTTCTAATGAGTGCTTATTCCCGAGTCCTTTCAGAGGACAGACATTACCTGGCTGACACCACCCATAAAGGGCATTTTGCCAAGCTCTGTAGAAGTAAGGGCCAACCAATATCTAGACCACATGGGCTTCCTTCTCACAGGTTCTGAGGCACCCACACCAGGACTTCTACTTTTTCTTGGTCTTACTGGTCGCATATTCCTCCAGCTGGTCAAAAAGTTTGTGTTTAGAAGAGCAGGTCCAAAGCCGACATGTGGAGCCTCATATGGAGCTTGAGTTGTGTCAGGGTGTGGCAGTTCTTGAACTCGTAGAAATCACTCGGGTAGAAGTCCATTCACATCGTATAGATGGAACACATGATGCTGTGGGCACATTCGGTACAAGGAAAGTGAGAGCCTTCTCTCTCCATCCTGAGCCTTTTACCAAAGTCCCTTTCTTGCAGGATTCTAATGCTGTGGCTGTCCTGCAGAGATGTGTACTTATGTGCTGGGAGGGGGGTAAGAGACACTCGAGAACAGGATGACTTTTACACCCCACTTCCAGAAGCTTCTGAGAGAGGCCTCTATGCATCTGTCCAAAGTAAACGCACCTTAAATTAACTAAGTAAATGCTCTAAATAAATCAATAAGTGAATGCTCTAAATAAAGAACTAAATGCTCATTCCTCTAATCTTAGCCACCCAGCAGGCTGAGCTCTGAAGATCACAGTGGAAAGCCAGTCTAGTCAGTAAAAGTCTAAAGGCACTTGTCTTCAATTAGGCAGCAAAAAGCCAGAACTTGACCTATGACTCAAATGGTACAGTGCTAATTTTTGAACACCAAAGGAATGGCATTTAGACCTGGGTTCAGGTTCAAGTGGCAGCACTGGACCACACACCAAAATGTAAATGCTTTCAGGTTCTAACAGGCAAAGCTATCACAATCCCTCCCTGATGGCTCAAAAGTGATTCAGCCCCCAGCTTTTCCTCTGACTCCAGTATTTCACAGGCCTCCGCCATTAGTACTGACACCTCATTTCTTACTGGGAAATGGGATTTCCTAGGATGTCACCTAGGTGAGGGCTGCAGTTGGGAGCCACTTACTCATGCCTGAAATCCAACTTCTCAGTAAGCACACTGTTGAGACTCCAGTAGCTTGTGAGGGAAATGAAATGGCATGGTGTCCCAGTCATAATGAAGTAGTTTGTGCAATTGTATCATGCTTAGCTCCCCTGTGAACACCCCAGTGAACCAAACAGGCTCAGAGAGGAGCCAAGTATTCCAAGGCTTGGCCAGGAGTGGTGAGCAAACATGGGTTTGGAGGGGGAACACTCACTTTTTCAAGAGAATTTCCAGCAACTACTACATTGTCCTCCACTATTTGAAATTGTGCAGGAAATTTCCCACATAAAAGAGATCACCTTTCTGGTAGGCAGGGATCAGCTTTGTCAGCAGCATCTCCAACAGGCCTTCCTCCAGGATCCATAGGTTACAAGGCTCATTCAGAGTCTGAGCTGACTTACCATCACACTGTATTGGCAAAACAGTGGATATTTCAAACGTAGGAATGGGACCACACTTCACACTGAGGAATTGGTATAGAGTAGATTGGAAATGACACACTCTAATCTCAGTATAGTCACTTGAAAGCACACAAGAAGGTTGTAGTTTGTGGGCAGGATGATGGGTTCAAATAGGTTTCCTCTCAATATACCTCATCTGAGTTTCCCTGGAGTTTCCTGGCTTTCTTCCTAGAGAAATGCCTGATATACTGGAATTTTGTCTTGGCCCTGATCCAGCATCTACTTCTTCAAGTGAGACATCCATATCTCTCATGCCTGAGATCCGAGCCTTCTGACCTTTGGCAACAGCACAGCAACATATTTCTTCCTCCTGAGCCACAGGCCAAGGGAGCTGACTTGAGCTGGTTGTCACATACAGTGGCTTGGTTACCAGGGTTCCATATTCTGTTCCATTGTGAGGGAGGTAGGGTCACCTTTCAAGGCCCAATGACCAAAGCTCCTTGCTCACAGAAGACCTCCCCAAAGACATACTGGAGGCTGAATCTCCCTTCCCACCTCACATATGGATGTAGTAAACAGCACACCTTTTTGTTCAAATCCCAAGTCATTAACTAGGCGTAAGTGCTAGCCTGGTCTCAGGCTCAAGGAGCCTTTCTTAAGTAAGATCCAAACTTAACTGTCACTATTCCCCTTAGACTTCACAAGACATTTTGCTTCACAGTGCCTTCTCAGCTTGCATTTTGCCTCTTGCACATTTTTTTTGCTAGTCCTGGGACTTGACCTCAGAGCCTGACCATTGTTCTTAGGCTTTCTTTAGGCTATAGCTGTCCCACCAAGCCACAGCACCACTTCCAGAGTTTTCTATGTATATGGTACTGCAGAATCAAACCGGACTCTTTTGGTGTGGTAGCCAAGCACTCTACAAATAGATGAAAGACCCAGGCCATCTTGCACATATTTTTCACTTCAATCTACTAGGACGTTGTTAGGTTTCTGTATCCTAATCTATTTTTCTTCCTGATGAATATCTGTGCTGTCATCTGTAAAAATGCAAGTGGGAAAATCACAGAAGCATTGGTGACATAAAAAAAGTCTTACAGACATAGATAAGTGTTCATTCTTTGTAGGAGAAAGGATATTTTGATATGATGATGATGACTATTTATAAATACTTAATCGGGGTTTAGACTTTGGCCCAGTGGTAGAGTGCTTGCCTAGCATCCATGAAGATCTAGGTTTGAGTCCTTAATATCACACAGATATAAAAATCCATATGGCAATGTGGCTCAAGTGGCAGAGGGCTAGACTTGGGAAAAGCCAAGAGCAGTGCTCAGGCCCTGAGTTCAAGCCCCAGGAATGGCAGAAAAAACAAAAGAAAAGAACTGTGCTTTTTACACGTTATTCACTCACAGCATTTGCCTCTGAATTCTTCGCTTCTGGATCTTGTGACTTATCCCTTTCCCTCAATGTAGACAAGAAAAACAGATTTTATTACTTGCTATCCTGTTGTCCAATCTTTGAATATTAATTCAAAATACAATATTGCCTGAAATATTGTGTGTGTGCATGTGTGTGTATCTGCCAATGTGTGCATGCACACATGTGTACAGGGTTTAGGGCTTACTCATAGGGCCTGTGTGATAACCCTCAGCATCTTTTCCTCAAAGGTATTGGTCTTTCACTTGTAGCTTATTATAGCTAATTGGAGTTGAGAGATTCACTCAATTTCTTGCCCTGTGCATTGGAACCCAGTGCTGGGTTCTCATATTGTTAATTGTAGCTATAGAGAAGACTGAGGTCTGGGGACCCTCGTTAGAATCCAGCCCCTGAAAGAAAGTCACTGATAGAAATCTTTATCTTCAGTTAAGCACGAATAAATAAGGCAAAAGTGGAACTGTGGCTCAGTTCCTCTTGTAGCAGCCATGAGAAAATTAGTAATTGGCAGCACCTGGTCCCTGAGAGAAATCCTTAGCACTGGTTCAAAAAAAGAAAGAAAATAATGAAAAAAATTAAAACTTGCTGAGGAATCCATAAGGATAAACGTGCCTGTGAATAATCTTGTCATTTCCGATTCCCTCAAGAGCTTAGGTCTCTCTGTATTTTATCAAGTTTTTTTAAAGATATTTACATATTTTCTATCTTTCTTAAACAGAGATAGCCATCCACAAAACACAAACACAAACTCTCACACAGTATACCACCCACCCATAAGTGTCTGGCTATGTATATATGTATAGTCATATGTATTGATCTGTCTCTGTATACTAATATATAAATGCATAAACATATATATTTAGACAAACAGGAAACATACATAGATAGGTCTCACGCGTTTCCAGATTTTGTGCAAGTCTTCTGAGTGCAACTTATCATTGTATTGTTTGTCAAGATAGAGTCCCTCTAACTTTTGGCCAGCTTCTTGTCCTTTGATACTTTTTTCTGCCAGTCCTGGGTTTTGAACGCTAGGCCTGGATGCTGTCACTGAGCTTGAGCTTCTTGCATTCAGTAGTTTATTGCAGATAAGAGTCTCATGGAGTTTCTGTCCTGGGCTGGCTTTGAATTGTGATCCTCAGATCTCAAACTCCTGAGTAGCTAGGATGACAGTCTTGAGCTACCAGTACCTGGTTCCTTTGCCTCTTTTACCCTTTTTTTTGGCCCCACCACAGCCATGGTATCTACCTTCCTATGTTCTCTCCACCTGCCCCCAGAAAGGGGTCTGACAGATGCTTTCCACCCACTTATTCATGTCCTCCTCTGTATTGGCTGACAGCTAAGACATGTACTCACTTGTCTGGATGCCAAACACAAAGCCATGTGATTGTTTCTCAGTCTGGAACATCCTATCAGATTTATAGCACCACAGAGGGTCAGGCTGATGCTCCTCCAGGGCTTCTTAAATTGTTCTCATATTAATCCACAACACGTTTGTCATCACTTGTCCAGCTAATTCATGGACTAAAGCAGCATTCCCTACAAACTTAGATCCCAATACCATGAGGACACTCAAGGGTGCATTAGGAGTGTGACCTGCAGGTGGATGTGAGCCTGTCTAAGTTGGAGGGGATTTCTCCACCACAGGAAATGGAATACAAATTTAGAATCTGCTTTCATGAGGTGACAATCTCTGGCAGATGTTTTTATCAAATGTGGCACTGCCTACTTCCAGCTTAAAACATGGGTTGATGACCCAGCATAACAGAGAATGTATTCACCATGGCCCAACACAAAGGCTGGGACCCTGAACTTTCAGGTAGCATTTGGCTTTGAAGGTCATGAGATCTTAGTCTACAAATGATGAGCCCCCTCCCGTGAGGCATAGCAAACGGAGCCAAAGTGCAACCCAGTTAAGCACCAGATCAAGCTTCCCTTCTTCAGTAGGGTATGGTTTGAAAACTGTGCATAGCTTCTGTTTGAAGACAGTCCAGAAAGGAAAGTCCATGAAACTCTCATTTCCAGTTAACTGCAAAGGGGGTGGGGGAAGTCACAGGCTGGGGGATGCACAGGATGATCCATGGGCCCTGTGCAGCTACTGGGTCACCCCCTTCTGCATCTCAGACTTTGGCTTTGAGCTCTGTGATCGTCAAGATGTGCACAGTCTGTACTCTGGCTGGCAGAAGAAAGGACCCTGGGAAGACAATTGTAGACCCTTTGTGAGTGTAGGAAGGGGTAGGCTGGACACCCAGTCCAAGAGGAGCTAAAACTGGAGTCGAGGGGTGTGCAAGGAGTGGGTGTGAGGGTTGTGGGCAGTCACAGTCACGGCAGAGGTGGCTCTGTCTGTGGGGTGAGTGCCTCCCTGCAGGCACAGTACTGGACATATCAGAGATCCACATGAAAAAGAAAAGCTGGAAATGGCACTATGGTTCAAATGGTAGAGCATCAACCTTGAGCAAAAGAGCTCAGGGACAGTACCCAGGACCTGAGTTCAAGCCTCATGACTGTAAAAGAAAAAGAACCAGGACTATGAGAGGGAACCTGGTACTCTCTTGGTCTAATCAGACACAAGAAGAGGCCGGGATAGGCTGTGGAAAAACACAGAGAACATCTTCCCCCAGCTCATCATGTCCTGCATGCTGGGGCAGCCATGTAACTAGGGCTACGGTGAGATCATCTTCACCCCTGTGCTGCCATCTGAATTGTAGGCCTCTGTCCTGGCATGGGGTGTCCTGATGGTTGAGCAGGTGCCCTAACCCTAGATGGAGAGCAGCCACTGACTGTGGTAGCTAAGAAGAGATCTGTTCCATAGCTATCAGGTCACCCAGCATGGGAGCCATAACCACCCCTCACCCAGGTAGAGGCCAATGGTTCTCCAGGTGCTACTAACATTGCCCCACCCCTAGCTCTGGGTACACGTGACATTCCCTCCACAAGGAGCAGGACTAAGTGAAGGATCAGGAAGCTGCCTATGGGCTTCAGATGATGGCCAGGCTGGCACTACAGATGGCCTCACTCTGTCACCACCTTCCCCTGCCTCCATCATTCCTCCATCATGCCTCTCTACCTCCCACCCATTAACCTTGGAAACCAATGAACTGGGCTCTCATCATTCCTCTCATCTCTTCACCCACCTTGCCATGCGTCCATCCCTCTGTCACTTCCACCCCACACACATCCCAACACCAGCCACCCTGTAGCTTATGAGGATCCCAGAGGAAGCTCTTGGTGAAGGGCTTGTGACCACAAAACAGTTACTATCACCTGCTCCGGCCTGATCCACCACAGAATAAGAACAGCCAAGCAGGCACACACTGCAGCAGAGTTGCTCTGCTGCCACCCTGATTTCTTCATGGCCAGGACTTGTCTCTCCTCAGCCTCCCAGCTCAGTAACCAGAACATTGTGCTTTCACAGAGCCATGGCTTCCAGTCTCCATGGAAACAATGACATCAAGGTGATGCCAACTTCCCCATCTCTATATACTTCTAACTATGGGACGGGAGCTGAGGTTCTCTTCTGTGACTCCATCCGCTAAGAGGCTCATGCAGATTTCTGTCCTTTGCTCATCATGGTGACTCTTTGGTTAACAAGTCACTGCTGGGCTTCCAGTTCACCACATATAGAACCCATACTCCAACACTTTTCTTAGAAGGACTGATGACTTTTAAATATTCTCTAGTTTTAAATTTCTAGTTCCTTCTCTCTTTCATTTATTATTTCCCTTCCTCACATACTTCCCTTTTTTTACCTTCCTTCTTTCATTCCTGGCCTTGAACTCAAGACCTGGACCTTTTTCTTAGCTGTTCTTTGCTCAAGGTAGCACTCTAGCTCTTGAGCCACAGCTCTACTTCAATCTTTGTTCTTGCTCTAAACTGGGAGTATGAGTCTCATGCATTTTTCCCTTTGCTGGGTTGGTTTTAAACCACAATACTAAGATCAGGATCCTGAATATGCCTCGGATTACAGGTATTATCTAATCAAAACAAATTCCTGATTTCTTTTTTAGACATAATTAGTTCTTTCAGGTGAGCCACCAGCCACTCATGCAAGAGCATTGCAGGATCCCAGCATTCATCTTGTCTCCAGTCTTATTCCATCCATCTCACAATGGTCATCTAAAACACCCTGCTGCATGCCTGAAGTCGCAAGGAACGTTCTCAACGCCATGAGAAGCCCCCTTAAGCTCTGCCTCAGACATGCCCAGCCCCCATCCCACTTCCACATGAGCATTTGTTTAGGAGAAATTTCCTGAGTACATCATCATCTTTTCCTCACCATTCAAATTTCATCTTTGGAGTCATTTCTCCCAGACAAAGAGGAACATGATCCATGGTTTGATAGCAGCTCCAGCTTCATAGTCCCAGCCACCAACACCCCCCCATTACCCTGCCAGACACCTGAATTCAAGGACAATGTTTTCACTACCCCTGACTCTTATCAAATGTTTTAACTTATACAGTGCATTAAAATAATTTTACTAAATGGAATAAACACATGGCATCAAGCTTCAGAATCGTTGCACCTGAACTTTTAGTGAATCACAGACACACCAGCATTTCTGTAGCCAACAGAAATCTTAGCTTTGAGATTTCAGCATTCCTGGTATCCAAGTTTGGATGTGCTTACACTGCCCTTAATGGGGCACTTCAATCACACAATCCCACAACAATCACTGTCATTTGACATTCACTGGTAGGTGGTGCTAGGAAAAAGACTGATGTGCCAACTCCATGCTGGCTTGACCTATGCCATCTTCAAACCTGGAGCAAGTGGGGCTCCTCTCTCCATGACATCTTCTGTGTACTACCCCAGGAGGACCTTCACCTTGAGACAAAATTATGAAGACTATCTCTACCAGCAAAGATTCCAGTGAGATGTGCCTACATGGATAAAGCTAAAATCTCACTAAAGTGAGGTTGTTGGCAGTGCTGGAGCCTGAACTCAGGGTCTGGGCACTAAGCATTTGTACTCAAGACTAGCCCTTTACCACTGAGCCCAAATTCCATTCCCAGCTGTTTTTATTTTTGGTAGTAAGAATCTATCAGACTTTCCTGTTCTAGGTGACTTGGAACTTCCATACTCAGATCTCAGCCTCCTGACCAGCCTGGATTAAAAGTGTGGATCAGCCATGCGCCACACCTGAGGACTTTTGCCAGTACATTTTTCCCAAAAATTAGAAGAGGAAGATGTGGGAGGGTTGGGCTCATCCTGCCCTGCATATGAAGGAGAGCATCAGCGCCTGAACTTCATTCCCTGTTATAGGCTGCTGGAGGAAAAGGAAGCAAATAGGCACAGGCTGGCAGCAGATGCCACAGAACAACTTGTGACCAAGACTCCCAGAGCAGACCTCAGAATCAATGACAGAGTTGGATCTACCCAGTAACAGAGGCAGTAGTGACACCTGAAACTGCGAGTTTGAGCCTTTGCTGCTAGTAATCAGGGCCACCTATGTCTCAATGAGAAAGGTGAGATTTTGGTGGAGAAGGTGAGATTAAACATTATGTATCATGCCAGAAGACAGACTATAAGGGGTCTTTTATTATTCCAAGTGAAATTTTGGATTTCCTCTTCTGTTTCTTTAAAGAATAACATTGGGATATTGATGAATATTGCACTGAATTTGTAGATAGTCCCTATCAAGATTGCCATTTTTACAATATTACTTCTTCCAAACCAGGAGCATAGGTTTTTGCATTTCCTCAGTTCTGCGTTAATTTCCTTCTCCAGAGTTTATAGTTCCATCAAAAAGATGCTTTAATTCCTAGGTATTTTATTTTCTTTGATAGCAAAATGAGTTGCTATCCTGATTCTTGCCTCATTCCTCTCATTTGTTGGCATATAGGAAGGCAGTTGACATTGAGGGTTAATTTTATACCCTGCTACCTTACCAAAGTTTTATATCAGCTCAAGCAGCTTCGGAGTAGAGTCTATAGGGTTCTTTAAATACAGAATCATGTCATCTGTAAGGAGAGAAAGTTTCAGTTCCTCTTTCTCTTTTCCTCCTCACTCCAGTTAGAATGGCCAAGATCCAGAAATCTAATAACGTATGCTGGAGGGGATGTGGCCAGGAGGGATCACTACTACACTGCTGGTGGGATTGCAAACTCGTTCAACCACTATGGAAAGCACTATGGCAGTATCCCAAAAAGACTAAACATAGAGCTCCCCTGTGATCCAGCAATTTCACTACTTGCCAATCGTCCAGATAGGACACACTAAATTCACTAGAACAATAACATTTATCACAGCACTATTTACTATAACAAAGGTATGGAACCAACCCAGATGCCCGTCAGTTGATGGGTAGAACAAATATGGTATTTTTACACAATGGAATTCTGTGATTCTGTCAGAAAGAATGACACAGACGAATTTGTAAGGAAATAGAAAGACTGGAAAGTTTAGAAATTAGTTTCTGTCTCCTTCTCTCTCTCCTTCTCTATCTCTGTAAAATTTAGAAGTTCCTGTTTCTCTCTCTTTTCTCTCTTTCTCTCTCTCTTTCTGTCTCTCTCTGTCTCTCTCTCTGTCTCTCTCTGTCTCTCTCTCTGTCTCTCTCTCTGTCTCTCTCTCTCTCTCTCTCTCTCTTTCTCTCTCTCTCTCTCTCTCTCTCTCTCTCTCTCTCTCTCTCTCTCTCTCCCTCTCTCTCCAATCCTTAGGATTGAACTCAGGGCCTGAGCTACTTTTGCTCAAGGTTAGCACTCTACCATTTGAACAACAGTGCTGCTTCTGGCTTGCTCTTTTCACGTAGTATTGAGGAATCTAACCCAGGCCTTCATCCTTGATAGGTTAGCACTCTACCACTAAGCCACACAGTCAGCTTTTAGAGGTTCCTGACAAAGGTTTTCCTACATGCTATTATTTCTTCTGTGAGTGCTCTTAATGCTTGCTGAAGGTTGACTTTGTTTAGAAGACTTACCCTAATGCTCCCATATACAGAGATTCTATATATAGCTAAATGTTTTTCATTACTCAGAATTTCTCTATTGTGTATGTTCTGAAATGCACTGAAGACTGACTTCTGATTAAAAGTCATTGCACATTTGTTCTATTCATTAGTTTTCTTTTCTTCTATGGGAATCAGGTTTGTGATGAACACAGAAGCAAGCCTTCCAGGTCAAAAACTTTCCACATTTGTAATATTCATAAGGTTTTTCTCTCCTATGTGCATTTTATACTTAGTCATACGTTCATGATGGATTTTTCATATTCTTATATTCATACGATTTTTATCCTGTGTCTGTGTGGTATCATGCAAACTCAACTATGAGTTCTTCAAAAAAATTTCCCTTTCATTTTATTCATAGGATTCTATCCTGTGGGTGTTTAGTGATAAATCTTGACTTGTGCCTTCTGGGGAAAAGACTGAACATTTGCTACATTCATTAAGGGTTTTATCTTGTGTTGGTTCTGTGACACAAGCTGAGTTTTCTTCCACAGACTAAAAAGTCTTTCCTATTTATTACATTGCTAAGGCTTCTCATATGTGTGAACTCTCTTATGCTTCCTGAACGGTGAATACTGCACGAAAGACTTTCAACTTTGGTTATATTCCTAAGGTTTCTAATATGTGTGAATTCTGTTATGCCTCCTGTAATGTGACTTCCATCTGAAGGTCTTACCACATTTGATGCACTCGTACAGTTTCTCTCCTGTGTGTGTTCTCTGATGCAATTTGAGGGAAGACTTCCATTTGAAAGACATTCCACATCGGTTACCTTCATAAGGTTTTTCTCCTGTTTGAATTGTCATATGCATGTTGAGGTTTGGCTTCTGTGTGAAGGACTTTTCACATATGTTACACTCATAAGGTGTTTCTCCTGAGTATATTCTCTGATGAACATGGAGTTTTACCTTCCATTTGAAAGACTTTCCGCATTCACTACATGCATAAGTTTTCTCTCCTGTGGGTGTTCTATTATGCCCATCAAGATATGACTTCCACTTGAAGGTCTTTCCACATTTGTTGCACACATAAGGTTTCTCTCCTGTGTGTGTTCTTTGATGCAATTTGAGGGAAGATTTCTGTCAGAAAGACTTTACACATTGGTTACATTCATAAAGTTTCACTCCTGTGTGTATTCTCTGATGAACAAGAAGTTTTCCCTTCCCTTGGAAAGACTTTCCACATTCATTACACTTATAAGATTTCTCTCCTGTGTGTGTTATTTGATGAACTCGAAGGTGTATCTTCTGGGTGAAAGACTTTTCACATTTGTTACATTCATAAGGTTTCTCTTCTGTGTGTCTTCTCTGGTGCAAAGTGAGGTATGATTTCAGTCTAAAAGTCTTCCCACATTTATCCCATTCATAAGATTTCTCTTCTGTGTGAGATCTCTGATGTGTGCTGATTGCTGAATTCTGGGCAGAAATTTTATTACGTTCCTCATATTCATAAGGTTTGTCTTCTCTTGGAGATCGAGGTTGGAGCGTCAGGTCGGACTTCTCAGAAATTAATTTTCACACTTGATGTACGCATCACATATCTCAGGATATTTGCTCTGAGGTATTGTAAGGCGTATTTCATTACTGAAAGATTTCTCACATTCACTACATATATGAGGAGTCTCTCCTGTGTACATTTTCGGATGTGTGGTGATGGTCGGTGTTAAGTACAATATTTTTCATCACACAGTACATTTAGCAGTTTTCCTCCCTCCCTGAAGAATTTCTTGGGCAGGGAGAACAGAATTATGATACTGCAGATTTTTTGGACTGTCACAATCATGAATAAAATGCTCTGAATATCCGATGGATTTTTTAAGAACAGGAGACATACGAGATCTATATGCAGTATGCATCTCATCAGGCTTAGGAGACAGAAGCATGTTCTGACACGTTATGAACTCCTCAGTCCTCACCCCTAAGTTGTTACCGTTATTACTAATCAGCTCTGGATTATGTGTAGAGCTCAAATTTAAAGTTGTTGCAAATCTCACGTTTTCCTCCACTTCGATACTACTTGCAACTGCTACTTCACAAAGACATTCATGTGGACTTTCCTGGCATGTCTTGAACACATTTTCCATTACCTGGACATCTAAAATGAGTCATAGAAAAAAAGACACAAACATACATGAGATACAAATATTCCTTACTGTAAAGACAATGACTTTACTTTCCCATCCTAAGTGTTAGATATTTTAAAATATAAAAGTGGAAATTGATTTGTGAGAAATATATGCTTTTCTCCCTAACCTATTAAGAAAATGATATTTTACAATGACCAATAATGTTTTTCTGTGTTTTAGTTCTCTTTTTATATCACAGGAAATATTTATTGAAATTACCCATCTATGTATTGCTACAGTTTTAAGCTGAGTACTAACTATAGCATGCCTGCAGCTGTTTTTTTTCAAATACTGTTTTGTTTATACATTGAGGAATAGCTGCCTTTCTTTTATTTTTGAGAAATACTCTAAATATTGTGCTGTTTTGCATCTTTTTAAAACTTTCTTTGCTTTTCTTTTCTTTTCTTTTTTTTTTTTTGTAGTTCATAGGCCTCGGCCCTGTCCCTGAACACTTCAGCAGAAGACTATAACCCCTATCCTTGAGCTACAGCCCCACTTCCTGTTTTCTAGAGTTAACTACTGATAAGAGTCTCAGGTCCTGAGTAGCAGATAGGATTACCTTAGCCAGTTTCAATGCTGTTTGCTTATTAACCATTAAGTGAGGAACACGAATTTTTTCTAGATTCAGCGGCCACAAGTTTGGTTTATATGTCTGTTTGCCTTTGATCCAAGCAAGAACGATTCTTGAGAGTAAGGTCTTACACCTATATCCCTTCAGTTACAACTTCTCACTAAAGTCTCAATTTAGGTATTTGTGGGAATTTTGAAATTTATTTCTTTCCATTTGAAGTCTTATAAAAATTCCTTTTCTAACACTCCTGTCCCTCAGAACCATGGAAGACCAGAAAATCCCCAGCTCATTGTCTAGTTAATTTTCTTATGTTGATTGAAACTTTGTTGTTTTTTTTTCCTTCCATTCCTGGGTTTGAACTTAGGACCTAACCACTGTCCTTGGGTTTTCTCAAGACTAGAACCCTACCAATGAATTCATTACTTCTGGCTTTTTCTATGTATGTTGTAATAAGGAATAAAACCTGTGTCTTTGTGCATGCTAGGCAAGCACTCTACCACTAGGCTCAATTTCTGGTGGAAACGTCTGGTTTTGAATACCAGTCTCTTCCTACCAGCATAAAGATATTATCCTTATCAGAGAATAATGCCCTGACTTATTCCTTGTTTGCTCAATCATTTATAGTCTTAGTTTTAAAGAAATGAAAGAATGATATTTCTTTCTTTCTTTCTTTCTTTCTTTCTTTCTTTCTTTCTTTCTTCCTTTCCTTCCTTCCCTCTTTCTTCCCTCTTTCTACTTTCTTTCTTTCTTTCTTTCTTTCTTTCTTTCTTTCTTTCTTTCTTTCTTTCTTTCTTTCTTTCTTTCTTTCTTTCTTTCTCTCTTTCTTGTTTTGCGGTCATGGGACTTGAATTCTAGACCTGGCTGTTCTTCCTGAGCTCTTCAGCTCAAGGCTACTGCCCTATGTCTTTAGACTCAACCCCACTTCTCATTTTCTATTGGTTCATTGGAGAGAAGAGTCTAAGGTGTTTTTGTGATAGGTCAGTCTTTGAACCTTGATCCTCAGATCTCAGCCTCCTAAGTACCTAGGATTACAGGCATGAGCCACGGGCTCATGGCGTTCTCATTTTATTTTGTTTCACAGTGATTTCTACAGAGAAATCTAACTTTAACTCTACTGCCACATAGAATTCATCATATCACCCTATGATTCTTGGTGCCGGGGGTTTGGGCTAGCATGCACAAAGACCTGGTTCAGTTCCTTGGTACTACATACAAAGAAAAAGCCAGAAGTGGTGCTATGACTCAAGAAGTAGAGAGCTAGCCTTGAGAAAACCCAAGGACCATGCTCAGGCCCTGAGACCAAGCATAGGATTGGGAAAAGAAAAGGATTCTTGATTCATTCACAAAGAATTCCATAGGTTCCACACAGGATTTAGGGTTACTAAGAATATTATTGCTCAGTACATCACAACATGAACTTACCAATGGGGCTCAGGCTCCAACATCAATATGAAGATGCATTCACTCACCTGTGATATTCTTGTCAGAGGAATTTCCTATCCAGAGTTCTGCACAGTGCTCTAGCTTGTCAATTAATACAGGTTTGGGAACACAGGGCCCTGTAAATTAGAAACAGTAGAGAATTATTGCTTATGCTGTGTCATCATTGCTTTAAGTTCGCAGACATCCTACTCACAAGTTATCTATTAAATCTTTTCTCTCATTTCTCACTGGCTCCATGGTTGACTTTTCCCCAGCTCTGGATTCATTTTGTATGGCATAAACTTAGCTGTCTTGCTCAAGGCTAGAAAAATACCAGTTTGAGTCCCAGCTCCATTTACATGCATAGGTCTTCATGCATGCTAGGCAAGCACTCAACCACAAAGTCAAACTCTTGACACTCCACTAACATTTTTGAGGGGTTACTTGGAGTTACAGAGTTTCATGGCAATTTTTATGCCATTGCTGGCTTCAAATTAGAATTCTTAGATTTCTTCCTCCTGAATATTTTAAGATTACAGGCATGAAACATTGCACCTAGTGCCAGGTTTCCATTATAAACTCACTGTTTAGTGATTTGTAGATCCTATTTCCAATAATGATATATATTCTATTCTGGATGGTTTATCCACTTAAAATTACTGTGTAAGTTTGGAATGTCGTCTCCATTAGAGGAAACATAATTTAGAACTGTTGTCAAAGTATCCTGAAGGTATCCTGAAGAATGAGTACAAAATTACCTTAGGTTTTCTTTAGAAAGTAATGATACTTCTCAGGGCCTGGAATCTTTCATTTAAATAGTATTGAAAGTTTGATAAACATTCACGTATCTGCAAAATAACAAGGCACTTGGCCTTGCAAGTGAATTTGATTTTTGCTCACCTAAGGACACCAGGTTTCTGTAGGTCTCCAGCATTACATCTCTGTACAGGGTTCTCTGAGCATTGTCCAGATGCTGCCACTCCTCCCAGCTGAAATCCACAGCTACATCATCAAATGACACCAGCTTCTAGAATGGCACATTTTCATCAAGTAATGAGTACTGAGTTATAAACACACCATGTCTGGAATTTTATTCTTTTTTTGTTGGAATTGTATTCCTTTACTTAAATCTTTAGACTTACATGAAATATTGACCTGAAAAGCTTAGGGATGGTGCCTAGGCCCAGAGTTCAAGTCCCAAGACCCACAAAAAAATAAAAATGCAAGCCACGTGTTGGTGGCTCACGCCTGTCATCCTAGCTACTCAGGAGACTGAGATCTGAGGGCCATGGTTTCAAAGCCAGCCTGGCACAAAATTCCATGAGACTCCTGTCCAATTACCCACCATAAAATGTTTAATGGCTTGTGGCATATCATGGTAGAGCAATTGTGGTATCGACAGAAATAAGTCGGGGGAGTAGATTTAGGTTATAAATGGAATTATTCCATTGAAAAGGAACTACATTATATGATGACATATGCTGATACTGAGAGAATATTGCAAAATCTTAGGGTATCAAGTAATAATACTGTGAAGTACACCCAGAATGTTAATGTTCTATGTCTGGCATAATAATCACTTGGGGAAGAAACTTTTTTTTCTTTTTTTTGGCTGGGGGATTTGTAAGGCTTGAACTCTGGGCCTGGGCACTGTTCCTGAGCTCTTCAACTCAAGGCTATCACCCTACCTATGAAGCCACAGTGCCATTTCCCATATTCTACTGGTTAACTGTCGATGAGAGTCTCATAGATTTTCTAATGCCCAGGCTGGCTTTGAACCAAATCTTTAGATATCAGCCTGATATCTGCGTAGCTAGGATTACAGGTAGAATTCACTGCACCTGGCAAGAAATTTATTTCTTGCTGTTTTATACTACAAATTTACTGTATGTTTTACTTTTTCAAAAAGACTGAGGATGACCTTTGTTCTGTATATAACGGGAAGAGGGGTAGGGAGCTGTGAGCAGAACAACTGAGGGGCAATACTCAGGGTAGGACAATAGCCTTAAAGTAAAGAGCTCACGGCCCAAGGTCCAAGCCCCATGACTTTCCCCACTACCCCACAAAAAAAAGGGAAAAAAATTGGAGATTGGAGAGGATTTTCTAAAAAGAATATATAGAAATAGTATTTCGATGGGGTGGTGGCTCACTTCTATAATCCTAGATACTCAGGAGGCTGAGATCTGAGGATCAAGGTTTAAAGCCATCCTGGCACAAAAAGACCTGAGACACTTATCTCCAATTTACCTTTAGAAAATGGGAAGTGGGGCTTGGCTCCAGGGTAAGGTGGTAGCCTGGAGCTGAAGAGCTCAGGGATAGTGCCCAGACTGAGTTCAAGATCTATGACCCACCAAAAAAACCCCAAAAAACAAAAAATAAGATGGAAAAAATTGGATTCTGTGAATTTTATCAGGCATATAAATGTCTTTTTTACGGTTGAAATAACAAATTGTTTGGAAAAAAGTTTTTACCTAGAAATGTACACTACAAATGGAATTAACAACAAACACAAAATATGCAAAAGATACAAATTATCACAATATGGGTATCCTGCTTCTGTATCTTTCACTGACTCCTGTTCAAATGAGTCCCATATTCTGAATCATTTCTCCCAGTCGACATATGCCACAAGTGTTAGCTTGTACTGTACTTCTTGGGAAATCAAAAGCAAATACTAAGCAAATGTGTGTTAGATTTTGTCAACAGTGATATTTCAAATATAAATCCCTACTCATTGCATTATTTAATATCAATGCCGGAATCTAACTTACACTGGCAGAATCTTCAATCTTTTGAGAATCTTCAAAAGGGTGTGTAAATATTTAGGATCGTTATGTCTTCCTGGAGGAAAGATCCCTTTAGTAGTATGTAGTAACCTTCTTTGTCTTTTCTTACTAATTTAATTTGAAGTCTATTGTATCTGATATGAGGATGGCAACTCCAGCCTGTTTATGGGGGCAGTTAGCTTGATAGAGTTTATTCCAACCTCTCACTTTCAAAAGATGATTGTTTTGGGGTAAGATGTGTCTCTTGAAGACAGCAGAACGATGGCTCTTGCTTTTTGATCCAACTAGACAGCCTATGCCATTTAATTGGAGAGTTAAGTCCATTGATATTGAGAGTTAGGATTGAGAGATATTTATTAGATCCCACCATTTTAAAAAGCTTTTAGTAGGGCCTGTGTCTTGACAGTTCTTGTGGTCCTTAGACGGTATGCTGTTTAGGTGCCATTTCTTTCCATATATTGCATTTATTTTTGTTTTCTATGTATAGAGCATCTTTGAGAATTCTCTGTAGTGTTGGTTTTGTTTCGACATATTGTTGCAGCTTTTCCCTGGAATGGAATGTTTTTATTTTTCCCTCAGTTATGAATGAGAGCTTAGCTGGCTACAGTATTCTTGGTTGGTAGTTATTTGATATAAGGGCATGACATATATGCTTCCAGTCACTTCGTGCTTGCATGGTCTCTGCTGAGAAATCTGGGGTTATTCTGATTGGTTTGCCTTTGTAGGTTACTGATCCCTTTTCCCTGGCTGCCTTTAGGATCTTTCCTTTCGTTTCTATTGATCCAGTTCGGATCACAATGTGGCGGTGGGATGTTCTTTTCTGGTCAGGTCTGTTTGGGGTTCTAAAAGCTTCTCGTATCTGGATGGGCCTGCCCTTCTGGATATTTGGGAAATTCTCTGAGATGATTCCCTGAAGTATATTTCCAATACCATTGACCTCTTTCTCCACGCCCTCCTCAATACCAACTAGCCTTAAATTAGGCTTCCTAATTGTATCTTGGACCTCCTGAAGCGCTCTCTCATATTTCCTAGATTTGGATTGACTCATTTTCTGTTCTTTATAATACCTAAATTATCTTGAGCCACGGAAATTCCCTCCTCTGCAATGTCTAACCTGCTATCAAAGCTATCTACTTTATTTTTCATCTCCCTTGCTTCTAATTGCTCACTTTTGATGCCTTGCTTCCCTTGTTTTAGATCATGTATGGATTTCTTTATCTCCTTGATTTCCTTTTGAGTGGTTAGCTCAGTAGCTTTATTTTCTTTGGACATTTGCTGGAGTTTGGTCACGTTTTTATTTGTGGATTCTTTGAATTCATCCATCTTTCTTTGAAAAACCTTTATTATGGCCTCCTTTATGGCTTCTCCTTTTTCACTTATCACCTTGTTTTTGCTTTCCTCTTGTTCAGGTATGGCTTCCTCCATTATCTCCTTCTTTATATTTTCACATTTTTCATTAATGATGTTTATCAATTGCATTTGTGTAGCAATTGGAAGACTCTCCTCTAGGTTTGCCAGTGACTGTTCCATTGTCTGTTTACATTGGGTGGGGGATGTTGTTTCTTGATTTGACATTTTTTTGAGTTTCTTGTTCTGCCCATTTGAAAATGGGAGCAAGATTACTACTAAATACGATTATAGTTTTTCAGATATAACCAACCTAGACCTCTGTAGCTGGCAGACACTAGATGTTCACAAGTTTTGATTAGTATTATCACTCTTTCTTTTTGTGCACTTACAGACCAGCCTAATAAACCACTGATAAGCGATTTATACCCAAAACAATAAGCCTCTCAATCCAATCTCTATTGTCTTTAAGTCCCTCTGACCCTAGAGAATAATTAACCACCTACATATACAATATTGCTCAACAGCCATCAAGTGTAGATCCGTGCAGTATAAGGGTTGAAAGACGAGCAGAGGTCCAGAGATAGAAAAAAAGAATGAGAGAGGTCAGGGGAGGTGCAAGAGGATTAACGTAGGAGTGTAAGAATATTGTAGTAATGAAGAAAAGTTATAGCATAAGGATAACTGACATAAGTTGGTAAGTAGGTAGCATATTTGAGTACAAAGTTTGGAAAGTATTAGAATAAAACTTATGTGTTGCTGCACGACTAGCTCTTAGCCCAACCAGTGGCCTCACAGTGGACCATGGGATGGATCTGTTTTTCTTGTCTACGTTGAGGGAAAGGGGTATTTCACAAGATGCAGAAGCGAAGATTTCAGAAGCAAATGCTGTGAGTGAATTAGCTCGTAAAAAGCATTTTTATTTTCTTTTATCTTTCTGCCAGTCTTGGGGCTTGAATTCAGGGCCTGAGCACTGTCCTCGGGTTTTCTCAAGTCTAGCCCTCTGCCACTTGAGCCACAGTGCCACATCTAGATTTTCTATCTATGTGGTACTGAGCAATCAAACCCAGATCTTCATGGATGCTAGGCAAGCACTCTACCACTATGCCAAACTCTCAACCCTGACATAGTAATTATAAAGTCATCATCATCATCATCATATCCAAATATCCTTTCTCCTACAAAGAATGAACACTTAACTGTGTCTAATGCTTTTTTTTAATTTCACTAATTCTTCTGTGTTTTTCCCTCTTGCATTTTTTACACATGACAGCAAAGCTAATCATCAGGAAAAAATTGATTAGGATACAGAAACCTAATAATATCCTAGTAGATTGACGTCAAAAATATGTGCAAGATGCCCTGTGTGTTTGACCTAGTGGGAGAGTCCTTGGCTACCAAGCAGTAAGCCTCAGGTTTGATTCCTCATTACCACATACATGGAAAACGCTGCAAGTGGTGCTGTGGCTCGGTGGGACAACTAAAGCCTAAAGAAAGCCCAAGAACAATGTTCACACTCTGAGGTCAAGTCCCAAGACTAGCAAAATCAAAAAAAAATTCGACAAGGGGCAAAATGCAGGCAGAGAAGGCACTGTGAAGCAAATGTTTTGTAAAGGATGAGGGCAATATTGACCCTTAAGTTTGGATCTTACCTAAGAAAGGCTCCTTGAGCCTGAGACCAGACTGGTAGTTTTGCCTAGTGGAAGACATTGGGATTGGACAAATAAGGTGTGCTGTATACTACATCCACATGTATATTGTGATACTGGAGGAGAGATTCAGCCTCCAGTATGTCTTTGGTGAGGTCTTTTGTGAGCAAGGATCTTTGGTCATTGGGCCCTGAAAGGTGACCCTGCCTCCCTCACAATGGAACAGAATATGGAACCCTGGTAACCAAGCCACTGTAACTAACAACCAGCTCAAGCCAGCTCACTTGGCCTGTGGCTCAGGAGGAAGAAAGATGTTGCTGTGCTGTTGCCAAAGGTCAGGAAACTCGAGTCTCAGGCATGGAAGTTGTGGATGTCTTACTCGAAGATGTACATGCTAGATCATTGCCAAGCCACAAATCCAGTATAACAGAACTTTCTCTAAGAAGAAGGCCAGGAAAATCCAGGGCAACCAGATGAGGTAAATTTCTAAGAAGAAATGTATTTGACCCCATCATCCTCCCCACACACTACAACTTTCTTTTTTTTCATTTTTTTATTGTAATTAGTAAAAGGGTTAGATGATATTTGCCAGATAGAAGGTGCATTAATTCACATACATTGATACCCTTTCACATGTCTTGGTACCTATTTCCCTCCAACCCCACACCCCCCACCCGTCTTGGTTTTCCCCCCTTCCCTATCAAATTTCAAATATCCAAATACAAATAAATTCAATATTTCACATAACAAAGTGAGATACTATACCAATATGGGATAACCAAGGGACAGCAAGCGAGATGAGGGACAACATAGTACATTAAGGACAACAATCATTCATTATATGGCTTTTGTGTCAATATCCTGGAGGTCCTTTCAATTAGCTTCACATTATATGGCCTTATATATGGCCTTTTGCTCTATTGCCAATCTCTGCTAGTAGAGCCCAAGGTTTCTACTGATTATGATGAATGAGGGAAACCACTGAGCCTAAGTTCCTTTGAGTCTGGCTTACTTCACTTAATATGATTTGTTCTAAGTCTTTCCATTTCCTAACAAATGGGGCGATGTCATTCTTTCTGACAGCAGCATAGAATTCCATTGTGTACAAATACCACAACTTGTTGATCCACTCATCAACTGAGGGACATCTGGGTTGGTTCCATATCTTTGCTATGGTGAATAGTGCTGCAATGAACATTGTTGTGCTAGTGGGTTTAGTATGCCCTTGTTTCTGGATTGTTGGGTAAATGCCAAGTACTGGAATTGCTGGGTCATAGGGGAGTTGTATGTTTAGCGTTTTGAGGCACTGCTGCACTGCTTTCCATAGTGGTTGAACGAGTTTGCACTCCCACCAACAGTGTAGTAGTGATCCCTCCTGACCACATCCCCTCCAGCATCTGTTGTCATTCGTTTTCCTGATCCTGGCCATTCTAACTGGAGTTAGGTGGAATCTTAGACTTGTTTTGATTTGCATTTCTTTTATGACCAGAGATGTTGAGCATTTCTTCATGTGTCTATAGGCCATTTTTGTTTCTTCTTCAGAGAAGACTCTCTTTAAGTCTTTGGCCCATTTTGTAATGGGATGGGTGTTACTTTGGAGGTTAGTTTTGGAGTGATTCAATTTTTTGAGTTGTTGATATATTTTAGATATGAGGCCTTGTTCCGTTGTTTGGGTGGTGAAGATCTTCTCCCACTCTGTAGGCTTCCTGATTAGTTTACTAGCTATATCCGTTGCCATACAAAAGCTCTGCAGTTTAATGCAGTCCCACTTATCCAGCCTTACTCTGATTTGTTGTGATTCTTGGTCCTTATTAAGAAAGTTTCGACCTGTACCAAGGAGGCCTAGTGTATCTCCTATTCCTTCCTGTAAACTTTTCAGTGTGTCAGCTTTTACCTCCACGTCTTTGATCCATTTGGAGTTAATTCTAGTGCAAGGTGACAAAGAAGGATCCAACTTTAGTTTTCTGCAGGTGTTTAACCATTTCTGCCAGCACAACTTGTTGAAGAGGCTATCTTTCTTCCATTCTATTTTTTTGGCTCCCTGGTCAAACATTAGGTGGCCATAGGTCTGTGGTTTAATATCTGGGTCCGCAGTTCTACTCCATTGGACTTCAGGCCTGTTCTTGTGCCAGTACCAAGCTGTTTTGAGAATTATAGCTCTGTAATAGAGCCTTAAGTTTGGAATTGAAATTCCTCCAGCGCTGTTCTTTCTGCTAAGAAGTGTTTTTGCTATACGGGGTCTTTTATTATTCCATATGAAATTTTGAATTGCCTCTTCTATGTCTTTAAAGAATGACATTGGGATGTTGATGGGTATTACATTGAATTTGTAGATAGTCCTTGGCAAGATTGTCATTTTCACAATGTTGATTCTACCAATCCAGGAGCATGGGAGGTTTTTCCATTTCCTTAGTTCTGCTTTAATTTCCTTTTTTAGGGTTTTAAAGTTTTCATCTAAACGGTCCTTTACATTCTTAGTTAAGCTAATTGCTAGGTACTTTATTTTCTTTGAGGCTATTGTGAAAGGATTTTCTTTCCTGATTATTGCCTCGTTCCTCTCAGTGTTGGCGTAAAGTAAGGCAGTTGATTTGTGAGGGTTGATTTTATGGCCTGCTACCCTTCCAAAGCTTTGAATCAGCTCAAGGAGCTTGGGAGTAGAGTCTATAGGATTCTTTAAATACAGAATCCTGTCATCGGCAAAGAGGGATAGTTTTATTTCCTATTTCCCTGCTTGGATCCCCTTTATGCTTGCTTCTTGCCTTATTGCACTGCCTAGGAATTCTAGTACTATGTTAAAAAGGAGTGGAGAGAGTGGGCATCCTTGTCTCGTTCCTGATTTTAGAGGGAATGGCTTTAGATTTTCACCATTAAGTATAATACTAGCAGTGGGTTTCTCATACACAGCCTTTATTACATTGAGAAATGTTCCATGGATTCCTACTTTCTCCACATCTTTTAACATAAAGGGGTTTTGGATCTTGTCAAATGCCTTTTCCGCATCTATTGAGACAATCATGTGATTTTATCCCTGCTCCTGTTGATATGTTGAATTATATTAATTGATTTGTGTATGTTGAACCAGCTTTGCCTCCCTGTGATGAATCCAGTTTGATCATAGTGTATATTTTTTTGATGAGTTGTTGTAGACGGTTGGCCAGTATTTTGTTGAGAAGTTTTGCATCGATGTTCATCAAAGAAATGGGTCTATAGATCTCTTTCTTTGATGAATCTCTGTGTGGTTTGGGGATGAGGGATATGCTGGCTTCACAGAATCAGTTTAGTAAAGAACCTTCATTTTCAATTTCGTTGAAGAGCTTGAGGAGTATTGGTGTGAGCTCTGCTTTGAAGACCTTATACAATTCAGCTGTGAATCCATCTGGCCCTGGGCTCTTTTTAAGTGGAAGTTGTCTAATTTCCATTTCTATTTCAGAGCTTGAAATAGGCCTGTTGAGTTGGGGTAGCTCTTCTTGGTTCAGTGTGTGTATGTTAATATTGTCTAGGAATTCATCCATTTCTTCTAGATTCTCAAATTTGTTGGCGTAAAGGTTTGAGAAGTATTCCCTCATGATATTCTGGATCTTGGTAATTTCTGTCGTGATATTACCATTTTCATCTGCGAATTTGTTTATTTCGATATGCTCTCTTCTTTTTTTGGTAAGATTTGCTAAGGGCTTGTCAATTTTGTTAATTCTTTCAAGAACCAACTCCTTGTTTTGTTGATTCTTTCTATAGTTTTTTTTATTCCAAATCATTTAATTCTGGTTTGATTTTAATAATTTGCTTTCTCCTAATGTGTTTAGGGTTGGTTTGTTGCTCTTTGTCCAGGAGGTTAAGGTGAGACATTAACTAGTTGGTTTGCCATTTTTCCAACTTGCTGTTGTAGGCACTCCACGCTACAAATTTTCCTCTGAGTACTGCCTTTGTTGTGTCCCTAAGGAGTTGATATTTGTGTGCTCCTTATTGTTAAATTTCATAAACAGTTGGATATCTGTTCTGATCTCTTCGATTACCCATTGTTTATGATTCAACAATGTGTGGTTCAGTCTCCATGAGTTACAGGGTTTTCTTTGGTGGAGATGTGTGTTCAGCTCCAATTTGATGCCTTTATGCTCTGAGAGTGTGCATGGAATAATTTCAGTGTTTCTGACTCTATCCAGGTTTGCTTTATGGCCTAAGATGTGGTCTATTTTGGAAAATGTTCCATGTGCTGCTGAGAAAAACGTATATTGTGGTGTTACTGGGTGGAATATTCTGCAGATGTCTGTTAGATCTAGTTGGTCTATATAGTTGTTCAGTTCTAAGGTTTCTCTGTTGAGTTTTTGCCTTGTTGATCTGTCCATAGGTGAGAGTGGTGTGTTAAACTCACCAACAATCACTGTGTTTCGATCTATGTATGGTTTCAGTGTAAGTAAAGTTTGCTTGATGAAGTTTGGAGCTCCGGGATTGGGTGTGTAAATATTTAGGATTGTTATGTCTTCCGGGAGGAAAGATCCCTTTAGTAGTATGTAGTAACCTTCTTTGTCTTTTCTTACTAATTTTAGTTTGAAGTCTATTGTATCTGATATGAGGATGGCAACTCTAGCCTGTTTATGGGGGCAGTTAGCTTGATAGAGTTTATTCCAACCTCTCACTTTCAAAAGATGATTGTTTTTGGGTAAGATGTGTCTCTCGAAGTCAGCAGAACGATGGCTCTTGCTTTTTGATCCAACTAGACAACCTATGCCGTTTAATTGGAGAGTTAAGTCCATTGATATTGAGAGTTAGGATTGAGAGATATTTATTAGTTCCTACCATTTTTAAAAGCTTTTAGTAGGGCCTGAGTCTTGACAGTTCTTGTGGTCCTTAGATGGTATGCTGTTTAGGTGCCATTTCTTTCCCTATATTGCATTTATTTTGGTTTTCTATGTATAGAGCATCTTTGAGAATTCTCTGTAGTGTTGGTTTTGTTTCGACATATTGTTGCAGCTTTTCCCTGGAATGGAATGGTTTTATTTTTCCCTCAGTTATGAATGAGAGCTTAGCTGGCTACAGTATTCTTGGTTGGTAGTTATTTGATATAAGGGCATGACATATATGCTTCCAGTCACTTCGTGCTTGCATGGTCCTTGCTGAGAGATCTGGGGTTATTCTGATTGGTTTGCCTTTGTAGGTTACTGATCCCTTTTCCCTGGCTGCCTTTAGGATCTTTCCTTTCGTTTCTATTGATCCAGTTCGGATCACAATGTGGCGGTGGGATGTTCTTTTCTGGTCAGGTCTGTTTGGGGTTCTAAAAGCTTCTCGTATCTGGATGGGCCTGCCCTTCTGGATATTTGGGAAATTCTCTGAGATGATTCCCTGAAGTATATTTCCAATACCATTGACCTCTTTCTCCACGCCCTCCTCAGTACCAACTAGCCTTAAATTAGGCTTCCTTAATTGTATCTTGGACCTCCTGAAGCGCTCTCTCATATTTCCTAGATTTGGATTGACTCATTTTCTGTTCTTTATAATACCTAAATTATCTTCAGCCACGGAAATTCTCTCCTCTGCAAGGTCTAACCTGCTATCAAAGCTATCTACTTTATTTTTCATCTCCCTTGCTTCTAATTGCTCACTTTTGATGCCTTGCTTCCCTTGTTTTAGATCATGTATGGATTTCTTTATCTCCTTGATTTCCTTTTGAGTGGTTAGCTCAGTAGCTTTATTTTCTTTGGACATTTGCTGGAGTTTGGTCACGTTTTTATTTGTGGATTCTTTGAATTCATCCATCTTTCTTTGAAAAACCTTTATTATGGCCTCCTTTATGGCTTCTTCTTTTTCACTATCACCTTGTTTTTGCTTTCCTCTTGTTCAGGTATGGCTTCCTCCATTACCTCTTTCTTTATATTTTCACATTTTTCATTAATGATGTTTATCAATTGCATTTGTGTAGCAATTGGAAGACTCTCCTCTAGGTTTGCCAGTGACTGTTCCATTGTCTGTTTACATTGGGTGGGGGTTGTTGTTTCTTGATTTGACATTTTTCTTGAGTTTCTTGTTCTGCCCATTTGAAAATGGGAGCAAGATTACTACTAAATACGATTATAGTTTTTCAGATATAACCAACCTAGACCTCTGTAGCTGGCAGACACTAGATGTTCACAAGTTTTGATTGGTATTATCACTCTTTCTTTTTGTGCACTTACAGACCAGCCTAATACAACCACTGATAAGCGATTTATACCCAAAACAATAAGCCTCTCAATCCAATCTCTATTGTCTTTAAGTCCCTCTGAGCCTAGAGAATAATTAACCACCTACATACACAATATTGCTCAACAGCCATCAAGTGTAGATCCGTGCAGTATAAGGGTTGAAAGACGAGCAGAGGTCCAGAGATAGAACAAAAGAATGAGAGAGGTCAGGGGAGGTGCAAGAGGATTAACGTAGGAGTGTAAGAATATTGTAGTAATGAAGAAAAGTTATAGCATAAGGATAACTGACCTAAGTTGGTAAGTAGGTAGCATATTTGAGTACAAAGTTTGGAAAGTATTAGAATAAAACTTATGTGTTGCTGCACGACTAGCTCTTAGCCCAACCAGTGGCCTCACAGTGGACCATGGGATGGATCTGTTTTTCTTGTCTACGTTGAGGGAAAGGGGTATTTCACAAGATGCAGAAGCGAAGATTTCAGAAGCAAATGCTGTGAGTGAATTAGCTCGTAAAAAGCATTTTTATTTTCTTTTATCTTTCTGCCAGTCTTGGGGCTTGAATTCAGGGCCTGAGCACTGTCCTCGGGTTTTCTCAAGTCTAGCCCTCTGCCACTTGAGCCACAGTGCCACATCTAGATTTTCTATCTATGTGGTACTGAGCAATCAAACCCAGATCTTCATGGATGCTAGGCAAGCACTCTACCACTATGCCAAACTCTCAACCCTGACATAGTAATTATAAAGTCATCATCATCATCATCATATCCAAATATCCTTTCTCCTACAAAGAATGAACACTTAACTGTGTCTAATGCTTTTTTTTAATTTCACTAATTCTTTTGTGTTTTTCCCTCTTGCATTTTTTACACATGACAGCAAAGCTAATCATCAGGAAAAAATTGATTAGGATACAGAAACCTAATAATATCCTAGTAGATTGACGTCAAAAATATGTGCAAGATGCCCTGTGTGTTTGACCTAGTGGGAGAGTCCTTGGCTACCAAGCAGTAAGCCTCAGGTTTGATTCCTCATTACCACATACATAGAAAACGCTGCAAGTGGTGCTGTGGCTCGGTGGGACAGCTAAAGCCTAAAGAAAGCCCAAGAACAATGTTCACATTCTGAGGTCAAGTCCCAAGACTAGCAAAATCAAAAAAAAATTCGACAAGGGGCAAAATGCAGGCAGAGAAGGCACTGTGAAGCAAATGTTTTGTAAAGGATGAGGGCAATATTGACCCTTAAGTTTGGATCTTACCTAAGAAAGGCTCCTTGAGCCTGAGACCAGACTGGTAGTTGGACCTAGTGGAAGACATTGGGGTTGGACAAATAAGGTGTGCTGTATACTACATCCACATGTATACTGTGAGATTGGAGGAGAGATTCAGCCTCCAGTATGTCTTTGGTGAGGTCTTTTGTGAGCAAGGATCTTTGGTCATTGGTCCCTGAAAGGTGACCCTGCCTCCCTCACAATGGAACAGAATATGGAACCCTGGTAACAAAGCCACTGTAACTAACAACCAGCTCAAGCCAGCTCACTTGGCCTGTGGCTCAGGAGGAAGAAAGATGTTGCTGTGCTGTTGCCAAAGGTCAGGAAACTCGAGTCTCAGGCATGGAAGTTGTGGATGTCTTACTCGAAGATGTACATGCTAGATCATTGCCAAGACACAAATCCAGTATAACAGAACTTTCTCTAAGAAGAAGGCCAGGAAAATCCAGGGCAACCAGATGAGGTAAATTTCTAAGAAGAAATGTATTTGACCCCATCATCCTCCCCACACACTACAACTTTCTTTTTTTTCATTTTTTTATTGTAATTAGTAAAAGGGTTAGATGATATTTGCCAGATAGAAGGTGCATTAATTCACATATATTGATACCCTTTCACATGTCTTGGTACCCATTTCACTCCAACCCCACACCCCCCACCCGTCTTGGTTTTCCCCCCTTCCCTATCAAATTTCAAATATCCAAATACAAATAAATTCAATATATCAGATAACAAAGTGAGATACTATACCAATATGGGATAACCAAGGGACAGCAAGCGAGATGAGAGACAACATAGTACATTAAGTACAACAATCATTCATTATATGGCTTTTGTGTAAATATCCTGGAGGTCCTTTCAATTAGCTTCACATTATATGGCCTTATATATGGCCTTTTGCTCTATCGACAATCTCTGCTAGTAGAGCCCAAGTTTTCTACTGATTATGATGAATGAGGGAAACCACTGAGCCTAAGTTTCTTTGAGTCTGGCTTACTTCACTTAATATGATTTGTTCTAAGTCTTTCCATTTCCTAACAAATGGGGCGATGTCATTCTTTCTGACAGCAGCATAGAATTCCATTGTGTACAAATACCACAACTTGTTGATCCACACATCAACTGAGGGACATCTGGGTTGGTTCCATATCTTTGCTCTGGTGAATAGTGCTGCAATGAACATTGTTGTGCTAGTGGGTTTAGTATGCCCTTGTTTCTGGATTGTTGGGTAAATGCCAAGTACTGGAATTGCTGGGTCATAGGGGAGTTGTATGTTTAGCGTTTTGAGGCACTGCCGCACTGCTTTCCATAGTGGTTGAACGAGTTTGCACTCCCACCAACAGTGTAGTAGTGATCCCTCCTGACCACATCCCCTCCAGCATCTGTTGTCATTCGTTTTCCTGATCCTGGCCATTGTAACTGGAGTTAGGTGGAATCTTAGACTTGTTTTAATTTGCATTTCTTTTATGACCAGAGATGTTGAGCATTTCTTCATGTGTCTATAGGCCATTTTTGTTTCTTCTTCAGAGAAGACTCTCTTTAAGTCTTTGGCCCATTTTGTAATGGGATGGGTGTTACTTTGGAGGTTAGTTTTGGAGTGATTCAATTTTTTGAGTTGTTGATATATTTTAGATATGAGGCCTTGTTCCGTTGTTTGGGTGGTGAAGATCTTCTCCCACTCTGTAGGCTTCCTGATTAGTTTACTAGCTATATCCGTTGCCATACAAAAGCTCTGCAGTTTAATGCAGTCCCACTTATCCAGCCTTTCTCTGATTTGTTGTGATTCTTGGTCCTTATTAACAAAGTTTCGACCTGTGCCAAGGAGGCCTAGTGTATCTCCTATTCCTTCCTGTAAACTTTTGAGTGTGTCAGCTTTTACCTCCACGTCTTTGATCCATTTGGAGTTAATTCTAGTGCAAGGGGACAAAGAAGGATCCAACTTTAGTTTTCTGCAGGTGTTTAACCAGTTCTGCCAGCACAACTTGTTGAAGAGGCTATCTTTCTTCCATTCTATTTTTTTTGGCTCCCTGGTCAAAGATTAGGTGGCCATAGGTCTGTGGTTTAATATCTGGGTCCGCAGTTCTACTCCATTGGACTTCAGGCCTGTTCTTGTGCCAGTACCAAGCTGTTTTGAGAATTATAGCTCAGTAATAGAGCCTTAAGTTTGGAATTGAAATTCCTCCAGCGCTGTTCTTTCTGCTAAGTAGTGTTTTTGCTATACGGGGTCTTTTATTATTCCATATGAAATTTTGAATTGCCTCTTCTATGTCTTTAAAGAATGACATTGGGATGTTGATGGGTATTACATTGAATTTGTAGATAGCCCTTGGCAAGATTGTCATTTTCACAATGTTGATTTTACCAATCCAGGAGTACGGGAGGTTTTTCCATTTCCTTAGTTCTGCTTTAATTTCCTTTTTTAGGGTTTTAAAGTTTTCATCTAAACGGTCCTTTACATTCTTAGTTAAGCTAATTGCTAGGTACTTTATTTTCTTTGAGGCTATTGTGAAAGGATTTTCTTTCCTGATTATTGCCTCGTTCCTCTCAGTGTTGGCGTAAAGTAAGGCAGTTGATTTGTGAGGGTTGATTTTATGGCCTGCTTCCCTTCCAAAGCTTTGAATCAGCTCAAGGAGCTTGGGAGTAGAGTCTATAGGATTCTTTAAATACAGAATCATGTCATCTGCAAAGAGGGATAGTTTTATTTCCTCTTTCCCTACTTGGATCCCCTTTATGCTTGCTTCTTGCCTTATTGCACTGCCTAGGAATTCTAGTACTATGTTAAAAATGAGTGGAGAGAGTGGGCATCCTTTTCTCGTTCCTGATTTTAGAGGGAATGGCTTTAGATTTTCACCATGAAGTATAATACTAGCTGTGGGTTTCTCATACACAGCCTTTATTACATTGAGAAATGTTCCATGGATTCCTAGTTTCTCCACATCTTTTAACATAAAGGGGTTTTGGATATTGTCAAATGCCTTTTCCACATCTATTGAGACAATCATGTGATTTTATCCCTGCTCCTGTTGATGTGTTGAATTATATTAATTGATTTGTGTATGTTGAACCAGCTTTGCCTCCCTGTGATGAATCCAGTTTGATCATAGTGTACATTTTTTTTGATGAGTTGTTGTAGACGGTTGGCCAGTATTTTGTTGAGAAGTTTTGCATCGAGGTTCATCAAAGAAATGGGTCTATAGATCTCTTTCTTTGATGAATCTCTGTGTGGTTTGGGGATGAGGGATATGCTGGCTTCACAGAATCAGTTTAGTAAAGAACCTTCATTTTCAATTTCATTGAAGATCTTGAGGAGTATTGGTGTGAGCTCTGCTTTGAAGACCTTATAGAATTCAGCTGTGAATCCATCTGGCCCTGGGCTCTTTTTAAGTGGAAGTTGTCTAATTTCCATTTCTATTTCAGAGCTTGAAATAGGCCTGTTGAGTTGGGGTAGCTCTTCTTGGTTCAGTGTGTGTATGTTAATATTGTCTAGGAATTCATCCATTTCTTCTAGATTCTCAAATTTGTTGGCGTAAAGGTTTGAGAAGTATTCCCTCATGATATTCTGCATCTTGGTAATTTCTGTCGTGATATTACCATTTTCATCTGCGATTTTGTTTATTTCGATATGCTCTCTTCTTTTTTTGGTAAGATTTGCTGAGGGCTTGTCAATTTTGTTAATTCTTTCAAGAACCAACTCCTTGTTTTGTTGATTCTTTCTATAGTTTTTTTTATTCCAAATCATTTAATTCTGCTTTGATTTTAATAATTTGCTTTCTCCTAATGGGTTTAGGGTTGGTTTGTTGCTCTTTTTCCAGGAGGTTAAGGTGAGACATTAACTAGTTGGTTTGCCATTTTTCCAACTTGCTGTTGTAGGCACTCCACGCTATAAATTTTCCTCTGAGTACTGCCTTTGTTGTGTCCCTAAGGAGTTGATATTTGTGTGCTCCTTATTGTTAAATTTCATAAACAGTTGGATATCTGTTCTGATCTCTTCGATTACCCATTGTTTATGATTCAACAATGTGTGGTTCAGTCTCCATGAGTTACAGGGTTTTCTTTGATGGAGATGTGTGTTCAGCGCCAATTTGATGCCTTTATGGTCTGAGAGTGTGCATGGAATAATTTCAGTGTTTCTGAATCTGTCCAGGTTTGCTTTATGGCTTAAGATGTGGTCTATTTTGGAAAATGTTCCATGTGCTGCTGAGAAAAACGTATATTGTGGTGTTACTGGGTGGAATATTCTGCAGATGTCTGTTAGATCTAGTTGGTCTATATAGTTGTTCAGTTCTAAGGTTTCTCTGTTGAGTTTTTGCCTTGTTGATCTGTCCATAGGTGAGAGTGGTGTGTTAAACTCACCAACAATCACTGTATTTCGATCTAGGTATGGTTTCAGTGTAAGTAAAGTTTGCTTGATGAAGTTTGGAGCTCCGGGATTGGGTGTGTAAATATTTAGGATTGTTATGTCTTCCGGGAGGAAAGATCCCTTTAGTAGTATGTAGTAACCTTCTTTGTCTTTTCTTACTAATTTTAGTTTGAAGTCTATTGTATCTGATATGAGGATGGCAACTCTAGCCTGTTTATGGGGGCAGTTAGCTTGATAGAGTTTATTCCAACCTCTCACTTTCAAAAGATGATTGTTTTTGGGCAAGATGTGTCTCTCGAAGTCAGCAGAACGATGGCTCTTGCTTTCTGATCCAACTAGACAACCTATGCCGTTTAATTGGAGAGTTAAGTCCATTGATATTGAGAGTTAGGATTGAGAGATATTTATTAGTTCCTACCATTTTTAAAAGCTTTTAGTAGGGCCTGTGTCTTGACAGTTCTTGTGGTCCTTAGATGGTATGCTGTTTAGGTGCCATTTCTTTCCCTATATTGCATTTATTTTGGTTTTCTATGTATAGAGCATCTTTGAGAATTCTCTGTAGTGTTGGTTTTGTTTCGACATATTGTTGCAGCTTTTCCCTGGAATGGAATGTTTTTATTTTTCCCTCAGTTATGAATGAGAGCTTAGCTGGCTACAGTATTCTTGGTTGGTAGTTATTTGATATAAGGGCATGACATATATGCTTCCAGTCACTTCGTGCTTGCATGGTCTCTGCTGAGAAATCTGGGGTTATTCTGATTGGTTTGCCTTTGTAGGTTACTGATCCCTTTTCCCTGGCTGCCTTTAGGATCTTTCCTTTCATTTCTATTGATCCAGTTCGGATCACAATGTGGCGGTGGGATGTTCTTTTCTGGTCAGGTCTGTTTGGGGTTCTAAAAGCTTCTCGTATGTGGATGGGCCTGCCCTTCTGGATATTTGGGAAATTCTCTGAGATGATTCCCTGAAGTATATTTCCAATACCATTGACCTCTTTCTCCACGCCCTCCTCTGTACCAACTAGCCTTAAATTAGGCTTCCTAATTGTATCTTGGACCTCCTGAAGCGCTCTCTCATATTTCCTAGATTTGGATTGACTCATTTTCTGTTCTTTATAATACGTAAATTATCTTCAGCCACGGAAATTCTCTCCTCTGCAATGTCTAACCTGCTATCAAAGCTATCTACTTTATTTTTCATCTCCCTTGCTTCTAATTGCTCACTTTTGATGCCTTGCATCCCTTGTTTTAGATCATGTATGGATTTCTTTATCTCCTTGATTTCCTTTTGAGTGGTTAGCTCAGTAGCTTTATTTTCTTTGGACATTTGCTGGAGTTTGGTCACGTTTTTATTTGTGGATTCTTAGAATTCATCCATCTTTCTTTGAAAAACCTTTATTATGGCCTCCTTTATGGCGTCTTCTTTTTCACTTATCACCTTGTTTTTGCTTTCCTCTTGTTCAGGTATGGCTTCCTCCATTATCTCTTTCTTTATATTTTCACATTTTTCATTAATGATGTTTATCAATTGCATTTGTGTAGCAATTGGAAGACTGTCCTCTAGGTTTGCAGTGACTGTTCCATTGTCTGTTTACATTGGGTGGGGGATGTTGTTTCTTGATTTGACATTTTTCTTGAGTTTCTTGTTCTGCCCATTTGAAAATGGGAGCAAGATTACTACTAAATACGATTATAGTTTTTCAGATATAACCAACCTAGACCTCTGTAGCTGGCAGACACTAGATGTTCACAAGTTTTGATTGGTATTATCACTCTTTCTTTTTGTGCACTTACAGACCAGCCTAATACAACCACTGATAAGCGATTTATACCCAAAACAATAAGCCTCTCAATCCAATCTCTATTGTCTTTAAGTCCCTCTGAGCCTAGAGAATAATTAACCACCTACATATACAATATTGCTCAACAGCCATCAAGTGTAGATCCGTGCAGTATAAGGGTTGAAAGACGAGCAGAGGTCCAGAGATAGAAAAAAAGAATGAGAGAGGTCAGGGGAGGTGCAAGAGGATTAACGTAGGAGTGTAAGAATATTGTAGTAATGAAGAAAAGGTATAGCATAAGGATAACTGACCTAAGTAGTTAAGTAGGTAGCATATTTGAGTACAAAGTTTGGAAAGTATTAGAATAAAACTTATGTGTTGCTGCACGACTAGCTCTTAGCCCAACCAGTGGCCTCACAGTGGACCATGGGATGGATCTGTTTTTCTTGTCTACGTTGAGGGAAAGGGGTATTTCACAAGATGCAGAAGTGAAGATTTCAGAAGCAAATGCTGTGAGTGAATTAGCTCGTAAAAAGCATTTTTATTTTCTTTTATCTTTCTGCCAGTCTTGGGGCTTGAATTCAGGGCCTGAGCACTGTCCTCGGGTTTTCTCAAGTCTAGCCCTCTGCCACTTGAGCCACAGTGCCACATCTAGATTTTCTATCTATGTGGTACTGAGCAATCAAACCCAGATCTTCATGGATGCTAGGCAAGCACTCTACCACTATGCCAAACTCTCAACCCTGACATAGTAATTATAAAGTCATCATCATCATCATCATCATATCCAAATATCCTTACTCCTACAAAGAATGAACACTTAACTGTGTCTAATGCTTTTTTTTTAATTTCACTAATTTTTCTGTGTTTTTCCCTCTTGCATTTTTTACACATGACAGCAAAGCTAATCATCAGGAAAAAATTGATTAGGATACAGAAACCTAATAATATCCTAGTAGATTGACGTCAAAAATATGTGCAAGATGCCCTGTGTGTTTGACCTAGTGGGAGAGTCCTTGGCTACCAAGCAGTAAGCCTCAGGTTTGATTCCTCATTACCACATACATAGAAAACGCTGCAAGTGGTGCTGTGGCTCGGTGGGACAGCTAAAGCCTAAAGAAAGCCCAAGAACAATGTTCACACTCTGAGGTCAAGTCCCAAGACTAGCAAAAACAAAAAGAATTCGACAAGGGACAAAATACAGGCAGAGAAGGCACTGTGAAGCAAATGTTTTGTAAAGGATGAGGGCAATATTGACCCTTAAGTTTGGATCTTACCTAAGAAAGGCTCCTTGAGCCTGAGACCAGACTGGTAGTTGGGCCTAGTGGAAGACATTGGGATTGGACAAATAAGGTGTGCTGTATACTACATCCACATGTATATTGTGAGACTCTAGGAGAGATTCAGCCTCCAGTATGTCTTTGGTGAGGTCTTTTGTGACCAAGGATCTTTGGTCATTGGGCCCTGAAAGGTGACCCTGCCTCCCTCACAATGGAACAGAATATGGAACCCTGGTAACCAAGCCACTGTAACTAACAACCAGCTCAAGCCAGCTCACTTGGCCTGTGGCTCAGGAGGAAGAAAGATGTTGCTGTGCTGTTGCCAAAGGTCAGGAAACTCGAGTCTCAGGCATGGAAGTTGTGGATGTCTTACTCGAAGATGTACATGCTAGATCATTGCCAAGCCTCAAATCCAGTATAACAGAACTTTCTCTAAGAAGAAGGCCAGGAAAATCCAGGGCAACCAGATGAGGTAAATTTCTAAGAAGAAATGTATTTGACCCCATCATCCTCCCCACACATTACAACTTTCTTTTTTTTTCATTTTTTTATTGTAATTAGTAAAAGGGTTAGATGGTATTTGCCAGATAGAAGGTGCATTAATTCACATACATTGATACCCTTTCACATGTCTTGGTACCCATTTCCCTCCAACCCCACACCCCCCACCCGTCTTGGTTTACCCCCTTCCCTATCAAATTTCAAATATCCAAATACAAATAAATTCAATATATCAGATACCAAAGTGAGATACTATACCAATATGGGGTAACCAAGGGACAGCATGCGAGATGAGAGACAACATAGTACATTAAGGACAACAATCATTCATTATATGGCTTTTGTGTCAATATCCTGGAGGTCCTTTCAATTAGCTTCACATTATATGGCCTTATATATGGCCTTTTGCTCTATTCACAATCTCTGCTAGTAGAGCCCAAGGTTTCTACTGATTATGATGAATGAGGGAAACCACTGAGCCTAAGTTCCTTTGAGTCTGGCTTACTTCACTTAATATGATTTGTTCTAAGTCTTTCCATTTCCTAACAAATGGGGCGATGTCATTCTTTCTGACAGCAGCATAGAATTCCATTGTGTACTAATACCACAACTTGTTGATCCACTCATCAACTGAGGGACATCTGGGTTGGTTCCATATCTTTGCTATGGTGAATAGTGCTGCAATGAACATTGTTGTGCTAGTGGGTTTAGTATGCCCTTGTTTCTGGATTGTTGGGTAAATGCCAAGTACTGGAATTGCTGGGTCATAGGGGAGTTGTATGTTTAGCGTTTTGAGGCACTGCCGCACTGCTTTCCATAGTGGTTGAACGAGTTTGCACTCCCACCAACAGTGTAGTAGTGATCCCTCCTGACCACATCCCCTCCAGCATCTGTTGTCATTCGTTTTCCTGATCCTGGCCATTCTAACTGGAGTTAGGTGGAATCTTAGACTTGTTTTGATTTGCATTTCTTTTATGACCAGAGATGTTGAGCATTTCTTCATGTGTCTATAGGCCATTTTTGTTTCTTCTTCAGAGAAGACTCTCTTTAAGTCTTTGGCTCATTTTGTAATGGGATGGGTGTTACTTTGGAGGTTAGTTTTGGAGTGATTCAATTTTTTGAGTTGTTGATATATTTTAGATATGAGGCCTTGTTCCGTTGTTTGGGTGGTGAAGATCTTCTCCCACTCTGTAGGCTTCCTGATTAGTTTACTAGTTATATCCGTTGCCATAGAAAAGCTCTGCAGTTTAATGCAGTCCCACTTATCCAGCCTTACTCTGATTTGTTGTGATTCTTGGTCCTTATTAAGAAAGTTTCGACCTGTACCAAGGAGGCCTAGTGTATCTCCTATTCCTTCCTGTAATCTTTTCAGTGTGTCAGCTTTTACCTCCACGTCTTTGATCCATTTGGAGTTAATTCTAGTGCAAGGTGACAAAGAAGGATCCAACTTTAGTTTTCTGCAGGTGTTTAACCAGTTCTGCCAGCACAACTTGTTGAAGAGGCTATCTTTCTTCCATTCTATTTTTTTGGCTCCCTGGTCAAAGATTAGGTGGCCATAGGTCTGTGGTTTAATATCTGGGTCCGCAGTTCTACTCCATTGGACTTCAGGCCTGTTCTTGTGCCAGTACCAAGCTGTTTTGAGAATTACAGCTCTGTAATAGAGCCTTAAGTTTGGAATTGAAATTCCTCCAGCGCTGTTCTTTCTGCTAAGAAGTGTGTTTGCTATACGGGGTCTTTTATTATTCCATATGAAATTTTGAATTGCCTCTTCTATGTCTTTAAAGAATGACATTGGGATGTTAATGGGTATTACATTGAATTTGTAGATAGCCCTTGGCAAGATTGTCATTTTCACAATGTTGATTCTTCCAATCCAGGAGCATGGGAGGTGTTTCCATTTCCTTAGTTCTGCTTTAATTTCCTTTTTTAGGGTTTTAAAGTTTTCATCTAAATGGTCCTTTACATTCTTAGTTAAGCTAATTGCTAGGTACTTTATTTTCTTTGAGGCTATTGTGAAAGTATTTTCTTTCCTGATTTTTGCCTCGTTCCTCTCAGTGTTGGCATAAAGTAAGGCAGTTGATTTGTGAGGGTTGATTTTATGGCCTGCTACCCTTCCAAAGCTTTGAATCAGCTCAAGGAGCTTGGGAGTAGAGTCTATAGGATTCTTTAAATACAGAATCATGTCATCTGCAAAGAGGGATAGTTTTATTTCCTCTTTCCCTACTTGGATCTCCTTTATGCTTGCTTCTTGCCTTATTGCACTGCCTAGGAATTCTAGTACTATGTTAAAAAGGAGTGGAGAGAGTGGGCATCCTTGTCTCGTTCCTGATTTTAGAGGGAATGGCTTTAGATTTTCACCATTAAGTATAATACTAGCAGTGGGTTTCTCATACACAGCCTTTATTACATTGAGAAATGTTCCATGGATTCCTAGTTTCTCCACATCTTTTAACATAAAGGGGTTTTGGATCTTGTCAAATGCCTTTTCCGCATCTATTGAGACAATGATGTGATTTTATCCCTGCTCCTGTTGATGTGTTGAATTATATTAATTGATTTGTGTATGTTGAACCAGCTTTGCCTCCCTGTGATGAATCCTGTTTGATCATAGTGTATATTTTTTTGATGAGTTGTTGTTGACGGTTGGCCAGTATTTTGTTGAGAAGTTTTGCATCGAGGTTCATCAAAGAAATGGGTCTATAGATCTGTTTCTTTGATCAGTCTCTGTCTGGTTTGGGGATGAGGGATATGCTGGCTTCACAGAATCAGTTTAGTAAAGAACCTTCATTTTCAATTTCGTTGAAGAGCTTGAGGAGTATTGTTGTGAGCTCTGCTTTGAAGACCTTATAGAATTCAGCTGTGAATCCATCTGACCCTGGGCTCTTTTTAAGTGGAAGTTGTCTAATTTCCATTTCTATTTCAGAGCTTGAAATAGGCCTGTTCAGTTGGGTTAGCTCTTCTTGGTTCAGTGTGTGTATGTTAATATTGTCTAGGAATTCATCCATTTCTTCTAGATTCTCAAATTTGTTGGCGTAAAGGTTTGAGAAGTATTCCCTCATGATATTCTGCATCTTGGTAATTTCTGTCGTGATATTACCATTTTCATCTGCGATTTTGTTTATTTCGATATGCTCTCTTCTTTTTTTGGTAAGATTTGCTAAGGGCTTGTCAATTTTGTTAATTCTTTCAAGAACCAACTCCTTGTTTTGTTGATTCTTTCTATAGTTTTTTTATTCCAAATCATTTAATTCTGCTTTATTTTAATAATTTGCTTTCTCCTAATGGGTTTAGGGTTGGTTTGTTGCTCTTTTTCCAGGAGGTTCATGTGAGACATTAACTAGTTGGTTTGCCATTTTTCCAACTTGCTGTTGTAGGCACTCCATGCTATAAATTTTCCTCTGAGTACTGCCTTTGTTGTGTCCCTAAGGAGTTGATATTTGTGTGCTTCTTATTGTTAAATTTCATAAACAGTTGGATATCTGTTCTGATCTCTTCGATTACCCATTGTTTTTGATTCAACAATGTGTGGTTCTGTCTCCATGATTTACAGGGTTTTCTTTGGTGGAGATGTGTGTTCAGCTCCAATTTGATGCCTTTATGGTCTGAGAGTGTGCATGGAATAATTTCAGTGTTTCTGAATCTGTCCAGGTTTGCTTTATGGCCTAAGATGTGGTCTATTTTGGAAAATGTTCCATGTGCTGCTGAGAAAAACGTATATTGTGGTGTTACTGGGTGGAATATTCTGCAGATGTCTGTTAGATCTAGTTGGTCTATATAGTTGTTCAGTTCTAAGGTTTCTCTGTTGAGTTTTTGCCTTGTTGATCTGTCCATAGGTGAGAGTGGTGTGTTAAACTCACCAACAATCACTGTATTTCGATCTATGTATGGTTTCAGTGTAAGTGAAGTTTGGAGCTCCGGGACCGGGTGTGTAAATATTTAGGATCGTTATGTCTTCCTGGAGGAAAGATCCCTTTAGTAGTATGTAGTAACCTTCTTTATCTTTTCTTACAAATTTTAGTTTGAAGTCTATTTTATCTGATATGAGGATGGCAACTCTAGCCTGTTTATGGGGGCAGTTAGCTTGATAGAGTTTATTCCAAACTCTCACTTTCAAAAGTTGATGTTTTTTGGGTAAGATGTGTCTCTTGAAGACAGCAGAACGATGGCTCTTGCTTTTTGATCCAACTAGACAGCCTATGCCGTTTAATTGGAGAGTTAAATCCATTGATATTTAGAGTTAGGATTGTGAGATATTTATTAGTTCCTAGCATTTTTAAAAGCGTTTAGTAGGGCCTGTGTCTTGACAGTTCTTGTGGTCCTTAGATGGTATGCTGTTTAGGTGCCATTTCTTTCCCTATGTTGCATTTATTTTGGTTTTCTATGTATAGAGCATCTTTGAGAATTCTCTGTAGTGTTGGTTTTGTTTCAACATATTGTTGCAGCTTTTCCCTGGAATGGAATGTTTTTATTGTTCCCTCAGTTATGAATGAGAGCTTTGCTGGCTACAGTATTCTTGGTTGGTAGTTATTTGATTTAAGGGCATGACATATATGCTTCCAGTCACTTCGTGCTAGCATGGTCTCTGCTGAGAAACCTGGGGTTATTCTGATTGGTTTTCCTTTATAGGTTACTGATCCCTTTTCCCTGGCTGCCTTTACGATCTTTTCTTTCATTTCTATTGATCCAGTTCGGATCACAATGTGGCGGTGGGATATTCTTTTCTGGTCAGGTCTGTTTGGGGTTCTAAAAGCTTCTCGTATCTGGATGGGCCTGCCCTTCTGGATATTTGGGAAGTTCTCTGAGATGATTCCCTGAAGTATATTTCCAATACCATTGACCTCTTTCTCCACGCCCTCCTCAATACCAACAAGTCTTAAATTAGGCTTCCTAATTGCATTTTGGACCTCTTGAAGCGCTCTCTCATATTTCCTAGATTTGGATTGACTCATTTTCTGTTCTTTCTCTATAATAACTAAATAATCTTCAGCCCCGGAAATTCTCTCCTCTGCATTGTCTATCCTGCTATCAAAGCTATCTACTTTAATTTTCATCTCCCTTGCTTCTAATTACTCATTTTTGATGCCTTGCATCTCCTTTTTTAGATCATGTATGGATTTCTTTATCTCCTTGATTTCCTTTTGAGTGGTTAGCTCAGTAGCTTTATTTTCTTTGGACATTTGCTGGAGTTTGGTCACGTTTTTATTTGTGGATTCATCCATCTTTCTTTGAAAAACCTTTATTATGGCCTCCTTTATGGCTTCTTCTTTTTCACTTATCACCTTGTTTATGCTTTCCTCTTGTTCAGCTATGGCTTCCTCCATTATCTCTTTCTTTATATTTTCACATTTTTCATTAATGATGTTTATCAATTGCATTTGTGTAGCACTTGGAAGACTCTCCTCTCGGTTTGCCAGTGACTGTTCCATTGTCGGTTTACATTGGGTGGGGGATGTTGTTTCTTGATTTGACATTTTTCTTGAGTTTCTTGTTCTGCACAATTGAAAATGGGAGCAAGATTACTACTAAATACGATTATAGTCTTTCAGATATAACCAACCTAGACCTCTGTAGCTGGCAGACAGTAGATATTCACAAGTGTTGATTGGTATTATCACTCTTTCTTTTTGTGCACTTACAGACCAGTCTAATACAACCACTGATAAGCGATTTATACCCAAAACAATAAGCCTCTCAATCCAATCTCTATTGTCTTTAAGTCCCTCTGAGCCTAGAGAATAATTAACCACCTACATATACAATATTGCTCAAAAGCCATCAAGTGTAGATCCGTGCAGTATAAGGGTTGAAAAACGAGCAGAGGTCCAGAGATAGAAAAAAAGAATGAGAGAGGTCAGGGGAGGTGCAAGAGGATTAACGTAGGAGTGTAAGAATATTGTAGTAATGAAGAAAAGTTATAGCATAAGGATAACTGACCTAAGTTGGTAAGTAGGTAGCATATTTGAGTACAAAGTTTGGAAAGTATTAGAATAAAACTTATGTGTTGCTGCACGCCTAGCTCTTAGCCCAACCAGTGGCCTCACAGTGGACCATGGGATGGATCTGTTTTTCTTGTCTACGTTGAGGGAAAGGGGTATTTCACAAGATGCAGAAGCGAAGATTTCAGAAGCAAATGCTGTGAGTGAATTAGCTCGTAAAAAGCATTTTTATTTTCTTTTATCTTTCTGCCAGTCTTGGGGCTTGAATTCAGGGCCTGAGCACTGTCCTCGGGTTTTCTCAAGTCTAGCCCTCTGCCACTTGAGCCACAGTGCCACATCTAGATTTTCTATCTATGTGGTACTGAGCAATCAAACCCAGATCTTCATGGATGCTAGGCAAGCACTCTACCACTATGCCAAACTCTCAACCCTGACATAGTAATTATAAAGTCATCATCATCATCATCATATCCAAATATCCTTTCTCCTACAAAGAATGAACACTTAACTGTGTCTAATGCTTTTTTTTAATTTGACTAATTCTTCTGTGTTTTTCCCTCTTGCATTTTTTACACATGACAGCAAAGCTAATCATCAGGAAAAAATTGATTAGGATACAGAAACCTAATAATATCCTAGTAGATTGACGTCAAAAATATGTGCAAGATGCCCTGTGTGTTTGACCTAGTGGGAGAGTCCTTGGCTACCAAGCAGTAAGCCTCAGGTTTGATTCCTCATTACCACATACATAGAAAACGCTGCAAGTGGTGCTGTGGCTCGGTGGGACAGCTAAAGCCTTAAGAAAGCCCAAGAACAATGTTCACACTCTGAGGTCAAGTCCCAAGACTAGCAAAATCAAAAAAAAATTCGACAAGGGGCAAAATGCAGGCAGAGAAGGCACTGTGAAGCAAATGTTTTGTAAAGGATGAGGGCAATATTGAGCCTTAAGTTTGGATCTTACCTAAGAAAGGCTCCTTGAGCCTGAGACCAGACTGGTAGTTGGGCCTAGTGGAAGACATTGGGATTGGACAAATAAGGTGTGCTGTATACTACATCCACATGTATATTGTGAGACTGGAGGAGAGATTCAGCCTCCAGTATGTCTTTGGTGAGGTCTTTTGTGAGCAAGGATCTTTAGTCATTGTGCCCTGAAAGGTGACTCTGCCTCCCTCACAATGGAACAGAATATGGAACCCTGGTAACCAAGCCACTGTAACTAACAACCAGCTCAAGCCAGCTCACTTGGCCTGTGGCTCAGGAGGAAGAAAGATGTTTCTGTGCTGTTGCCAAAGGTCAGGAAACTCGAGTCTCAGGCATGGAAGTTGTGGATGTCTTACTCGAAGATGTACATGCTAGATCATTGCCAAGACACAAATCCAGTATAACAGAACTTTCTCTAAGAAGAAGGCCAGGAAAATCTAGGGCAACCAGATGAGGTAAATTTCTAAGAAGAAATGTATTTGACCCCATCATCCTCCCCACACACTACAACTTTCTTTTTTTTTCATTTTTTATTGTAATTAGTAAAAGGGTTAGATGATATTTGCCAGATAGTAGGTGCATTAATTCACATACATTGATACCCTTTCACATGTCTTGGTACCCATTTCCCTCCAACCCCACACCCCACACCCGTCTTGGTTTTCCCCCCTTCCCTATCAAATTTCAAATATCCAAATACAAATAAATTCAATATATCAGATAACAAAGTGAGATACTATACCAATATGGGATAACCAAGGGACAGCAAGCGAGATGAGAGACAACATAGTACATTAAGGACAACAATCATTCATTATATGGCTTTTGTCTCAATATCCTGGAGGTCCTTTCAATTAGCTTCACATTATATGGCCTTATATATGGCCTTTTGCTCTATTGACAATCTCTGCTAGTAGAGCCATAGGTTTCTACTGATTATGACGAATGAGGGAAACCACTGAGAATAAGTTCCTTTGAGTCTGGCTTACTTCACTTAATATGATTTGTTCTAAGTCTTTCCATTTCCTAACAAATGGGGCGATGTCATTCTTTCTGACAGCAGCATAGAATTCCATTGTGTACAAATACCACAACTTGTTGATCCACTCATCAACTGAGGGACATCTGGGTTGGTTCCATATCTTTGCTATGGTGAATAGTGCTGCAATGAACATTGTTGTGCTAGTGGGTTTAGTATGCCCTTGTTTCTGGATTGTTGGGTAAATGCCAAGTACTGGAATTGCTGGGTCATAGGGGAGTTGTATGTTTAGCGTTTTGATGCACTGCCTCACTGCTTTCCATAGTGGTTGAACGAGTTTGCACTCCCACCAACAGTGTAGTAGTGATCCCTCCTGGCCACATCCCCTCCAGCATCTGTTATCATTCGTTTTCCTGATCCTGGCCATTCTAACTGGAGTTAGGTGGAATCTTAGACTTGTTTTGATTTGCATTTCTTTTATGACCAGAGATGTTGAGCATTTCTTCATGTGTCTATAGGCCATTTTTGTTTCTTCTTCAGAGAAGACTCTCTTTAAGTCTTTGGCCCATTTTGTAATGGGATGGGTGTTACTTTGGAGGTTAGTTTTGGAGTGATTCAATTTTTTGAGTTGTTGATATATTTTAGATATGAGGCCTTGTTCCGTTGTTTGGGTGGTGAAGATCTTCTCCCACTCTGTAGGCTTCCTGATTAGTTTACTAGCTATATCCGTTGCCATACAAAAGCTCTGCAGTTTAATGCAGTCCCACTTATCCAGCCTTTCTCTGATTTGTTGTGATTCTTGGTCCTTATTAAGAAAGTTTCGACCTGTACCAAGGAGGCCTAGTGTATCTCCTATTCCTTCCTGTAAACTTTTCAGTGTGTCAGCTTTTACCTCCACGTCTTTGATCCATTTGGAGTTAATTCTAGTGCAAGGGGACAAAGAAGGATCCAACTTTAGTTTTCTGCAGGTGTTTAACCAGTTCTGCCAGCACAACTTGTTGAAGAGGCTATCTTTCTGCCATTCTATTTTTTTGGCTCCCTGGTCAAAGATTAGGTGGCCATAGGTCTGTGGTTTAATATCTGGGTCCGCAGTTCTACTCCATTGGACTTCAGGCCTGTTCTTGTGCCAGTACCAAGCTGTTTTGAGAATTACAGCTCTGTAATAGAGCCTTAAGTTTGGAATTGAAATTCCTCCAGCGCTGTTCTTTCTGCTAAGAAGTGTGTTTGCTATACGGGGTCTTTTATTATTCCATATGAAATTTTGAATTGCCTCTTCTATGTCTTTAAAGAATGACATTGGGATGTTGATGGGTATTACATTGAATTTGTAGATAGCCCTTGGCAAGATTGTCATTTTCACAATGTTGATTCTTCCAATCCAGGAGCATGGGAGGTGTTTCCATTTCCTTAGTTCTGCTTTAATTTCCTTTTTTAGGGTTTTAAAGTTTTCATCTAAACGGTCCTTTACATTCTTAGTTAAGCTAATTGCTAGGTACTTTATTTTCTTTGAGGCTATTGTGAAAGGATTTTCTTTCCTGATTATTGCCTCGTTCCTCTCAGTGTTGGCGTAAAGTAAGGCAGTTGATTTGTGAGGGTTGATTTTATGGCCTGCTAACCTTCCAAAGCTTTGAATCAGCTCAAGGAGCTTGGGAGTAGAGTCTATAGGATTCGTTAAATACAGAATCATGTCATCTGCAAAGAGGGAGAGTTTTATTTCCTCTTTCCCTACTTGGATCCCCTTTATGCTTGCTTCTTGCCATATTGCACTGCCTAGGAATTCTAGTAGTATGTTAAAAAGGAGTGGAGAGAGTGGGCATCCTTGTCTCGTTCCTGATTTTAGAGGGAATGGCTTTAGATTTTCACCATTAAGTATAATACTAGCAGTGGGTTTCTCATACACAGCCTTTATTACATTGAGAAATGTTCCATGGATTCCTAGTTTCTCCACATCTTTTAACATAAAGGGGTTTTGGATCTTGTCAAATGCCTTTTCCGCATCTATTGAGACAATCATGTGATTTTATCCCTGCTCCTGTTGATGTGTTGAATTATATTAATTGATTTGTGTATGTCGAACCAGCTTTGCCTCCCTGTGATGAATCCAGTTTGATCATAGTGTATATTTTTTTTGATGAGTTGTTGTAGACGGTTGGCCAGTGTTTTGTTGAGAAGTTTTGCATCGAGGTTCATCAAAGAAATGGGTCTATAGATCTCTTTCTTTGATGAATCTCTGTCTGGTTTGGGGATGAGGGATATGCTGGCTTCACAGAATCAGTTTAGTAAAGAACCTTCATTTTCAATTTCGTTGAAGAGCTTGAGGAGTATTGGTGTGAGCTCTGCTTTGAAGACCTTATAGAATTCAGCTGTGAATCCATCTGGCCCTGGGCTCTTTTTAAGTGGAAGTTGTCTAATTTCCATTTCTATTTCAGAGCTTGAAATAGGCCTGTTGAGTTGGGGTAGCTCTTCTTGGTTCAGTGTGTGTATGTTAATATTGTCTAGGAATTCATCCATTTCTTCTAGATTCTCAAATTTGTTGGCGTAAAGGTTTGAGAAGTATTCCCTCATGATATTCTGGATCTTGGTAATTTCTGTCGTGATATTACCATTTTCATCTGCGACTTTGTTTATTTCGATATGCTCTCTTCTTTTTTTGGTAAGATTTGCTAAGGGCTTGTCAATTTTGTTAATTCTTTCAAGAACCAACTCCTTGTTTTGTTGATTCTTTCTATAGTTTTTTATTCAAAATCATTTAATTCTGCTTTGATTTTAATAACTTGCTTTCTCCTAATGGGTTTAGGGTTGGTTTGTTGCTCTTTTTCCAGGAGGTTAAGGTGAGACATTAACTAGTTGGTTTGCCATTTTTCCAACTTGCTGTTGTAGGCACTCAGCGCTATAAATTTTCCTCAGAGTACTGCCTTTATTGTATCCCTAAGGAGTTCATATTTGTGTGCTCCTTATTGTTAAATTTCATAATCAGTTGGAAATCACTTCTGATCTCTTCGAATACCCATTGTTTTTGATTCAACAATGTGTTGTTCAGTCTCCATGATTTACAGGGTATTCGTTGGTGGAGATGTGTGTTCAGCTCCAATTTGATGTCTTTATGGTCTGAGAGTGTGCATGGAATAATTTCAGTGTTTCGGAATCTGTCCAGGTTTGTTTTATGGCCTAAGATGTGGTCTATTTTGGAAAATGTTCCATGTGCTGCTGAGAAAAACGTATATTGTGTTGTTACTGGGTGGAATATTCTGCAGATGTCTGTTAGATCTAGTTGGTCTATATAATTGTTCAGTTCTAAGATTTCTCTGTTGAGTTTTTGCCTTGTTGATCTGTCCATAGGTGAGAGTGGTGTGTTAAACTCACCAACAATCACTGTATTTCGATCTATGTATGGTTTCAGTGTAAGTGAAGTTTGGAGCTCCGGGACCGGGTGTGTAAATATTTAGGATCGTTATGTCTTCCTGGAGGAAAGATCCCTTTAGTAGTATGTAGTAACCTTCTTTATCTTTTCTTACTAATTTTAGTTTGAAGTCTATTTTATCTGATATGAGGATGGCAACTCCAGCCTGTTTATGGGGGCAGTTAGCTTGGTAGAGTTTATTCCAATCTCTCACTTTCAAAAGTTGATGTTTTTTGGGTAAGATGTGTCTCTTGAAGACAGCAGAACGATGGCTCTTGCTTTTTGATCCAACTAGACAGCCTATGCCGTTTAATTGGAGAGTTAAATCCATTGATATTTAGAGTTAGGATTGTGAGATATTTATTAGTTCCTAGCATTTTTAAAAGCGTTTAGTAGGGCCTGTGTCTTGACAGTTCTTGTGGTCCTTAGATGGTATGCTGTTTAGGTGCCATTTCTTTCCCTATGTTGCATTTATTTTGGTTTTCTATGTATAGAGCATCTTTGAGAATTCTCTGTAGTGTTGGTTTTGTTTCGACATATTGTTGCAGCTTTTCCCTGGAATGGAATGTTTTTATTGTTCCCTCAGTTATGAATGAGAGCTTTGCTGGCTACAGTATTCTTGGTTGGTAGTTATTTGATTTAAGAGCATGACATATATGCTTCCAGTCACTTCGTGCTAGCATGGTCTCTGCTGAGAAACCTGGGGTTATTCTGATTGGTTTTCCTTTATAGGTTACTGATCCCTTTTCCCTGGCTGCCTTTACGATCTTTTCTTTCATTTCTATTGATCCAGTTCGGATCACAATGTGGCGGTGGGATGTTCTTTTCTGGTCAGGTCTGTTTGGGGTTCTAAAAGCTTCTCGTATCTGGATGGGCCTGCCCTTCTGGATATTTGGGAAGTTCTCTGAGATGATTCCCTGAAGTATATTTCCAATACCATTGACCTCTTTCTCCACGCCCTCCTCAATACCAACTAGTCTTAAATTAGGCTTCCTAATTGCATTTTGGACCTCTTGAAGCGCTCTCTCATATTTCCTAGATTTGGATTGACTCATTTTCTGTTCTTTCTCTATAATAACTAAATAATCTTCAGCCCCGGAAATTCTCTCCTCTGCATTGTCTATCCTGCTATCAAAGCTATCTACTTTAATTTTCATCTCCCTTGCTTCTAATTACTCATTTTTGATGCCTTGCATCTCCTTTTTTAGATCATGTATGGATTTCTTTATCTCCTTGATTTCCTTTTGAGTGGTTAGCTCAGTAGCTTTATTTTCTTTGGACATTTGCTGGAGTTTGGTCACGTTTTTATTTGTGGATTCATCCATCTTTCTTTGAAAAACCTTTATTATGGCCTCCTTTATGGCTTCTTCTTTTTCACTTATCACCTTGTTTATGCTTTCCTCTTGTTCAGCTATGGCTTCCTCCATTATCTCCTTCTTTATATTTTCACATTTTTCATTAATGACGTTTATCAATTGCATTTGTGTAGCACTTGGAAGACTCTCCTCTCGGTTTGCCAGTGACTGTTCCATTGTCGGTTTACATTGGGTGGGGGATGTTGTTTCTTGATTTGACATTTTTCTTGAGTTTCCTGTTCTGCCCAATTGAAAATGGGAGCAAGATTACTACTAAATACGATTATAGTTTTTCAGATATAACCAACCTAGGCCTCTGTAGCTGGCAGACACTAGATATTCACAAGTGTTGATTGGTATTATCACTCTTTCTTTTTGTGCACTTACAGACCAGTCTAATACAACCACTGATAAGCGATTTATACCCAAAACAATAAGCCTCTCAATCCAATCTCTATTGTCGTTAAGTCCCTCTGAGCCTAGAGAATAATTAACCACCTACATATACAATATTGCTCAACAGCCATCAAGTGTAGATCCGTGCAGTATAAGGGTTGAAAGACGAGCAGAGATCCAGAGATAGAAAAAAAGAATGAGAGAGGTCAGGGGAGGTGCAAGAGGATTAACGTAGGAGTGTAAGAATATTGTAGTAATGAAGAAAAGTTATAGCATAAGGATAACTGACATAAGTTGGTAAGTAGGTAGCATATTTGAGTACAAAGTTTGGAAAGTTTTAGAATAAACTTATGTGTTGCTGCACGCCTAGCTCTTAGCCCAACCAGTGGCCTCACAGTGGACCATGGGATGGATCTGTTTTTCTTGTCTACGTTGAGGGAAAGGGGTATTTCACAAGATGCAGAAGCGAAGATTTCAGAAGCAAATGCTGTGAGTGCATTAGCTCGTAAAAAGCATTTTTATTTTCTTTTATCTTTCTGCCAGTCTTGGGGCTTGAATTCAGGGCCTGAGCACTGTCCTCGGGTTTTCTCAAGTCTAGCCCTCTGCCACTTGAGCCACAGTGCCACATCTAGATTTTCTATCTATGTGATACTGAGCAATCAAACCCAGATCTTCATGGATGCTAGGCAAGCACTCTACCACTATGCCAAACTCTCAACCCTGACATAGTAATTATAAAGTCATCATCATCATATAAAATATCCGTTCTCCTACAAAGAATGAACACTTATCTATGTGTGTAATGCTTTTTTTAAAATTCACTAATTCTTCTGAGTTTTTCCCTCTTGCATTTTTTACACATGACAGCAAAGCTAATCATCAGGAAAAAATTGATTAGGATACAGAAAACTAATAATGTCCTAATAAATTGACGTCAAAAATATGTACAAGATGCCCTGTGTGTTTGACCTAGTGGTAGAGTTCTTGGGTACCACGCAAAAAGACTCAGGTTTGATTCCTCATTACCACATACATAGAAAACGCTGCAAGTGGTGCTGTGGCTTGGTGGTACAGCTAAAGCCTAAAGAAAGCCGAAGAACAATATTCACACACTGAGGTCCAGTCCCAAGACTAGCAAAAACAAAAAAAAAATCGACAAGGGGCAAAATGCAGGCAGAGAAGGCACTGTGAAGCAAATGTTTTGTAAAGTATGAGGGCAATATTGAGCCTTAAGTTTGGATCTTACCTAAGAAAGGCTCCTTGAGCCTGAGACCAGACTGGTAGTTGGGCCTAGTGGAAGACATTGGGACTGGATATATAAGGTGTGCTGTTTACTACATCCACATGTATATTGTGAGATTGGAGGAGAGATTCAGCCTCCAGTATGTCTTTGGTGAAGTCTTCGGTGAGCAAGGATCTTTGGTCATTGGGCCCGGAAAGGTCACCCTGCCTCCCTCACAATGGAACAGAATATGGAACCCTGGTAACCAAGCCACTGTAACTAACAACCAACTCAAGCCAGCTCACTTGGCCTGTGGCTCAGGAGGAAGAAAGATGTTGCTGTGCTGTTGCCAAAGGTCAGGAAACTCGAGTCTCAGGCATGGAAGTTGTGGATGTCTTACTCGAAGATGTACATGCTAGATCATTGCCAAGACACAAATCCAGTATAACAGGTGTTTCTCTAAGAAGAAGGCCAGGAAAATCCAGGGCAACCAGAAAAGGTATATTTCTAAGAAGAAAGGTATTTGACCCAATCATCCTCCCCACACACTACAACTTTCCTTTTTTTTAAATTTTTATTGTAATTAGTAAAAGGGTTACATGATATTTGCCGGATAGAAGGTGCATTAATTCACATACATTGATACCCATTCACATGTCTGGGTACCCATTAACCTCCAACCCCACACCCCCCACCAGTCATGGTTTTCCCCCCTTCCCTATCAAATTTCAAATATCCAAATACAAATAAATTCAATATATCAGATACCAAAGTGAGATACTATACCAATATGGGAGAACCAAGGGACAGCAAAGGAGATGAGACACATCATCTACATTAAGGACAACAATTATTCATTATATGGATTTTGTTCAGTATCCTGGAGGTCCTTTCAATTAGCTTCACATTATATGGCCTTATATATGGCCTTTTGCTCTATTGCAAATCTCTGCTAGTAGAGCCCAAGGTTTCTACTGATTATGACGAATGAGGGAAACCACTGAGAATAAGTTCCTTTGAGTCTGGCTTACTTCACTTAATATGATTTGTTCTAAGTCTTTCCATTTCCTAACAAATGGGGCGATGTCATTCTTTCTGACAGCAGCATAGAATTCCTTTGTGTACAAATACCACAACTTGTTGATCCACTCATCAACTGAGGGACATCTGGGTTGGTTCCATATCTTTGCTATGGTGAATAGTGCTGCAATGAACATTGTTGTGCTAGTGGGTTTAGTATGCCCTTGTTTCTGGATTGTTGGGTAAATGCCAAGTGGTGGAATTGCTGGGTCATAGGGGAGTTCTATGTTTATCCTTTTGAGGCACTGCCACACTGCTTTCCATAGTGGTTGAACGAGTTTGCACTCCCACCAACAGTGTAGTATTGATCCCTCCTGGCCAAATCCCCTCCAGCATCTGTTGTCATTCGTTTTCCTGATCCTGGCCATTCTGTCTGGAGTGAGGTGGAATTTTAGAGTTGTTTTGATTTGCATTTCTTTTATGACCAGATATGTTGAGCATTTTTTCATGTGTCTATAGGCCATTTTCTTTCTTCTTCAGAGAAGACTCTCTTTAAGTCTTTGGCCCATTTTTTAATGGGATGGGTGTTACTTTGGAGGTTAGTTTTGGAGGGATTCAATTTTTTGAGTTGTTGATATATTTTAGATATGAGGCCTTTGTCCGTTGTTTGGTTGGTGAAGATCTTCTCCCACTCTGTAGGCTTCCTGATTAGTTTACTAGCTATATCCGTAGCCACACGAAAGCTCTGCAGTTTAATGCAGTCCCACTTATCCAGCCTTTCTCTGATTTGTTGTGATTCTTGGTCCTTATTAAGAAAGTTTCGACCTGTGCCAAGGAGGCCTAGTGTATCTCCTATTCCTTCCTGTAAACTTTTCAGTGTGTCAGCTTTTACCTCCAGGCCTTTGATCCATTTGGAGTTAATTCTAGTGCAAGGTGACAAAGAAGGATCCAACTTTAGTTTTCTGCAGGTGCTTAACCAGTTCTGCCAGCACAATTTGTTGAAGAGGCTATCTTTCTTCCATTCTATTTTTTTGGCTCCCTTGTCAAAGATTAGGTGGCCGTAGTTCTTGGTTTTATATCTGGGTCCGCAGTTCTATTCCATTGGACTTCAGGCCTGTTCTTGTGCCAGTACCAAGCTGTTTTGTGAATTATAGTTCTGTAATAGAGTCTAAAGTTTGGAATTGAAATTCCTCCAGCGCTGTTCTTTCTGCTAAGAAGTGTTTTTGCTATACGGGATCTTTTATTATTCCATATGAAATTTTAAATTGCCTTTTCTATTTCTTTAAAGAATGACATTGGGATGTTGATGGGTATTGCATTGAATTTGTAGATAGCCCTTGGTAAGATTGTCATTTTCACAATGTTGATTCTTCCAATCCAGGAGCATGGGAGATTTTTCCATTTCCTTAGTTCTGCTTTAATTTCCTTTTTTTAGGGTTTTAAAGTTTTCATCTAAACGGTCCTTTACATTCTTAGTTAAGCTAATTCCTAGGTACTTTATTTTCTTTGAGGCTATTGTGAAAGGAGTTTCTTTCCTGATTATTGCCTCGTTCCTCTCACTGTTGGCGTAAAGGAAGGCAGTTGATTTTTGAGGGATGATTTTATGGCCTGCTACCCTTCCAAAGCTTTGAATCAGCTCAAGGAGCTTGGGAGTAGAGTCTATAGGATTCTTTAAATAAAGAATCATGTCTTCTGCAAAGAGGGAGAGTTTTATTTCCTCTTTCCCTACTTGCATCCCCTTTATGCTTGCTTCTTGGCTTATTGCACTGCCTAGGAATTCTAGTACTATGTTAAAAAGGAGTGGAGAGAGTGGGATCCTGAATGCTACCCCTTAGCACTTTTATGCAAAGCTTAGGCCTGTGGCATTTTAAGCACAATTCAATGCTCTGTTTTTTGCTGGTTAATTAGAGGTAAAAATCCTATGGAATGTATTGCATGGCTGATTTTGAACTGGAATCGTCATGTCTCAGCTTATCTTGAGTAGCTAATATTACAGTACTTTTACAACCTGTATGCTCATACACTTCGCTTCTGATCCAAACACTTATTGTTCAATTTAACTAACAAGATGTGAAGAGAGATGATTGACTGTAATTTACTAGATGGGCTTCTAGTGAGTATATATTTCCACTTCCACTCTGAAGCCAGGGAAATGTTTCTGGTACATGTTTCAACTATCTCCCAAAGAGGAAATAATGTGTGAGTACGTTTGCTAGTATTTCAGATAGGAGATGGACTTTGGTGTTTGGAACCTGTTGGGCAGAGTGTATCAGCTGGGCTGTGATAACAGAGATGATGTTTCAGACAGGAATATTTTCATCCCAGACAGACTTACTCCAGATCCTTGGATTTCAGGCCTTGAGTAGATAGAATTACAAGTGTGAGCTGCCACCACCACCTGGTTCATTTTGGAAACCTTAATTGCTTCTCATTTGTTCCTTTCCTTTTTTGGAAGATTGATCTAAGCTGGCTGATTGTGCATCACAATGAAGTGATTGGCCTCAGGAATTGCAAATATTTACTTCATCAGCACGGAATGAATGAAGTTGATCTAAACCCAATAGTATTTTCCTTCTGATAAATAGGGAACTTACTTATATCATTTTTCCTTGCCTTTGCTTTCCCAAAGCAAGCAACATGTTTCTTAAAAACTATACTTCATGAGAATATTATAGTTAGAAGCTATCTTCTGCACACTTCAGAATAGTCCTTGCATTTATAAACTTATATTACAATATTAGGTAGAAGAATGGTGACTGTTAGTTTCATAACTATTTCATATGTTTTACTCTTTAAGGCTCATTAACTCAAGAAGGGATTAAATACATTTAGATAATAGTAGAACATAGCTGCTGCTGATTTGTTGTGTGTGCAGATGATACACAGATTTATTAGGATTACTCAAAAGTTTTCTTCAAATTTTCAGTAGTAGACTGCTATGCTAACTGGAAGGTGATAGTAATGATGCTGAAATTCTATGAATCATCTATGAAGCAGAATTTCAGGGGATAGTATTTGCTAGGGACTTAATTTCTAAGACGCATATCAAGAATATTGAACTATAACACCAAATGATGGAGGACTCAGCGTCACATTTTGTTTGTTTTATGCAAGTCCTGGGACTTGAACCCAGGGCCTGGGAACTGTCCTTAAATGTTTTTTTTGCTTCAGGCTGGTGTTCTACCACTTGATCCACAGCTCCACTTCCAGATTTTTGGTAATGAACTGTAAATCAGAATATCATGCAATTTGTTTGGGCTGGATTCAAACCTGATTCTGTGTAGATAGGATTCCAAGTGTGAGCGCACAGAGCCTGGCTAGTATCATTCATCATTCAAGTCATGGGACTCCAATTCTGCACCTGGGTCTTGTCACTGAGATTTTCAGCTCAAGACTACTGCGCTATCCCTTGAGCCATAGAGCCACTTCTGGGTTTCTGGTGGTTAATTGGAGATAAGAGTCACATGGACTTCAGTGCCCAGCCTGACTTTGAACTGCTATCCTTGGATCCCAGCCTCTTGAGTAGCTACATTTACAAATGTGAGCCACCATACCCGGCTAAATTATTTTTTAAGTTAATTTTTTTTGTTAAGTCAATATATAGTTGGCATACGGTTACATAAGTAATGAACACATTTCTTAAGAAAACTGTTATCCCCTCCCTCCTTTTTCTCTGTTTTCCTACCCTCAGCCCCCTCTCCACCCAGATTGTTCAGTTCATTTCCGTTTAGTGTCTTCCAAGTATCACTGTTCAATTGGTTCACCCTTTTTCCTTTGTTTTTTTTTACCATTTTATTATACCCTCTCCATTCCCCAAATCACATAAACCTATGTACAAGACACAGGGTACCCGAATTCAACACAATGACTACAGAGAATAAAACTAAAGAGAAAAAGAAGAAAAGAGGTAAAAAGCAAAGAAAATGAAAGAACATCATACAGTACCTTAGAAGCAACAACACTGAAAAACAAAACAGAAAACCTTGGGCTGAAAATGTAGCTTGCCTAGCATGTATGAAACCCTGGATTCCATTCTTCAGCACCACATAAAAAAAACTGGAAGTGCCACTGTGACTCAGCTGGTAGATTTCTAACGTTCAGCACAGAGTGTCTCCAAGTGACAAAAATCTGTCACATGTAAGTCAGGCTTCAAAACTTTGCTAGCAACCAGTTACGTGATTTGGAAGAAAGTCCAATTTTCAAAAAATCACTAGCCAGGCGCTGGAGGGTCATAATTGTCATTCTACTAGCCAGGGAGAAGGTGATTCAAAGCCTTTGCAAGCAAAAAAACGAAAACAAAAAAAACTGTAAGATTCTTCTCTCCACTTATCCACCCAAAACCTAATTGGAGTTGTGGCTAAAACTGGTACAGCATTAGCCTTGAGGAAAAAGAACTAAGAGACCTTGCCCAGGTCCAAAGTTCAAGCTCCCCACCAAGAAAGAAAAAAATGGAGTCCAGATACCTTAGTTTCAAAAGTATATCTGGATATCTTAGTAGATTTTTCTGATCTTTCCTCATTCATCTCATGGAACCACATAATCTTGATCCTGATCTGACCAAGAGCCTGCATTGTGCTTAATAAATTCATTCCACATATTCCAGTAGAATCTGGACAGCTAACAGCCACTTACCAATGCTTTATTCTACGTTTAGGCCAGTATGTCTTCATACCATCTACACAGTCAGCTATATCATCTTTCCAGAAGTATCATTGAGTGTAGAACACTCAGAACTAAAATATTTGCATAAAGATGTAATAAAACCCCTTGATTCATTAAGAAAATTTCTGTACCACTTAGAGCAAGTACATTAGTGGTATTTACCTCTAGCCTCTTTTTTAAAAAAATTTATTAACATTGAATTTTACATCATATTTCAAATGTCATGTTTAACCAACAAGTATTCAAGAAGGGAATCGCTATACAATCACTGGCACATAAATTTTAGAATATAGTAAAAATTAAGCTGAGTCTTTGTATGTCATAGATGCAGATTAATGTATAATAAAACACATGTCTATAGAGTGTATAGTCTATCCTAGATTTTTATGTCTATGTAGTTATGTTTATATCTCCAAAATTATGTCCAGAACTTTGGGTATCAACTATTCAATCATCGCTCTACTACTGTTTGAAACTAATATCCATATATTAAGGATACCATGTACCTTTTGTTCCTTGGTCTTGACTTATCTCACTCAACAGGATTCACTCTAATTTCATCCACTACGCCAAAAATGCCATTATTATTTTTTTCTGTGCAGATCTTCTTTTTATGTATTTATTTTTATTGCAATTTATAGAAGGGTTACGTTATATTCACCAGATAGAAGGTGCATTACTTCTCAAACTTTGATACCCCATGTAACGATATGGTCCCCATTTCCCTTCCCCTACCCCCACTCATGTTCATTTCCCCCCTTCCCTATCCAATTTCAAATAACCAATTAGGCACATATGAAATATATTAGAAAACAAGGTGAAATATTGTAACAATATGATATAACCAAGGGATAGCAAAAGAGATAAGAGATCACATAGTTCATTAAGGACAACAATCACTCATTATATGAGTTTTGTTTCTTTATCTTGGAGGTCCTTACATTTAGTGTCATACTATTTGTCACGATGTCTCTAGATTTTGTTCTATTGTAAATCTCTGGTAGCAGAGCCCAAGGTTTCTACTGAATTTGACAAATGAGGCAGACTCTTGGGCCTATGTTCCTTTGAGTTTGGCTTACTTCACTTAATATGATTTTTTTCCTTTTCATCCACTTCCCCGAGAATGCCATTATTTTATCTTGTCGGTTGGCTATGTATCATTCCATTGTGTGTGTGTGTGTGTGTGTGTGTGTGTGTGTGTGTGTGTGTATCACATTTTTTGTAGTAGGGCATCTGGTTGTTTCCATCATCCAGCCTCATTTTCTACAGATATTTTTATAGTCTCTTTTTTATTTTCAGGGTAATGTATAGAGGGGTTACGATTACATTTACAGGTAGTGGACTGCATTACTTCTCACACATTTATTCCATTCCACATGTTTTTGTCCCCAGTTCCCTCTCCCCTCCCCTTCCCAATCATCTTGTTTCCCCCCTTCCCTTTCCTATTTGACATAAACAAATAAACATATATACAATATGCCAGGGAAAACATCAGATACAGTAACAATCTGACATTAACCAAAGGGCAAAATAAGAGATGAGAAATAACATAGTAGATTAAGGACAAAAATCACACAAGATAAGAGCAACGATGACACATGATATAGCTCTTGTTCCCATATGTTAGAGATCCTTTCATTTAGTCTCATCCTATATGACCTTATATACCTAGGTTTTTGAGTTATTGTAATCCTCTGCTAGGAGAGTCCTAGATGTGAACTAATTGTTACAAATGAGGGAAACCATTGAGCTTATGTTTCTTTGGGTCTGGCTTGCTTCACTTAATATGAATTTTTCCAAGTCTTTCCATTTCCTTACAAATGGGGCGATGTCTTTCCTTCTGATGGCAGCATAGCATTCCATTGTGTATAAGTACCACATCTTCTTGATTCAGTCATCTACTGAGTGGCATCTGGGTTGGTTTCATAGCTTTGCTATGGTAAATAGTGCTGCAATGAGCATCATTATGCTAGTGGCTTTAGTATGTCCTTTTTTCTGGACATTTGGGTAGATGCCAAGTAGTGGATTTGCTGGATCATAGGGGAGCTCTATGTTCAGTCTTTTGAGGAACCACCACACTGCTTTCCCTAGTGGTTGAACGAGTTTACACTCACACCAACAGTGTAGGTGTGATCCCCCCTGGTCACTTCCCCACCAGTATCTCTTATTAGTTTTTTTGATAATGACCATTCTGACTGGAGTCAGGTGGAATCTCAAAGTTGTTTTGATTTTCATTTCCCTTATTGCTAGAGATATGGAGCATTTCTTCATGTGTCTAAAGCCCATTTTAATTTTTTCTTCAGAGAATACTCTTTTAAGTCTTTAGCCCACCTTTTAATAGGATGGTTGTTTCTTTGAAGATTTGTTTGGGAGAGATTCATTTTTTTCAGCTATAGATATATTTTAGATAACTACATATATTTTTGTAGAAAAAAGAATGGAAGCCATCATGCTGGCTCACAGCTTAATTTCAGCTACTTAGGAGGCTCAGGGCTTAGGATCACAGGTCAAAGCCAACCAGGGCCCTACAGTGTGTGAGATCAAACTCTGTGAACATACAATGACTGTAAGAGGAATCTCCCTGCCTGGGAATGTAGCCTAATGGTAGAGTGCTCACCTAGAATGCATGAAGACCTAGGTTCTATTCACCGGTACCGCATACTCAGAAAAAAGCTAGAAGTGGCGCTGTGTCTCAAGAGGCAGAGCACTCACCTTGGGCAAGCGAGTCCAATGAAAATGTCTAGGCCCTGAGTCCAAGCCGTAGGACTGGCAAAAAAAAAAGAGCAATCTTACTTAAGTAACAAGGAATGTACCCTATATTTATACAGACTGAAAAATTCATTAAGAAATTAGAAAATATGTATAAAGTGCATAATTTCTTTTGTGTGTTGGCACTGGGTCTTCAACTGAGTGCTTCAGCTCTATCCCTGATCTTTTCTGCTCAAGGCTAGCACTGTACCAATGGAGCCCCAAATCAACTATCTTCAATTGAGATATAAGCGATGAATATTTCAGGGTGCTTCATGAAAAACATTTTTATAAATTGAAACTTTCAACAGTCTTATTTTAGTATGAATGTTGAGATGGGAAGAGACAGAAAAAGTGAAATGTTTCCTGATCCCCATAGAGAAGAGACTCAGCAGAACCACTGTGGTCTGCAGGCTTCTTTGTGAGTTTTGTTTGCTTGTTTGATTTTTGTCAATTGTGGGGCTTGAACTCTGGGCCTGGGCACTGTCCCTGAGCTCTTCAGCTCAAGGCTAGTGCTTTAATCTGTGAGCCACAGTGCCACTTCTGGTTTTTCTGGCAGTTAACTGGGTACTTTGGCTGGCTTTAAACTTTGATTCTCAGATCTTAGCCTCCTGAGTAGCTAAGATTATAGGTGTGAGGTACCATCACCAGGCTGCTGCTCTGTTACTATGCAGGTTCTGGATCAAGAACTTCAAGTTCTTACTTCAATTTTTTCTTCTCTTGCCTGATACTCTGCCATTTCAACGAAGCCCCAGTTCCTGGTCTTTGTTGGTTAATGAGAGATATTATGATTTTCTAATATTCAGAGCAATGATTATAAAACCCAGCATTTTACTTACTTGAATAAATTAAGAGACAGGACCTAGTGAGATGGAAAACAAATTTTTTTTCAAGTTGCTATCCTGTTCTAATGCATAAGTCTGGCTATTTTGCTTACACACAAATATGTATTTTACCAATTTCTACTCTATTTTTGCTTAGCTTAAAACCACCACTGCCATTTCATAGATTTTGTTGTTGTTGTTTGCGGTGCTTGAACTCTGTGGCTGGGCTGTTCCTCAGATCTTCAGTTCAATGCCAGTGCTCTACTACTTTTGATTTGGCCAGTCCTGGGCTTGAAATCAGGGGCTGAGCACTGTCCTTATATTTTCTCAAGGCTAGGGCTCTACCACTTCAGCCTCAGCACCACTTCCAGCATTTTTGTATGTATGTAGTATTGAGGAATTGAACCCAGGTCTTCGTGCATGCTAGGCAAGCACTCTGCCAATAGGCCAAACTCCCAGCCCAAAATTATTCATCATTACTATTAGCTTTCTTCTTTTTTTATTATTGATTCATCATGGTGCTTGGACTTTGGGCCTGGACACTGTCCCTGAGCTCTGCAGCTCAAGGCTAGCGCTCTTCCTCTAGAGCTCCATTTTTGGTTTCTGGTAGTTAATTGGTGATGCAAGTCTCACAAACCTATGTGTCCAGGCTGGCTTTGGGCTTTGAACCAAGATCCTCCAATCTCAGCCTCCATAGTAGCTAGAATTACACGCTTCAGCCAGCAGTGCTTGACTGTTTGATGTCTCTGTCTGTGTCTCTCTGTCTCTGTCTGTCTCTGTCTGTCTGCCTGTCTGTCTGTCTGTCTCTCTCTGTCTCTGTGTCTCTCTCTCTCTCTGTCTCTCTGTCTCTCTCTCTGTCTCTCTCTGTCTCTCTCTCTCTCTCTCTCTCTTTCTCTCTCTCTCTCTCTCTCTCTCTTTTGGTTGTAAGACTTTAATTGTGCACCTGGGCAGTGTCCCTGGGCTCTTCAGCTCAAGGCTACAACCTTAAACACCTTGAGCCACAGTGTCACTTCTGGTTTTCTGGTGCTTAAGTGGAAGTAACAGTTTCATGGACTTTAGTGTCTGGTTTGAACTGTGATCCTCAGAACCCAACCTTCTGAGATCATTTCCAGCTTTTTTTTGGTGTAAATGGTACAGAGTAATTGAACACAGGGCTTTGTGCATACTAGGCAAGCAAACTACCACTAGTGTGCACTCCAGCCTTAGATAAGGGCTTTCTTTTTCTTTTTCTTTTTTTCACTCATGGGGCTTGAACTCTGGGCCTGGATGTTTACCTTAAGCTGTTCAGCTCAAGGCAAGAGCTCTACCACTTGAGGCACATTGTCATTTTGAATTTTCTATATTATTTGGAAATAAGATTCTCACAGATTTTTATGCCTGGGCCATCTTTGAACCTCGATCCTCCAGGGTAGCTAGGATTACCAGGGTGAGCCACCAGTCACGGGCATTAAATTATTATTTTTTGCATGTCCTATGGCTTCAACTCATTTCCAGAAAACTGTCCTAGGGCTTGCTCAAGGATAGCACTTTACTTCAGCCAGCCAACTCCCGGTCCAAATAGACCACTCTTGAAGCTAGAATTACAGAGATCTGCCATAATACTGGCATGTCGTTATCTAAGTATATAATTTTTCTTCTATTTTTGATGGCTTTTCCTTAGTGTACATATTTCCTACATATTTTATGGAAAACTACCTTCCCCCTGGGGCCATAAGTTAAGCCTAGTGGAAGAGTTCTTGCCGAGCATGAATGAAGACCCAAGTTCAATTCCTCAGCAGGACATAGATAAAAAAGATAAAGTGGTGCTGTGGCACATGTGATAGAACTTGCGCCTTAAGAATAAACAAAAACAAAAACAAGGATCGTGCTCAGGTCCTGAGTCTAAGCCCAGTACTGGCAAAAAAAAATTCTGCCCAAAGTAGACATTTAAACTTATTGTACTTTTCAAAAAATTTGTTGTCAAGGTGATATACAAAGAGATTGCTGTTACATGTGTAATGAGTACATTTCTTGTAAACACTGTTACCCCCTCCCCCCTTTTCTCTTTCCCTTCCCCCAAGTCATAAATTTCATTTACAACAAATATATATATATTTTCATTCCTGAAAAAAAATAGTTTAAAATGTGTTCAAATAAATGATGTAGGTTGATATATTTATCAAAATGGATTTCTTGAACTCTAAAATAAACATTCTAGGTAATTTTTCTCATAAAATTGTAGTAATGCTATAAAACTAATAAAAAAGGAATTTTAGTTATTAATTTCTTATATTTTACCTTTAACATTATTACACTAAGCATACTGTTTATGGTATTAATACAGACAGCATGAAATATGATTATGTAAAAAAATTAAATGATTAAAAAAGTAAGGTTGGGGGCCAGTAGTTTGGCTTGGTGGCACACACCCTGGACTGGCAAAAAAGAAGTAGGGTTAGATAAATCAGATTTATTTCCAAATGTGTGGAAAATGGTATGATTTCTTGTTTGGCTAGTCCTGGGGCTTGAACTGAGGGACCAGGAATTGTCCTTGGCCACATTTGTTCAAGGGTGGCACTCTGATACCTGAGCCACAGTGCCCCATCTGCTTTTTCTGTGTATGCAGTGCCGAGGAATTGAATCAAGGTCTTCTTGTATACTAGGCGAGCACTCTACAACTAGGCCACATTCAAAGCCAAAGTAGATTTTTGATGCTATTGTGGAGTTTTAATTTTCTTAAATATTTGTACAAAGCACAATGGATATATAAACAGACTTGAACTCACAGAACAGAGTCCCACATAATATTATAGTTACTCTGGCACTTCTCCCGATTGACAAAACACATTTCCAGGCATCTTCTCTGTCCTTAAACTTTGGTAGCTGACTTGTCTTTCCATAGAGGCCTGGCCTGGATTCCTGGTGATTTCATGCATTTCATAGTTCCCTGTATATCCAGTAAGGTTGTCTTCTATGGGACCAGACCTGTCTGGTTTTTGGCCCATCCAGGACCTATGTGTCTGAGGTCTCACATTATAAGTGGAAAATAAAACACAGTATAATAAGCACTGAAGAACTGCACACCATAATATTAACAATGAGAGTTTAATAGTTAGCAAAGTAAATACAATGAATACTTGACAAGAATCATGAGAGCAAGATAAAGAGATGTCTTTTTAGGAAGGGGACAGGGAAGCTCTAAATCCAGACTGGCCTCCAAGTTGCCTTCAGACAGTAATTCTCCTTCACAGTCCTCAGAAGGGTCTCCTTCCTCATGAGAAACAGAATGTCCTTCCTGAATTAAGAGGGGGATGGATTCTGGTTTGTCGAATGGAGATTGAGTCCCTTTTAGCGAGATGGATGGGTCTGGATATTCTGTGAGGATGGATTCATTTTCCTCCAATGAATCCAGTATTGAGAGTACACTTGCTGCTTCCCATGCGGACATTTTCCATGAGCCCAGCATGTGCCCCTTCAGCTTGCACAATAAGTGGAGTGTTACTCTGACTCAGATGGACTGAGTCTGGGACGAGTGTGAAAGGAAACGGAAGGAAATCTGGCTGCTCTTTTTCTTCTTCCATAGTATCTGCAGGTTCAACTGTGTCACACATGGGGTTCAGAGCAAAAGGTTTATCCACAGGACTCTAAACCTGTTTGGTAATTTCTACAGAAGGCCCATGGTTTCTGGAGTGCAGTGATGATTCTCAGTCTCCAGCAGTCACCAGCTCCATTGGTGGGTTTTTCATCCAGAGTTCAGGATAAGCTCTTCCACGATGACCCAAACCTAAGAATGGAAATAGGTACAGAGTGGACAGAGTGGACTCTGCAAGTTGAAGTGTCACTCAACTTCCATGAGGATCTAATGGAGGAACCTGTAGAACTGGAGTTTGGACTGAACACTGAGGAGGTGTAGGGTCTTTCTAATGAGTGCTTATTCCAGAGTCCTTTCAGAGGACAGACATTACCTGGCTGACACCACCCATAAAGGGCATTTTGCCAAGCTCTGTAGAAGTAAGGGCCAACCAATATCTAGATCACATGGGCTTCCTACTCACAGGCTCTGAGGCACCCACACCAGGACTTCTACTTTTTCTTGGTCTTACTGGTCGCACATTCCTCCAGCTGGTCAAAAAGTATGTGTTTAGAAGAGCAGGTCCAAAGCCGGCATGTGGAGCCTCATATAGAGCTTGAGTTGTGTCAGGGTGTGGCAGTTCTTGAACTCGTAGAAATCACTGGGGTAGAAGTCCATTCACATCGTATAGATGGAACACATGATGCTGTGGGCACATTCGGTACAAGGAAAGTGAGAGCCTTCTCTCTCCATCCTGAGCCTTCTACCAAAGCCACTTTCTTGCAGGACTCTAATCCTGTGGCTGTCCTGCAGAGATGTGCACTTATGTGCTGGGAGGGGGGTAAGAGACACTCAAGAACAGGATGACTTTTACACCCCACTTCCAGAAGCTTCTCAGAGAGGCTTCTATGCATCTGTCCAAAGTAAACGCACCTTAAATTAACTAAGTAAATGCTCTAAATAAATCAATAAGTGAATGCTCTAAATAAAGAACTAAATGCTCATTCCTCTAATCTTAGCCACCCAGCAGGCTGAGCTCTGAAGATGACAGTGGAAAGCCAGTCTAGTCAGTAAAATCTAAAGGCACTTGTCTTCAATTAGGCAGCAAAAAGCCAGAACTTGACCTATGACTCAAATGGTACAGTGCTAATTTTTGAACACCAAAGGGATGGCATTTAGACCTGGGTTCAGGTTCAAGTGGCAGCACTGGACCACACACCAAAATGTAAATGCTTTCAGGTTCTAACAGGCAAAGCCATCACAATCCCTCCCTGATGGCTCAAAAGTGATTCAGCCCCCAGCTTTTCCTCTGACTCCAGTATTTCACAGGCCTCCGCCATTAGTACTGACACCTCATTTCTTACTGGGAAATGGGATTTCCTAGGATGTCACCTAGGTGAGGGCTGCAGTTGGGAGCCACTTACTCATGCCTGAAATCCAACTTCTCAGTAAGCACACTGTTGAGACTCCAGTAGCTTGTGAGGGAAATGAAATGGCATGGTGTCCCAGTCATAATAAAGTAGTTTGTGCACTTGTATCATGCTTAGCTCCCCTGTGAACACCCCAGTGAACCAAACAGGCTCAGAGAGGAGCCAAGTATTCCAAGACTTGTCCAGGAGGGGTGAGCAAACCTGGGTTTGGAGGGGGAACACTCACTTTTTCAAGAGAATTTCCAGCAACTACTACATTGTCCTCCACTATTTGAAATTGTGCAGGAAGTTTCCCACATAAAAGAGATCACCTTTCTGGTAGGCAGGGATCAGCTTTGTCAGCAGCATCTCCAACAGGCCTTCCTCCATGATCCATAGGTTACAAGGCTCATTCAGAGTCTGAGCTGACTTACCATCACACTATGTTGGCAAAACAGTGGATATTTCAAACGTAGGAATGGGACCACACTTTACACTGAGGAATTGGAATAGAGTAGATTGGAAATGACACACTCTAATCTCAGTAGAGTCACTTGAAAGCACACAAGAAGGTTGTAGTGTGTGGGCAGGATGATGGGTTCAAATAGGTTTCCTCTCAATATACCTCATCTGAGTTGCCCTGGAGTTTCCTGGCTTTCTTCCTAGAGAAATGCCTGATATACTGGAATTTTGGCTTGGCACTGATCCAGCATCTACTTCTTCAAGTGAGACATCCATATCTCTCATGCCTGAGATCCGAGCCTCCTGACCTTTGGCAACAGCACAGCAACATCTTTCTGGTTCCTGAGCCACAGGCCAAGGGAGTTGGCTTGAGCTGGTTGTCACATACAGTGGCTTGGTTACCAGGGTTCCATATTCTGTTCCATTGTGAGGGAGGTAGGGTCACCTTTCAAGGCCCAATGACCAAAGCTCCTTGCTCACAGAAGACCTCCCCAAAGACATACTGGAGGCTGAATCTCCCTTCCCACCTCACATATGGATGTAGTAAACAGCACACCTTTTTGTTCAAATCCCAAGTCATTAACTAGGCGTAAGTGCTAGCCTGTTCTCAGGCTCAAGGAGCCTTTCTTAGGTAAGATCCAAACTTAACTGTCACTATTCCCCTTACCCTTCACAAGACATTTTGCTTCACAGTGCCTTCTCAGCTTGCATTTTGCCTCTTGCACATTTTTTTTGCTAGTCCTGGGACTTGACCTCAGAGCCTGACCATTGTTCTTAGGCTTTCTTTAGGCTATAGCTGTCCCACCAAGCCACAGCACAACTTCCAGCGTTTTCTATGTATATGGTACTGCAGAATCAAACCGGAGTCTTTTTGTGTGGTAGCCCAGCACTCTACAAATAGATGAAACACCCAGGCCATCTTGCACATATTTTTCACTTCAATCTACTAGGACGTCGTTAGGTTTCTGTATCCTAATCTATTTTTCTTCCTGATGAATATCTGTGCTGTCATCTGTAAAAATGCAAGTGGGAAAATCACAGAAGCATTGGTGACATAAAAAAAAGTCTTACAGACATAGATAAGTGTTCATTCTTTGTAGGAGAAAGGATTTTTTGATATGATGATGATGACTATTTATAAATACTTTATCGGGGTTTAGAGTTTGGCCCAGTGGTAGAGTGCTTGCCTAGCATCCATGAAGATCTAGGTTTGAGTCCTTAATATCACACAGATATAAAAAACCATATGGCAATGTGGCTCAAGTGGCAGAGGGCTAGACTTGGGAAAAGCCAAGAGCAGTGCTCAGGCCCTGAGTTCAAGCCCCAGGAATGGCAGAAAAAACAAAAGAAAAGAAAAGAAAAGAAATGTGCTTTTTACAAGTTATTCACTCACAGCATTTGCCTCTGAATTCTTCGCTTCTGCATCTTGTGACTTATCCCTTTCCCTCAATGTAGACAAGAAAAACAGATTTTATTACTTGCTATCCTGTTGTCCAATCTTTGGATATTAATTCAAAATACAATATTGCCTGAGATATTGTGTGTGTGCATGTGTGTGTGTATCTGCCAATGTGTGCATGCACACATGTGTACAGGGTTTAGGGCTTACTCATAGGGCCTGTGTGATAACCCTCAGCATCTTTTCCTCAAAGGTATTGGTCTTTCACTTGTAGCTTATTATAGCTAATTGGAGTTGAGAGATTCACTCAATTTCTTGCCCTGTGCATTGGAACCCAGTGCTGGGTTCTCATATTGTTAATTGTAGCTATAGAGAAGCCTGAGGTCTGGGGATCCTCGTTAGAATCCAGCCCCTGAAAGAAAGTCACTGATAGAAATCTTTATCTTCAGTTAAGCACGAATAAATAAGGCAAAAGTGGAACTGTGGCTCAGTTCCTCTTGTAGCAGCCATGAGAAAATTAGTAATTGGCAGCACCTGGTCCCTGAGAGAAATCCTTAGCACTGGTTCAAAAAAAGAAAGAAAATAATGAAAAAAATTAAAACTTGCAGAGGAATCCATAAGGATAAACGTGCCTGTGAATAATCTTGTCATTTCAGATTCCCTCAAGAGCTTAGGTCTCTCTATATTTTATCAAGTTTTTTAAAGATATTTACATATTTTCTATCTTTCTTAAACAGATATAGCCATCCACAAAACACAAACACAAACTTTCACACAGTATACCACCCACCCATAAGTGTCTGGCTATGTATATATGTATAGTCATATGTATTGATCTGTCTCTCTATACTAATATATAAATGCATAAACATATGTATTTAGACAAACAGGAAACATACATAGATAGGTCTCAGGCATTTCCAGATTTTGTGCAAGTCTTCTGAGTGCAACTTACCATTGTATTGTTTGTCAAGATAGAGTCCCTCTAACTTTTGGCCAGCTTCTTGTCCTTTGATACTTTTTTCTTCCAGTCCTGGGTTTTGAACGCTAGGCCTGGATGCTGGCACTGAGCTTGAGCTTCTTGCATTCAGTAGTTTATTGCAGATAAGATTCTCATGGATTTTCTGTCCTGGGTTGGATTTGAATTGTGATCCTCAGATCTCAAACTCCTGAGTAGCTAGGATGACAGTCTTGAGCTAACAGTACCTGGTTCCTTTGCCTCTTTTACCCTTTTTTTGGCCCCACCAAAGCCATGGTATCTACCTTCCTATGTTCTCTCCACCTGCCCACAGACAGGGGTCTGACAGATGCTTTCCAAACACTTATTCATGTCCTCCTCTGTATTGGCTGACAGCTAAGACATGCACTCACATTTCTGGATGCCAAACACAAAGCGATGTGATTGTTTCTCAGTCTGGAACATCCTATCAGATTTATAGCACCACAGAGGGTCAGGTTGATGCTCCTCCAGGGCTTCTTAAATTGTTCTCATATTAATCCCCAACACGTTTGTCATCACTTGTCCAGCTAATTCATGGACTAAAGCAGCATTCCCTACAAACTTAGATCCCAATACCATGAGGACACTCAAGGGTGCATTAGGAGTGTGACCTGCAGGTGGATGTGAGCCTGTCTTAGTTGGAGGGGATTTCTCCACCACAGGAAATGGAATACAAATTTAGAATCTGCTTTCATGAGGTGACAATCTCTGGCAGATGTTCTTATCAAATGTGGCACTGCCTACTTCCAGCTTAAAACATGGGTTGATGACCCAGCATAACAGAGAATGTATTCACCCCGGCCCAACATATAGGCTGGGACCCTGAACTTTCAGGTAGCATTTGGCTTTGAAGGTCATGAGATCTTAGTCTACAAATGATGAGCCCCCTCCCATGAGGCATAGCAAACGGAGCCAAAGTGCAACCCAGTTAAGCACCAGATCAAGCTTCCATTCTTCAGTAGGGTATGGTTTGAAAACTGTGCATAGCTTCTGTTTGAAGCCAGTCCAGAAAGGAAAGTCCATGAAACTCTCATTTCCAGTTAACTGCCAAGAAAAAGCCAAAGATAGAGATGAAGCTCAAGAGAGGTAGAGAGCCATCTGAAAAGAATGGTTACACCCTGCAACATCCTTATTATCTGATCTTGAAAACATCTCTGCGTGCATCCCAGCATGCAGCCAGCATCTGTTGGTGACAGTGACCCCTGTGCCCATTGGCAATCTTCACTGTCTCTGACATCTGTAATGTGCACCTCATTCTGTTGGGTTTGTGAAGCGGTGTCAACCCTGCAGAAGGAACCAACTGTGCCCTAAATCCCACTGTCCCCTGGGGCCCCTAGCATTCCCCCATCTGCACCCCTTCTGTAGCTTCTGATCCTAGGGAGCCCTCCTGCCCTGTCCAACACTCACATGAAGTGCATATTTCTTCTCCTGGGGCAACTTCTCCACAGAGAGTACATGACATGCCCACTCTCCAGGCACGGGGAGATCCTGTCAAAGTAGGAAATCAGTGATAAGGACATAAAGTGATGAATAGAATTTTAGATCCTGATGGTAGACAGTCTGCAAAATCCAAGGGAGAATGGAATTGGAGGGGACCAGGGATCAGGATGTGGGCATGGAGCTTCCCTGCCAAGGGGGTGGGGGAAGTCACAGGCTGGGGGATGCACAGGATGATCCATGGGCCCTGTGCAGCTACTGGGTCACCCCCTTCTGCATCTCAGCCTTTGGCTTTGAGCTCTGTGATCATCAAGATGTGCACAGTCTGTACTCTGGCTGGCAGAAGAAAGGACCCCGGGAAGACAAATGTAGACCCTTTGTGAGTGTAGGAAGGGGTAGGCTGGACACCCAGTCCAAGAGGAGCTAAAACTGGAGTCGAGGGGTGTGCAAGGAGTGGGTGTGAGGGTTGTGGGCAGTCACAGTCACGGCAGAGGTGGCTCTGTCTGTGGGGTGAATGCCTCCCTGCAGGCACAGCACTGGACATATCAGAGATCCACATGAAAAGGAAAAGCTGGAAATGGCACTATGGTTCAAATGGTAGAGCATCAACCTTGAGCAAAAGAGCTCAGGGACAGTACCCAGGACCTGAGTTCAAGCATCATGACTGTAAAAGAAAAAGAACCAGGACTATGAGAGGGAACCTGGTACTCTCTTGGTCTAATCAGACACAAGAAGAGGCCGGGATAGGCTGTGGAAAAACACAGAGAACATCTTCCCCCAGCTCATCCTGTCCTGCATGCAGAGACAGCCATGTAACTAGGGCTACGGTGAGATCATCTTCACCCCTGTGCTGCCATCTGAATTGTAGGCCTCAGTCCTGGCATGGGGTGTCCTGATGGCTGAGCAGGTGCCCTAACCCTAGATGGAGAGCAGCCACTGACTGTGGTATCTAAGGAGAGATCTGTTCCATAGCTATCAGGCCACCCAGCATGGGAGCCATAATCACCCCTCACCCAGGTAGAGGCCAATGGTTCTCCAGGTGCTACTAACATTGCCCCACCCCTAGCTCTGGGTACACGTGACATTCCCTCCACAAGGAGCAGGACTAAGTAAAGGATCAGGAAGCTGCCTATGGGCTTCAGATGATGGCCAGGCTGGCACTACCGATGGCCTCACTCTGTCACCACCTTCCCCTACCTCCATCATTCCTCCATCATGCCTCTCTACCTCCCACCCATTAACCTTGGAAACCAATGAACTGGGCTCTCATCATTCCTCTCATCTCTTCACCCACCTTGCCATGCGTCCATCCCTCTGTCACTTCCACCCCACACACATCCCACCACCAGCCACCCTGTAGCTTATGAGGATCCCAGAGGAAGCTCTTGGTGAAGGGCTTGTGACCACAAAACAGTTACTGTCACCCGCTCCGGCCTGATCCACCACAGAATAAGAACAGCCAAGCAGGCACACACTGCAGCAGAGTTGCTCTGCTGCCACCCTGATTTCTTCATGGCCAGGACTTGTCTCTCCTCAGCCTCCCAGCTCAGTAACCAGAACATTGTGCTTTCACAGAGCCATGGCTTCCAGTCTCCATGGACACAATGACATCAAGGTGATGCCAACTTCCCCATCTCTATATATTTCTAACTATGGGATGGGAGCTGAGGTTCTCTTCTGTGACTCCATCCGCTAAGAGGCTCATGCAGATTTCTATCCTTTGCTCATCATGGTGACTCTTTGGTTAACAAGTCACTGCTGGGCTTCCAGTTCACCACATATAGAACCCATACTCCAACACTTTTCTTAGAAGGACTGATGACTTTTAAATATTCTCTAGTTTTAAATTTCTAGTTCCTTCTCTCTTTCATTTATATATTTCCCTTACTCACATACTTCCCTTTTTTACCTTCCTTCTTTCATTCCTGGCCTTGAACTCAAGACCTGGAGCTTTTTCTTAGCTTTTCTTTGCTCAATGTAGCACTCTACCTCTTGAGCCACAGCTCTACTTCAATCTTCGTTCTTGCTCTAAACTGGGAGTATGAGTCTCATGCATTTTTCCCTTTGCTGGGTTGGTTTTAAACCACAATACTAAGATCACGATCCTGAATATGCCTCAGATTACAGGTATTATCTAATCAAAACAAATTCCTGATTTCTTTTTTAGACATAATTAGTTCTTTCAGGTGAGCCACTCATGCAAGAGCATTGCAGGATCCCAGCATTCATCTTGTCTCCAGTCTTATTCCATCCATCTCACAATGGTCATCTAAAACACCCTGCTGCATGCCTGAAGTCCAAAGGAAGGTTCTCAACGCCATGAGAGGCCCCCTTAAGCTCTGCCTCAGACATGCCCAGCCCCCATCCCACTTCCACGTGAGCATTTGTTTAGGAGAAATTTCCTGAGTACATCATCATCTTTTCCTCACCATTCAAATTTCATCTTTGGAGTCATTTCTCCCAGACAAAGAGGAACATGATCCATGGTTTGATAGCAGCTCCAGCTTCATAGTCCCAGCCACCAACACCCCCCCATTACCCTGCCAGACACCTGAATTCAAGAACAATGTTTTCACTACCCCTGACGCTTATCAAATGTTTTAACTTATACAGTGCATTAAAATAATTTTACTAAATGGAATAAACACATGGCATCAAGCTTCAGAATCTTAGCACCTGAACTTTTAGTGAATCACAGACACACCAGCATTTCTGTAGCCAACAGAAATCTTAGCTTTGAGATTTCAGCATTTCTGGTATCCAAGTTTGGATGTGCTAACACTGCCCTTAATGGGGCACTTCAATCACACAATCCCACAACAATCAATGTCATTTGACATTCACTGGTAGGTGGTGCTAGGAAAAAGACTGATGTGCCAACTCCATGCTGGCTTGACCTATGCCATTTTCAAACCTGGAGCAAGTGGGGCTCCTCTCTCCATGACACATTTTGTGTACTACCCCAGGAGGACCTTTACCTTGAGACAAAATTATGAAGACTATCTCTACCCGCAAAGATTCCAGTGAGATGTGCCTACATGGATAAAGCTAAAATCTCACTAAAGTGAGGTTGTTGGCAGTGCTGGAGCCTGAACTCAGGGCCTGGGCACTAAGCATTTGTACTCAAGACTAGCCCTTTACCACTTGAGCCCAAACTCCATTCCCAGCTGTTTTTATTTTTGGTAGTAAGAATCTATCAGACTTTCCTGTTCTAGGTGACTTGGAACTTCCATACTCAGATCTCAGCCTCCTGACCAGCCTGGAATAAACGTGTGGATCAGCCATGCACCACACCTGAGGACTTCTGCCAGCACATTTTTTCCCAAAAATTGGAAGAGGAAGATGAGGGAGGGTTGGGCTCATCCTGCCCTGCATATGAAGGAGTTGGATCTACCCAGTAACAGAGGCAGTGGTGACACCTGAAACTGCGCGTTTGAGCCTTTGCTGCTAGTAAACAGGGCCACCTATGTCTCAATGAGAAAGGTGAGATTTTGGTGGAGAAGGTGAGATTAAACATTATGTATCATGCAAGAAGACAGACTATAAGGGGTCTTTTATTATTCCAAGTGAAATTTTGGATTTCCTCTTCTGTTTCTTTAAAGAATGACATTGGGATATTGATGTATATTGCACTGAATTTGTAGATAGTCCTTATCAAGATTGCCATTTTTACAATATTACTTCTTCCAAACAAGGAGCATAGGTTTTTGCATTTCCTCAGTTCTGCGTTAATGTCCTTCTCCAGGGTTTATAGTTCCATCAAAAAGGTGCTTTACATTCTAAGTTAATTCCTAGGTATTTATTTTCTTTGATAGCAAAATGAGTTGCTATCCTGATTCTTGCCTCATTCCTCTCATTTGTTGGCATATAGGAAGGCAGTTGACATTGAGGTTTAATTTTATACCCTGCTACCTTACCAAAGGTTTATATCAGCTCAAGCAGCTTTGGATTAGAGTCCATAGGGTTCTTTAAATACAGAATCATATCATCTGTAAGGAGAGAAAGTTTCAGTTCCTCTTTCCCTTTTCCTCCTCACTCCAGTTAGAATGGCCAAGATCCAGAAATCTAATAACGTATGCTGGAGGGGATGTGGCCAGGAGGGATCACTACTACACTGCTGGTGGGATTGTAAACTCGTTCAACCACTATGGAAAGCACTATGGCAGTATCCCAAAAAGACTAAACATAGAGCTCCCCTGTGATCCAGCAATTTCACTACTTGCCAATCTTCCAGATAGGACATACTAAATTCACTAGAACAATAACATTTATCACAGCACTATTTACTATAGCAAAGGTATGGAACCAACCCAGATGCCCGTCAGTTGATGAGTAGATCAAATATGGTATTTTTACACAATGGAATTCTGTGCTTCTGTCAGAAAGAATGACATAGACGAATTTGTTAGGAAATAGAAAGACTGTAAAGTTTAGAAATTAGTTTCTGTCTCCTTCTCTCTCTCCTTCTCTATCTCTGTAAAATTTAGAAGTTCCTGTTTCTCTCTCTTTTCTCTTTCTCTCTTTCTGTCTCTCTGTCTCTCTGTCTCTTTCTCTCTCTCTCTCTCTCTCTCTCTTTCTCTCTCTCTCTCTCTCTCCCTCTCTCTCTCTATCTCTCTCTCTCTCTCTCTCTCCAATCCTTAGGCTTGAACTCAGGGCCTGAGCTACTTTTGCTCAAGGTTAGCACTCTACCATTTGAACCACAGTGCTGCTTCTGGCTTGCTCTTTTCACGTAGTATTGAGGAATCTAACCCAGGCCTTCATCCTTGATAGGTTAGCACTCTACCACTAAGCCACACAGTCAGCTTTTAGAGGTTTCTGACAAAGGTTTTCCTACATCCTATTATTTCTTCTGTGAGTGCTCTTAATGCTTGTTGACGGTTGACATTGTTTAGAAGACTTACCCTAATACTCCCATGTACAGAGATTCTGTATATAGCTCAATGTTTTTCATTACTCAGTATTTCTCTATTGTGTATGTTCTGAAATGTATTGAAGACTGACTTCTGATTAAAAGTCATTGCACATTTGTTCTATTCATTGGTTTTCTTTTCTTCTATGGGAATCAGGTTTGTGATGAACACAGAAGTATGCCTTCCAGGACAAACACTTTCCACATTTGTAATATTCATAAGTTTTTTCTCTCCTATGTGCATTTTATACTTAGTCATGCGTTCATGATGGATTTTTCATATTCTTATATTCATACGATTTTTATCCTGTGTCTGTGTGGTATCATGCAAACTCAACTATGAGTTCTTCAAAAAAATTTCCCTTTCATTTTATTCATAGGATTCTATCCTGTGGGTGTTTAGTGATAAATCTTGACTTGTGCCTTCTGGGGAAAAGACTGAACATTTGCTACATTAATTAAGGGTTTGATCTTGTGTTGGTTCTGTGACACAAGCTGAGTTTTCTTCCACAGACTAAAAAGTCTTTGCTATTTATTACATTGCTAAGGCTTCTCATATGTGTGAACTCTCTTACGCTTCCTGAAGGGTGAATACTGCACGAAAGACTTTCAACTTTGGTTATATTCCTAAGGTTTCTAATATGTGTGAATTCTGTTATGCCTCCTGTAATGTGACTTCCATCTGAAGGTCTTACCACATTTGATGTACTCGTACAGTTTCTCTCCTGTGTGTGTTCTCTGATGCAATTTGAGGGAAGACTTCCATTTGAAAGACATTCCACATCGGTTACATTCATAAGGTTTTTCTCCTGTTTGAATTGTCTTATGCATGTTGAGGTTTGGCTTCTATGTGAAGGACTTTCCACATATGTTACACTCATAAGGTGTTTCTCCTGAGTATATTCTCTGATGAACATGGAGTTTTACCTTCCATTTGAAAGACTTTCCGCATTCACTACATGCATAAGTTTTCTCTCCTGTGTGTGTTCTATTATGCCCATCAAGATATGACTTCCACTTGAAGGTCTTTCCACATTTGTTGCACACATAAGGTTTCTCTCCTGTGTGTGTTCTTTGATGCAATTTGAGGGAAGATTTCTGTCAGAAAGACTTTACACATTGGTTACATTCATAAGGTTTCACTCCTGTGTGTATTCTCTGATGAACACGAAGTTTTCCCTTCCCTTGGAAAGACTTTGCACATTCATTACACTTATAAGATTTCTCTCCTGTGTGTGTTATTTGATGAACTCAAAGGTGTATCTTCTGGGTGAAAGACTTTTCTCATTTGTTACATTCATAAGGTTTCTCTTCTGTGTGTCTTCTCTGGTGCAAAGTGAGGTATGATTTCAGTCTAAATGTCTTCCCACATTTATCCCATTCATAAGATTTCTCTTCTGTGTGAGATCTCTGATGTGTGCTGAGAGCTGAATTCTGGGCAGAAATTTTATTACGTTCCTCATATTCATAAGGTTTGTCTTCTCTTGGAGATCGAGGTTGGAGCGTCAGGTCTGACTTCTCAGAAATTAATTTTCACACTTGACGTACGCATCACATATCTCAGGATATTTGCTGTAAATTAGAAACAGTAGAGAATTATTGCTTATGCTGTGTCATCATTGCTTTAAGTTCACAGACATCCTACTCACAAGTTATCTATTAAATCTCTTTTCTCATTTCTCACTGGCTCCATGGTTGACTTTTCCCCAGCTCTGGATTCATTTTGTATGGCATAAACTTAGCTGTCTTGCTAGAAAAATACCAGTTTGAGTCCCAGCTCCACTTACATGCATAGGTCTTCGTGCATGCTAGGCCAGCACTCAACCACAAAGTCAAACTCTTGACACTCCACTAACATTTTTGAGGAGTTACTTGGAGTTATAGAGTTTCATGGCAATTTTTATGCCATTGCTGGCTTCAAATTAGAATTCTTAGATTTCTTCCTCCTGAATATTTTTAGATTACAGGCATGAAACATTGCACCTAGTGCCAGGTTTCCATTATAAACTCACTGTTTAGTGATTTGTAGATCCTATTTCCAATAATGCTATATATTCTATTCTGGATGGTTTATCCACTTACAAATACTGTGTAAGTTTGGAATGTCGTCTCCATTAGAGGAAACATAATTTAGAACTGTTGTCAAAGTATCCTGAAGGTATCCTGAAGAATGAGTACAAAATTACCTTAGGTTTTCTTTAGAAAGTGGTGATACTTCTCAGGGCCTGGAATCTTTCATTTAAATAGTATTGAAAGTTTGATAAACATTCACGTATCTGCAAAATAACAAGGCACTTGGCCTTGCAAGTGAATTTGACTTTTGCTCACCAAAGGACACCAGGTTGCTGTAGGTCTCCAGCATTACATCTCTGTACAGGGTTCTCTGAGCATTGTCCAGATGCTGCCACTCCTCCCAGCTGAAATCCACAGCTACATCATCAAATGACACCACCTTCTGGAATGGCACATTTTCACCAAGTAATTAGCACTGAGTTATAAACACACCATGTCTGGAATTTTATTCTTTTTTTGTTGGAATTGTATTCCTTTACTTAAATCTTTAGACTTACATGAAATATTGACCTGAAAAGCTTAGGGGTGGTGCCTAGGCCCAGAGTTCAAGTCCCAAGACCCACAAAAAAATAAAAAGGCAAGCCAGGTGTTGGTGGCTCACGCCTGTCATCCTAGCTACTCAGGAGACTGAGATCTGAGGACCATGGTTCAAAGCCAGCCTGGCACAAATTTCCATGAGACTCCTTTCCAATTACCCACCATAAAATGTTTAATGGCTTGTGGCATATCATGGTAGAGCAATTGTGGTATCGACAAAAATAAGTCGGGGGAGTAGATTTAGGTTATAAATGGAATTATTCCATTGAAAAGGAACTACATTATATGATGACATATGCTGGTACTGTGAGAATATTGCAAAATCTTAGGGTATCAAGTAATAATACTTTGAAGTACACCCAGAATGTTAATGTTCTATGTCTGGCATAATAATCACTTGGGGAAGAAACTTTTTTTTCTTTTTTTTGGCTGGGGGATTTGTAAGGCTTGAACTCTGGGCTTGGGCACTGTTCCTGAGCTCTTCAACTCAAGGCTATTACCCTACCTATGAAGCCACAGTGCCATTTCCCATATTCTAGTGGTTAACTGTAGATGAGAGTCTCATAGACTTTCTAATGCCCAGGCTGGCTTTGAACCAAATATCAGCCTGATATCTGAGTAGATATGATTATAGGTAGAAGTCACTGCACCTGGCAAGAAATTTATTTCTTGCTGTTTCATACTACAAATTTACTGTATGTTTTACTTTTTCAAAAAGACTGAGGATGACCTTTGTTCTGTATATAATGGGAAGAGGGGTAGGGAGCTGTGAGCAGAAGAACTGAGGGGCAATACTCAGGGTAGGACAATAGCCTTAAACTAAAGAGCTCACGGCCCAAGGTCCAAGCCCCATGACTTTCCCCACTACCCCACAAAAAATGGAAAAAACTTGGAGTTTGGAGAGGATTTTCTAAAAAGAATATCTAGAAATAGTAGTTCAAAATGTAGAAAGAAGTTCAATATTAACAGTCATGAGAAAAATTAAAATTACAATGAAATCATTACTTTAAATATGTTAATATAAATATAGTTTTAAACAAAAAGATCCACATACACACAGACAAACACACACACACACACGCATACAAAAAACAACTTTCAAAGTCTAAGTATTACTGGGAAGGTAGTGAGAAGAAGTAGAACTTTGGAATAGTTCTGCAAGGAATATAAAACAATCAAAAATTGCGTGGAGAGTGCTAAAAAAGTACTAAATATAGAATTACATAGAAATATGGTCCAACACTTCTATTTCTAGATTTGTACCTAACGGAAGAGAAAGCAGAGACTAGAACAAATATGTGGAGAATCCATTCACAACTATTAATAATAATCAAAAGATAGAAATATGCAAAACAATGCATTGAAAAGGAAGAACATTTTACTATATTTTACAGATGAATCTTGATTACAGTAAACTAAAAATACAGCAGTCATAAAGGAAGAGCTAGGGTATGTTTTCCCTTCCAGAGCTTCCAAGGATCAACAAACCCTTAGAGCCAAAAAGCACGATGGTTCCAGAGAATGGAGTAGAGAGGAACAGGAGGTGAATGTTTAATGATTATACATGGAAGATGAAAATTGCTCTAGATGGGTAGAATGAGAGAGAACTGTACCCTAAACAATGGTTATGTAGCAACACAGGATGGGACACACCTATACTCCCCGATCTTGGGAAACTCAAGAAGGATTTCAAGCCATCCTGGATGCATGGAAAGATCTATCATGAAAACTAATGTGGAGGGGCTGGGAGTTTGGCATATTTGTAGAGTGCTTGTATGAAGACGAAGGTTCAATTCCGCAGTACCACATACACAGAAAAAACCAGAAGTAGTGCTGTGGCTCAAGTAGAAGATCACTAGGCTTGAGGAAAGCTGAAGGACAGTGCTCAGACCGAGTTCCAGCCAAAGGGCTTGTTTTAAAAAACCCAGAAACCTGAGCATGATGGGGTGGTGGCTCACTTCTATAATCCTAGTTACTCAGGAGGCTGAGATCTGAGGATCAAGGTTTAAAGCCATCCTGGCACAAAAAGACCTGAGACTCTTATCTCCAATTTACTTTTAGAAAATGGGAAGTGGGGCTTGGCTCCAGGGTAAGGTGGTAGCCTGGAGCTGAAGAGCTTAGGGATAGTGCCCAGGCTGAGATCAAGATCTATGACCCACCAAAACAAAAACCAAAAAACAAAAAATAATATGGAAAAATTTGGATTCTGTGAATTTTATCAGGCATATAAATGTCTTTTTTTGCTGTTGAAATAACAAATTGTTTGGAAATATTTTAAAAGTTTTTACCTAGAAATGTACACTACAAATGTAATTAATAACAAACACAAAATATGAAAAAGATACAAATTATCACAATATGGGTATCCTGCTTCTGTATCTTTTCACTGACTCCTGTTCAAATGAGTCACATGTTCTGAATCATTTCTCCCAGTCGATATATGCCACAAGTGTTAGCTGTACTTCTTGGGAAATCAAAAGCAAATACTAAGCAAATGTGTGTTAGATTTTGTCAACAGTGATATTTCAAATATAAATCCCTACTCATTGCATTATTTAATATCAATGCCGGAATCTAACTTACACTGGCAGAATCTTCAAGCTTTTGAGAATCTTCAAAAGGGTGTGTAAATATTTAGGATCGTTATGTCTTCCTGGAGGAAAGATCCCTTTAGTAGTATGTAGTAACCTTCTTTGTCTTTTCTTACTAATTTTAGTTTGAAGTCTATTTTATCTGTTATGAGGATGGCAACTCCAGCCTGTTTATGGGGGCAGTTAGCTTGATAGAGTTTATTCCAACCTCTCACTTTCCAGAGATGATTGTTTTTGGGTAAGATGTGTCTCTTGAAGACAGCAGAACGATGGCTCTTGCTTTTTGATCCAAGTAGACAGCCTATGCCGTTTAATTGGAGAGTTAAGTCCATTGATATTGAGAGATAGGATTGAGAGATATTTATTAGTTCCTACCATTTTTAAAAGCTTTTAGTAGGGCCTGTGTGTCTTGACAGTTCTTGTGGTCCTTAGATGGTATGCTGTTTAGGTGCCATTTCTTTCCCTATATTGCATTTATTTTCGTTTTCTATGTATAGAGCATCTTTGAGAATTCTCTGTAGTGTTGGTTTGTTGGGGACTGACTGTGGGGTTAGTGACCGTGACTGTGGGGTCAGTGACCTTTGACCCGCACAATTGAGTACATAAGGAAGTAAGCTCTTATCATGATTTTGGGCTGTGTCAATAGCTTCTCATTTAACCTGTTTGAGACTTGATAGCTTCTCATTCAACCTCTTTCAGACTTGATACTGTTTGTACTGACTACACACACCTCCATTCTGTGACTTCACACACCTCATTCTATGATTTCACACACCTCCATTCTGTGACTTCACAAACCTCCATTCTATGACTTCACCCACCTCCATTCTATGACTTCACACACCTCCATTCTATGACTTCACACACCTCCATCCTATGACTTCACACACCTACATTGTGATTTCACAAACCTCCATTCTATGAGTTCACACACCTGCATTGTGACTTCACACACCTACATTCTATGACTTCACACACCTCCATTCTGACCTCACACGCCTCCATTCTGACTTCACACACCTAAATTCTGTGACTTCACACACCTCCATTCTATGATTTCACACACGTCCATTCTATGCCTTCACACACCTCCTTTCTGAGTTGACACACCTCCATTCTATGACTTCACACACCTCAAATCTGAATTCACACACCTCCATTCAATGACTTCACCCACCTCCATTTTATGACTTCACACACCTTCATTCTCCGACTTCACAATCCTCTAATTTGATTTCTCATACCTCCATTCTATGACTTCACAAACCTCCCTTCGTTGACTTCACCATACTCCATTCTATGACTTCACACATCTACATTCTATGACTTCACACACCTCAATTCTGACTCACAGAACTCCATTCTGTGACTTCACAAAACTCCATTCTATGATTACACATATCTCCATAATATGACTTCACACACCTCCATCTATGACTTCACACACCTCCATTCTGAGTTCACACACCTCCATTCTGTGACTTCACACACCTCCATTCTATGACTTCACAAACTGCCATTGTGACGTCACACACCTCCATTCTATGAGTTCACACACCTCCATTCTATGACTTCACACACCTCATGTCTGACTTCACACACCTCTATTCTATAACTTTGAACACCAACATTCTGACTTCACACACCTCCACACTATGACTTCACACTTCTCCATTCTATGACTTCCCACACCTAAGTTCTATGACTTCACCCACCTCCATTCTATGACTTCACACCTCCATTCTGACTTCACACACCTCCTTTCTGTGACTTCACACACCTCCATTCTATGATTTCACACACCTCCCTTCTGTGACTTCACACACCTCCATTGTATGACTTCACACATCCATGTTGATTTCACACACCTCCAATATATGACTTCAAACACCTCAATTCTGTGACTTCACACACCTCCATTCTATGACTTAATACCGTCCATTCTGTGAATTCACACACCTCCATTCTATGACTTCACACACTTCCATTCCATGACTTCACACACCTCCATTCTGTGACTTGACACACCTCCATTCTGGGTTCAGACACCTCCATTCTGTGATTTCACACTCCTGCAATCTGTGACTTCCCACACCTCCATTTTTTGACTTCACACACGTCCATTTTATGATTTCACACACCTTCATTCTTACTTCACAAACACCCATTCTATGACTTCACACACCTCCATTCTATGACTTCACACACCTCCATTCTGTGACTTGACACACCTCCATTCTATGACTTCACACACCTCCATTCTGACTTCACACAACTCCATTCTATGACTTCACACACCTCCATTCTGAATTCACACAGCTCAATTCTGTGACTTCACAAAATTCCATTCTGACTTCACACACATCCATTGTATGAATTCACACACCTCCATTCTGTGACTTCACACACTTCCATTGTGACGTCACACACCGACATTCTATGAGTTCACACACCTCCATTCTATGACTTCACACACCTCCATTCTGACTTCACAAACCTCTATTCTATGACTTCGCACACCTCCATTCTGACATCACACACCTCCAATCTATGACTTCACAGACCTCGAATCTGTGACTTCACTCACCTCCACTGTATGATTTCACACTACTCCATTCTATGACTTCCCACACCTCCTTTCTATGACTTCACCCACCTTCATTCTATGACTTCACACCTCCATTCTGACTTCACACACTACCATTCAGTGACTTCACACACCTCCATTCTGTGACTTCACACACCTCCATTCTGACTTCACACACCTCCATTGTATGACTTCACACACCTCCATTCTGTGACTTCAGACACCTCCATTCTATGACTTCACAAACTGCCATTGTGACGTCACACACCTCCATTCTGTGACTTCACACACCTCCATTCTATGACTTCACACACCTCTATTCTGACTTCACACACCTCCATTCTATGACTTCATACACCTCCATTCTGACTTCACACACCTCTATTCTATGACTTCGCACACCTCTCTTCTGATTTCACACACCTCCATTCTGTGACTTCACATACCTCCATTCAATGACTTCACACACCTATATTCTTTGACTTCACACACCTCCAATCTGACATCACACACCTCCATTCTATGATTTCACAGACCTCGAATCTGTGACTTCACTCACCTGCACTCTATGACTACCCACAGCTCTTTCTATGACTTCACCCACCTCCAATCTATGACTACACACCTCCATTCTCACTTCACACACCTCCATTCTGTGACTTCACACACCTCCATTCTATGACTTCACACACCTCCATTCTATGACTTCACACACCTTCATTTTACTTCAGAAACATCCATTCTATGACTTCACACACCTCCATTCTATGGCTTCACAAACCTCCATTCTGTGACTTCACACACCTCCATTCTGACTTCACACACTTCCATTCTATGACTTCACACACTTCCATTCTACGACTTCACACACCTCCATTCTCTGATTTCACACACTTTCATTCTGAGTTCACACACCTCTATTCTGTGATTTCACACATCTCCATTCTGTGAAATCACAAACCTCCATTCTATGACCTCACACACCCTCATTCTATGATTTCACACACCTCCATTCTATGACTTCACACATCCATTTTGACTTCACACACCTCCAATATATGACTTCAAACACCTCAATTCTGTGGCTTCACACACCTCCATTCTATGATTTCAAACCGTCCATTCTGTGACTTCACACACCTCCATTTTATGACTTCACACACTTCCATTCTATGACTTCACACACCTCCATTCTGTGACTTTACACACCTCAATTCTGAGTTCACACACCTCGATTCTGGGACTTCACACACCTCCAATCTGTGACTTCCCCCACCTCCATTCTGTGACTTCACACACCTCCATTCTATGACTTCACACACGTCCATTCTGTGACTTCACACACCTCCATTCTATGACTTCACACACCTCCATTGTGACTACACACACCTCCATTCTGAGTTCACACACCTCCATTCTATGACTTCACACACCTCCATTGTGACTACACACACCTCCATTCTTTGACTTCACACACCTAAATTCTGAGTTGACACACCTCCATTCTGTGACTTCACACACCTCCATTCTGACTTCACACTGCTCCCTTCTATGACTTTGCAAACCGCCATTCTTTGACGTCACACACCTCCATTCTATGACTTCACACAACTCCATCTATGACTTCACACACCTCCATTCTGACTTCACACACCTCCATTCTATGACTTCACACACCTCCATTCTGTGACTTCACAAAACTCCATTCTATGATTTCACACACCTCCATACTATGACTTCACACAACTCCATCTATGACTTCAAACACCTCCATTCAGACTTCACACACCTCCATTCTATGACTTCACAGACCTCGAATCTGTGACTTCACTCACCTGCCCTCTATGACTTCATACTCCTCCATTCTATGACTTTCCACACCTTCTTTCTATGACTTCACCCACCTCCAATCTATGACTACACACCTCCATTCTGACTTCACACACCTCCATTCTGTGACTTCACACACCTCCATTCTATGACTTCACATTCCTTCATTTTTACTTCAGAAACATCCATTCTATGACTTCACACACCTCCATTCTATGACTTCACAAACCTCCATTCGGTGACTTCACACATCTCCATTCTGACTTCACACACCTCCATTCTGTGACTTCACACACTTCCATTCTATGACTTCACACACCTCCATTCTGTGACTTCATAAACCTCCATTCTGAGTCACACAACTCCATTCTGTGACTTCACACACCTCCATTCTGTGACTTCACACACCTCCATTGTGTAACTTCACACACTTCCATTCTATGACTTCACACACCTCCTATTATGACTTCACACATCTCCATTCTGTGACTTCACACCCCTCCATTCTATGACCTCACACACCCTCACTCTATGATTTCACACACCTCCATTCTATGACTTCACACATCCATTTTGAATTCACACACCTCCAATATATGACTTCAAACACGTCAATTCTGTAACTTCACACACCTCCATTCTATGCCTTAATACCGTCCATTCTGTGACCTCACACACCTCCATTCTATGACTTCGCACACTTCCATTCTATGACTTCACACACTTACATTCTGTGACTTTACACACCTCCATTCTGAGTTCACACACCGCCATTCTGTGACATCACACACCTCCATTCTGTGACTTCCCACACCTCCATTCTGTGACTTCACACACCTCCATTCTATGACTTCACACCTCCATTCTGACTTCACACACCTCCATTCTGTGACATCACACACCTCCATTCTATGACTTCACACACTTCCATTTTATGACTTCACACACCTCCATTCTATGACTTCACACACCTCCATTCTATGACTTTCCACACCTGCATTCTGACTTCACACACCTCCATTCTAGGACTTCACACATCTTCTTTCTGTAACTTCCCACACTTCCAAGGTTTGACTTCACAAACCTCCATTCCATGACTTCACACACCTCCATTCTATGAGTTCACACACCTCCATTATTTGACTTCACACACCTCCATTTTGACTTCACACACCTACATTCTGTGACTTCACACACCTCCATTTGTGACTTCACACACCACCATTTTGATTTCACACACCTCCGTTCTGTGACTTCACACACCTCTATTCTTTGACTTCACACACCTCCGTTTTGACTTCACACACTTCAATTCTGTGACTTCACACACCTCCATTCTGTAACTTCACACACCACCCTTGTTTGACTTCACACACCTCTATTATTTGACTTCACACACCTCCATTCCACGACTTCACACACCTCCATTCTATTAGTTCACACACATCCATTCTATGAGTTCACACACCACAATTTTGTCTTCACACACCTCTATTCTATGAGTTCGCAAACCTCCATTCTGTGACTTCACACACCTCCATTCGGAGTTCACCCACCACAATTCGGTGACTTCACACACCTCCATTCTGACTTCACACACCTCATTTCTATGATTTCACACACTTCCATTCTATGACTTCACACACCTCCATTCTGTGACTTCACACACCTCAATTCTGTGACTTCACACACCTCCATTCTATGACTTCACACACCTCCATTCTATGATTTCACACATGCATTTTCACTTCACACACCTAAAATATATGACTTCATACCCGTCCATTCTGTGACTTCACACAACTCCATTCTATGACTTCACACTCCTCCATTCTGTGACTTCATCCACCTCCATTCTGTGACTTCACACACCTCCATTCTCTGACTTCACACCCCTCCAATTTGACTTCACATACCTCCATTCTATGACTTCACAAACCTCCATTCTGTGTCTTCACATACCTCCATTCTATGACTTCATACACCTCCATTCTGTGACTTCACCCACCTCCATTCTATGACTTCTCACACCTCCATTCTTTGACTTCACACACCTAAATTCTGAGTTGACACACCTCCATTCTCTGATTTCACACACCTCCATTCTGACTTCACACAGCTCCATTTTATGACTTCACAAAACTCCACTCTATGACTTCACACACCGCCATTCTGTGACTTCACACACCTCCATTCTATGACTTCACACACTTCCATTGTAATGTCACACACCTCAATTCTATGAGTTCAAACAACTCCATTCTGACTTCACACACCTCCATTATATTAGTTCACACACGTCCATTCTGAATTCACACAGCTGAATTCTGTGACTTCACAAAACTCCATTTCATGATTTCACACACCTCCATACTATGACTTCACACAACTCCATCTATGACTTCACACACGTCCATTCTGACTTCACACACCTCTATTCTATGACTTCGCACACCTCAATTCTGACATCACACACCTCCATTCTATGACTTCACAGACCTCGAATCTGTGACTTCACTCACCTGCACTCGATGACTTCACACTCCTCCATTCTATGACTTCCCACACCGCCTTTCTATGACTTCACCCACCTCCAATCTATGACTACACACCTACATTCTGACTTCACACACCTCCATTCTGTGACTTCACACACCTCCATTCTATGACTTCACACACCTTAATTTTTCCTTCAGAAACATCCATTCTATTACCTCACACACCTCCATTCTAGGACTTCACACACCTACATTCTGTGACTTCACAAACCTCCATTCTGAGTTCACACCCCTCCATTCTGTGACTTCACACACCTCCATTCTGTGACTTCACCCCCCTCCATTGTGTGACTTCACACACTTCCATTCTGTGACTTCACACACCTCCATTTTATAACTTCACACACTTCCATTCTGTGACTTCACACACCTCCATTCTATGACCTCACACACCCTCATTCTATGATTTCACACACCTCCATTCTATGACTTCACACATCCATTTTGACTTCACACACCTCTAATATATGACTTCAAACACCTCAATTCTGTGACTTCACACACCTCCATTCTATGACTTCACACACTTACATTCTATGATTTCACATACCTCCATGCTATGACTTCACACACCTCCATTCTGTGACTTCACATACCTCCATTCTGAGTTCACAGACCTCCATTCTGTGACTTCACAAACCTCCATTCTATGATTTCACACACCTCCATTCTATGACTTCACACACCTCCATTTTATGACGTCACAAACCTCAATTTTGACTTCTCACACCTCCATTCTGTGACTTCACACACCTCCATTCTATGACTTGACACACTTCCATTGTGACGTCACACACCTCCATTCTATGAGTTCACACACCTCCATTCTATGACTTCACACACCTCCATTCTGACTTCACACACCTCCATTCTATGACTTCACAGACCTCGAATATGTGACTTCACTCACCTCCACTCTATGACTTCACACTCCTCCATTCTATGACTTCCCACACCTCCTTTCCATGACTTCACCCACCTCCATTTTGAGTTCACACACCTCCATTCGGTGACTTCACACACCTCTATTCTATGACCTCACACACCCTCATTCTATGATTTCACACACCTCCATTCTATGACTTCACACATCCATTTTTACTTCACACACCACCAATATATGACTTCAAACACCTCAATTCTGTGAATTCACACACCTCAATTCTATGCCTTCATACCCTCCATTCTGTGACTCCACACACCTCCATTCTATGACTTCACACACTTCCATTCTATGACTTCACACACCTCCATTCTGTGACTTTACACACCTCCATTCTGAGTTCACACACCTCCATTCTGTGACTTCACACACCTCAATTCTATGACTTCACACACCTTCATATTTACTTCAATAACATCCATTCTATGAATTCACACACCTCCATTCTATGACTTCACAAACCTCCATTAGGTGACTTCACACATCTCCATTCTGACTTCACACACCTCCATTCTATGACTTCACACACTTCCTTTCTATGACTTCACACCCCTCCATTCTGTGACTTCTCAAACCTCCATTCTGTGTCACACACCTCCATTCTGTGACTTCACTCACCCCCATTGTGTGACTTCACACACTTCCATTCTATGACTTCACACACCTCCATTTTTTGACTTCACAAATCTCCATTCTGTGACTTCACACACCTCCATTCTATGACCTCACACACCCTCACTCTATGATTTCACACACCTCCATTCTATGACTTCACACATCCATTTTGAATTCACACCCCTCCCATATATGACTTTAAACACCTCAATTCTGTAACTTCACACACCTCCATTCTATAACTTCATACTGTCCATTCTGTGACTTCACACACCTCCATTCTATGACTTCACACACCTCCATTCTGACTTCCCACACCTCCATTCTATGACTTCACAGACCTCGAATATGTGACTTCACTCACCTCCACTCTATGACTTCACACTCCACTATTCTATGACTTCCCACACCTCCTTTCTATGACTTCACCCACCTCCATTTTATGACTTCACACACCTCCATTCTGTGACTTCACACACTTCCATTCTATGACCTCACACACCCTCACTCTATGATTTCACACACTTCCATTCTATGACTTCACACATCCATTTTGACTTCACACGCCTCCAATATATGACTTCAAACACCTCAATTCTGTCACTTCACACACCTCCATTCTATGACCTCATACACTCCATTCTGTGACTTCACACACCTCCATTCTATGAATTCACCCAATTCCATTCTATGACTTCACCCACCTCCATTCTATGAATTCACACCTCCATTCTGACTTCACACACCTCCATTCTGTGACATCACACACCTCCATTCTATGACTTCACACACCTCCATTCTATGACTTTCCACACCTGCATTCTGACTTCACACACCTCCATTCTAGGACTTCACGCATCTTATTTCTGTAACTTCCTACACTTCCAATGTTTGACTTCACGAACCTCCATTCCAAGACTTCACACACCTCCATTCTATGAGTTCACACACCTCCATTCTTTGACTTCACACACCTCCATTTTGACTTCACACACCTACATTCTGTGACTTCACACACCTCCATTTGTGACTTCACACACCACCATTTTTATTTCACACACCTCCATTCTGTGACTTCACACACCTCCATTCTTTGAGTTCACACACCTCTGTTTTGACTTCACACACTTCCATTCTGTGACTTCACACACCTCCATTCTGTGACTTCACCCACCTCCATTCTGTGACTTCATACACCTCCATTCTCCGACTTCACACCCCTCCAATTTGACTTCACATACCTCCATTCTCTGACTTCACAAACCTCCATTCTGTGACTTCACCCACCTCCATTCTGTGACTTCACACACCTCTATTCTATGACTTCACACACTTCCATTGTGACGTCACACACCTCCATTCTATGAGTTCACACACCTCCATTCTGACTTCACACACCTCCATTCTATTACTTCACACACCTCCATTCTGAATTCACACAGCTCAATTCTGTGACTTCACAAAACTCCATTCTATGATTTCACACACCTCCATACTATGACTTCACACAACTCCATCTATGACTTCACACACCTCCATTCTGACTTCACTCACCTCTATTCTATGACTTCGCACACCTCAATTCTGACATCACACACCTCCATTCTATGGCTTCACAGACCTCGAAACTGTGACTTCACTCACCTGCACTCTATGACTTCACACTCCTCCATTCTATAACTTCCCACACCTCCTTTCTATGACTTCACCCACCTCCAATCTATGACTACACACCTCCATTCTGACTTCACACACCTCCATTCTGTGACTTCACACACCTCCATTCTATGACTTCACACACCTTCATTTTTCCTTCAGAAACATCCATTCTATGACCTCACACACCTCCATTCTATGACTTCACAAACCTCCATTCTGTGACTTCACACACCTCCATTCTGAGTTCACACACCTTCATTCTGTGACTTCACACACCTCCATTCTATGACCTCACACACCCTCATTCTATGATTTCACACACCTCCATTCTATGACTTCACACATCCATTTTGATTTCACACATCTCTAATACATGACTTCAAACACCTCAATTCTGTGACTTCACACACCTCCATTCTATGACTTCACACACTTCCATTCTATGACTTCACACACCTCCATTCTGTGTTCACACACCTCAATTCTGTGACTTCACACACCTCCATTCTGACTTCACACACCTCCATTCTATGACTTCACACACCTGCATTCTATGACGTCACACACCTCCATTCTTTGACTTCACACACCTAAATTCTGAGTTGACACACCTCCATTCTGTGACTTCACACACCTCCATTCTGATTTCACACAGCTCCATTCTATGAGTTTGCACACCTCCATTCTTTGACGTCACACACCTCCATTCTATGACTTCACACAACTCCATCTATGACTTCACACACCTCCATTCTGACTTCACACACCTCCATTCTATGACTTCACACACCTCATTATGTGACTTCACAAAACTCCAATCTATGATTTCACACACCTCCATACTATGACTTCACACAACTCCATCTATGACTTCACACACCTCCATTCTGACTTCACACACCTCCATTCTATGACTTCACAGACCTCGAATCTGTGACTTCACTCACCTGCACTCTATGACTTCATACTCCTCCATTCTATGACTTCCCACACCTTCTTTCTATGACTTCACCCACCTCCAATCTACGACTACTCACCTCTATTCTGACTTCACACACCTCCATTCTGTGACTTCACACACCTCCATTCTATGACCTCACACACCCTCACTCTATGATTTCACACACCTCCATTCTATGACTTCACACATCCATTTTGAATTCACACACCTCCAATATATGACTTCAAACACGTCAATTCTGTAACTTCACACACCTCCATTCTATGCCTTAATACCGTCCATTCTGTGACCTCACACACCTCCATTCTATGACTTCACACACTTCCATTCTATGACTTCACACACCTCCATTCTGTGACTTTACACACCTCCATTCTGAGTTCACACACCGCCATTCTGTGACATCACACACCTCCATTCTGTGACTTCCCACACCTCCATTCTGTGACTTCACACACCTCCATTCTATGACTTCACACCTCCATTCTGACTTCACACACCTCCATTCTGTGACATCACACACCTCCATTCTATGACTTCACACACTTCCATTTTATGACTTCACACACCTCCATTCTATGACTTCACACACCTCCATTCTATGACTTTCCACACCTGCATTCTGACTTCACACACCTCCATTCTAGGACTTCACACATCTTCTTTCTGTAACTTCCCACACTTCCAAGGTTTGACTTCACAAACCTCCATTCCATGACTTCACACACATCCATTCTTTGAGTTCACACACCTCCATTATTTGACTTCACACACCTCCATTTTGACTTCACACACCACCATTTTGATTTCACACACCTCCGTTCTGTGACTTCACACACCTCTATTCTTTGACTTCACACACCTCCGTTTTGACTTCACACACTTCAATTCTGTGACTTCACACACCTCCATTCTGTAACTTCACACACCACCCTTGTTTGACTTCACACACCTCTATTATTTGACTTCACACACCTCCATTCCACGACTTCACACACCTCCATTCTATTAGTTCACACACATCCATTCTATGAGTTCACACACCACAATTTTGTCTTCACACACCTCTATTCTATGAGTTCGCAAACCTCCATTCTGTGACTTCACACACCTCCATTCGGAGTTCACCCACCACAATTCGGTGACTTCACACACCTCCATTCTGACTTCACACACCTCATTTCTATGATTTCACACACTTCCATTCTATGACTTCACACACCTCCATTCTGTGACTTCACACACCTCAATTCTGTGACTTCACACACCTCCATTCTATGACTTCACACACCTCCATTCTATGATTTCACACATGCATTTTCACTTCACACACCTAAAATATATGACTTCATACCCGTCCATTCTGTGACTTCACACAACTCCATTCTATGACTTCACACTCCTCCATTCTGTGACTTCATCCACCTCCATTCTGTGACTTCACACACCTCCATTCTCTGACTTCACACCCCTCCAATTTGACTTCACATACCTCCATTCTATGACTTCACAAACCTCTATTCTGTGTCTTCACATACCTCCATTCTATGACTTCATACACCTCCATTCTGTGACTTCACCCACCTCCCTTCTATGACTTCTCACACCTCCATTCTTTGACTTCACACACCTAAATTCTGAGTTGACACACCTCCATTCTCTGATTTCACACACCTCCATTCTGACTTCACACAGCTCCATTTTATGACTTCACAAAACTCCACTCTATGACTTCACACACCGCCATTCTGTGACTTCACACACCTCCATTCTATGACTTCACACACTTCCATTGTAACGTCACACACCTCCATTCTGTGAGTTCAAACACCTCCATTCTGACTTCACACACCTCCATTATATTAGTTCACACACGTCCATTCTGAATTCACACAGCTGAATTCTGTGACTTCACAAAACTCCATTTCATGATTTCACACACCTCCATACTATGACTTCACACAACTCCATCTATGACTTCACACACCTCCATTCTGACTTCACACACCTCTATTCTATGACTTCGCACACCTCAATTCTGACATCACACACCTCCATTCTATGACTTCACAGACCTCGAATCTGTGACTTCACTCACCTGCACTCGATGACTTCACACTCCTCCATTCTATGACTTCCCACACCGCCTTTCTATGACTTCACCCACCTCCAATCTATGACTACACACCTACATTCTGACTTCACACACCTCCATTCTGTGACTTCACACACCTCCATTCTATGACTTCACACACCTTAATTTTTCCTTCAGAAACATCCATTCTATTACCTCACACACCTCCATTCTATGACTTCACAAACCTCCATTCTGTGACTTCACACACCTCCATTCTGAGTTCACACAACTCCATTCGGTGACTTCAAACATCTCCATTCTGACTTCACACACCTCCATTCTATGACTTCACACACTTCCATTCTAGGACTTCACACACCTACATTCTGTGACTTCACAAACCTCCATTCTGAGTTCACACCCCTCCATTCTGTGACTTCACACACCTCCATTCTGTGACTTCACCCCCCTCAATTGTGTGACTTCACACACTTCCATTCTATGACTTCACACACCTCCATTTTATAACTTCACACACTTCCATTCTGTGACTTCACACACCTCCATTCTATGACCTCACACACCCTCATTCTATGATTTCACACACCTCCATTCTATGACTTCACACATCCATTTTGACTTCACACACCTCTAATATATGACTTCAAACACCTCAATTCTGTGACTTCACACACCTCCATTCTATGACTTCACACACTTACATTCTATGATTTCACATACCTCCATGCTATGACTTCACACACCTCCATTCTGTGACTTCACACACCTCCATTCTGAGTTCACAGACCTCCATTCTGTGACTTCACAAACCTCCATTCTATGATTTCACACACCTCCATTCTATGACTTCACACACCTCCATTTTATGACGTCACAAACCTCAATTTTGACTTCTCACACCTCCATTCTGTGACTTCACACACCTCCATTCTATGACTTGACACACTTCCATTGTGACGTCACACACCTCCATTCTCTGAGTTCACACACCTCCATTCTATGACTTCACACACCTCCATTCTGACTTCACACACCTCCATTCTATGACTTCACAGACCTCGAATATGTGACTTCACTCACCTCCACTCTATGACTTCACACTCCTCCATTCTATGACTTCCCACACCTCCTTTCCATGACTTAACCCACCTCCATTTTGAGTTCACACACCTCCATTCGGTGACTTCACACACCTCTATTCTATGACCTCACACACCCTCATTCTATGATTTCACACACCTCCATTCTATGACTTCACACATCCATTTTTACTTCACACACCACCAATATATGACTTCAAACACCTCAATTCTGTGAATTCACACACCTCCATTCTATGCCTTCATACCCTCCATTCTGTGACTCCACACACCTCCATTCTATGACTTCACACACTTCCATTCTATGACTTCACACACCTCCATTCTGTGACTTTACACACCTCCATTCTGAGTTCACACACCTCCATTCTGTGACTTCACACACCTCAATTCTATGACTTCAGACACCTTCATATTTACTTCAATAACATCCATTCTATGACTTCACACACCTCCATTCTATGACTTCACAAACCTCCATTAGGTGACTTCACACATCTCCATTCTGACTTCACACACCTCCATTCTATGACTTCACACACTTCCTTTCTATGACTTCACAACCCTCCATTCTGTGACTTCTCAAACCTACATTCTGTGTCACACACCTCCATTCTCTGACTTCACTCACCTCCATTGTGTGACTTCACACACTTCCATTCTATGACTTCACACACCTCCATTTTTTGACTTCACAAATCTCCATTCTGTGACTTCACACACCTCCATTCTATGACCTCACACACCCTCACTCTATGATTTCACACACCTCCATTCTATGACTTCACACATCCATTTTGAATTCACACCCCTCCCATATATGACTTTAAACACCTCAATTCTGTAACTTCACACACCTCCATTCTATGACTTCACAGACCTCGAATATGTGACTTCACTCACCTCCACTCTATGACTTCACACTCCTCCATTCTATGACTTCCCACACCTCCTTTCCATGACTTAACCCACCTCCATTTTGAGTTCACACACCTCCATTCGGTGACTTCACACACCTCTATTCTATGACCTCACACACCCTCATTCTATGATTTCACACACCTCCATTCTATGACTTCACACATCCATTTTTACTTCACACACCACCAATATATGACTTCAAACACCTCAATTCTGTGAATTCACACACCTCCATTCTATGCCTTCATACCCTCCATTCTGTGACTCCACACACCTCCATTCTATGACTTCACACACTTCCATTCTATGACTTCACACACCTCCATTCTGTGACTTTACACACCTCCATTCTGAGTTCACACACCTCCATTCTGTGACTTCACACACCTCAATTCTATGACTTCAGACACCTTCATATTTACTTCAATAACATCCATTCTATGACTTCACACACCTCCATTCTATGACTTCACAAACCTCCATTAGGTGACTTCACACATCTCCATTCTGACTTCACACACCTCCATTCTATGACTTCACACACTTCCTTTCTATGACTTCACAACCCTCCATTCTGTGACTTCTCAAACCTACATTCTGTGTCACACACCTCCATTCTCTGACTTCACTCACCTCCATTGTGTGACTTCACACACTTCCATTCTATGACTTCACACACCTCCATTTTTTGACTTCACAAATCTCCATTCTGTGACTTCACACACCTCCATTCTATGACCTCACACACCCTCACTCTATGATTTCACACACCTCCATTCTATGACTTCACACATCCATTTTGAATTCACACCCCTCCCATATATGACTTTAAACACCTCAATTCTGTAACTTCACACACCTCCATTCTATAACTTCATACCGTCCATTCTGTGACTTCTTACACCTCCATTCTATGACTTCACACACTTCCATTGTGACATCACACACCATTCTATGAGTTCACACACCTCCTTTCTATGACTTCACCCACCTCCATTTTATGACTTCACACACCTCCATTCTGTGACTTCACACACTTCCATTCTAGGACCTCACACACCCTCACTCTATGATTTCACACACTTCCATTCTATGACTTCACACATCCATTTTGACTTCACACGCCTCCAATATATGACTTCAAACACCTCAATTCTGTCACTTCACACACCTCCATTCTATGACCTCATACCCTCCATTCTGTGACTTCACACACCTCCATTCTATGAATTCACCCAATTCCATTCTATGACTTCACCCACCTCCATTCTATGACTTCACACCTCCATTCTGACTTCACACACCTCCATTCTGTGACATCACACACCTCCATTCTATGACTTCACACACCTCCATTCTATTACTTCCCACACCTGCATTCTATGACTTCACACACCTCCATTCTATGACTTCCCACACCTGCATTCTGACTTCACACACCTCCAATCTAGGACTTCACACATCTTCTTTCTGTAACTTCCCACACTTCCAATGTTTGACTTCACAAACCTCCATTCCATGACTTCACACACCTCCATTCTATGAGTTCACACACCTCCATTATTTGACTTCACACACCTCCATTTTGACTTCACACACCTACATTCTGTGACTTCACACACCTCCATTTGTGACTTCACACACCACCATTTTGATTTCACACACCTCCGTTCTGTGACTTCACACACCTCTATTCTTTGACTTCACACACCTCCGTTTTGACTTCACACACTTCAATTCTGTGACTTCACACACCTCCATTCTGTGACTTCACACACCACCCTTGTTTGACTTCACACACCTCCATCCTTTGACTTCACACACCTCCATTCCACGACTTCACACACCTCCATTCTATTAGTTCACACACATCCATTCTATGAGTTCACACACCACAATTTTGTCTTCACACACCTCCATTCTATGACTTCGCAAACCTCCATTCTGTGACTTCACACACCTCTATTCTATGACTTCACACACCTCCATTCTATGATTTCACACATCCATTTTGACTTCACACACCTAAAATATATGACTTCATACCCGTCCATTCTGTGACTTCACACAACTCCATTCTATGACTTCACACACCTCCATTCTGTGACTTCATCCACCTCCATTCTGTGACTTCACACACCTCCATTCTCCGACTTCACACCCCTCCAATTTGACTTCACATACCTCCATTCTATGACTTCACAAACCTCCATTCTGTGACTTCACATACCTCCATTCTATGACTTCATACACCTCCATTCTGTGACTTCACACACCTCCATTCTATGACTTCACACACTTCCATTGTGACGTCACACGCCTCCATTCTATGAGTTCACACACCTCCATTCTGACTTCACACACCTCCATTATATTAGTTCACACACGTCCATTCTGAATTCACACAGCTGAATTCTGTGACTTCACAAAACTCCATTTTATGATTTCACACACCTCCATACTATGACCTCACACAACTCCATCTATGACTTCACACACCTCCATTCTGACTTCACACACCTCTATTCTATGACTTCGCACACCTCAATTCTGACATCACACACCTCCATTCTATGACTTCACAGACCTCGAATCTGTGACTTCACTCACCTGCACTCGATGACTTCACACTCCTCCATTCTATGACTTCCCACTCCTGCATTCTGACTTCACACACCTCCATTCTATGACTTCACACACTTCCATTCTGTGACTTCACACACCTCCATTCTATGAGTTCACACACCTCCATTCTGACTTCACACACCTCCATTCTATGACTTCACACACCTCCATTCTGAATTCACACAGCTCCATTCTGTGACTTCACAAAACTCCATTCTATGATTTCACACACCTCCATACTATGACTTCACACAACTGCATCTATGACTTCACACTCCTCCATTCTGACTTCACACACCTCCATTCTATGATTTCACAGACCTCGAATCTGTGACTTCACTCACCTGCACTCTAAGACTTCATACTCCTTCATTCTATGACTTCCCACACCTTCTTTCTATGACTTCACCCACCTCCAATCTATGACTACACACCTCCATTCTGACTTCACACACCTCCATTCTGTGACTTCACACACCTCCATTCTGTGAATTCACACACCTTCATTTTTACTTCAGAAACATTCATTCTATGACTTCACACACCTCCACTCTATGACTTCACAAACCTCCATTAGCTGACTTCACACATCTCCATTCTGACTTCACACACCTCCATTCTATGACTTCACACACTTCCATTCTATGACTTCACACACCTCCATTCTGTGACTTCACAAACCTCCATTCTGAGTCACACACCTCCATTCTGTGACTTCACACACCTGCATTCTGTGACTTCACACACCTCCATTGTGTGACTTCAAACACTTCCATTCTATGACTTCACACACCTCCATTTTATGACTTCACCCATCTCCATTCTGTGACTTCACACACCTCCATTCTATGACCTCACACACCCTCACTCTATGATTTCACACACCTCCATTCTATGAATTCACACATCCATTTTGAATTCACACCCCTCCAATATATGACTTCAAACACCTCAATTCTGTAACTTCACACACCTCCATTCTATGACTTCATACCGTCCATTCTGTGACTTCACACACCTCCATTCTATGACTTCACACACTTCCATTCTGTGACTTCACACACCTCCATTCTATGACTTCACACACTTCCATTGTGACATCACACACCTCCATTCTATGAGTTCACACACCTCCATTCTATGACTTCACACACCTCCATTCTGACTTCACACACCTCCATTCTATGACTTCACAGACCTCGAATATGTGACTTCACTCACCTCCACTCTATGACTTCACACTCCACTATTCTATGACTTCCCACTCCTCCTTTCTATGACTTCACCCACCTCAATTTTATGACTTCACACACCTCCCTTCTGTGACTTCACACACCTCCATTCTATGACCTCACACACCCTCATTCTATGATTTCACACACCTCCATTCTATGACTTCACACATCCATTTTGACTTCACACACCTCCAATATATGACTTCAAACACCTCAATTTTGTCACTTCACACACCTCCATTCTATGACCTCATACCCTCCATTCTGTGACTCCACACACCTCCATTCTATGACTTCACACAATTCCATTCTATGACTTCACCCACCTCCATTCTATGACTTCACACCTCCATTCTGACTTCACACACCTCCATTGTGTGACATCACACACCTCCATTCTATGACTTCACACACCTCTATTCTATGACTTCCCACACCTGCATTCTGACTTCACACACCTCCATTCTATGACTTCACACACTTCCATTCTGTGACTTCACACACCTCCATTCTATGAGTTCACACAACTCCATTCTGACTTCACGCACCTCCATTCTATGACTTCACACACCTCCATTCTGAATTCACACAGCTCCATTCTGTGACTTCACAAAACTCCATTCTATTATTTCACACACCTCCATACTATGACTTCACACAACTGCATCTATGACTTCACACACCTCCATTCTGACTTCACACACCTCCATTCTATGACTTCACAGACCTCGAATCTGTGACTTCACTCACCTGCACTCTATGACTTCATACTCCTTCATTCTATGACTTCCCACACCTTCTTTCTATGATTTCACCCACCTCCAATCTATGACTACACACCTCCATTCTGACTTCACACACCTCCATTCTGTGACTTCACACACCTTCATTTTTACTTCAGAAACATCCATTCTATGACTTCACACACCTCCATTCTATGACTTCACAAACCTCCATTAGCTGACTTCACACATCTCCATTTTGTCTTCACACACCTCCATTCTATGACTTCACACACTTCCATTCTATGACTTCACACACCTCCATTCTGTGACTTCACAAACCTCCATTCTGAGTCACACACCTCCATTCTGTGACTTCACACACCTGCATTCTGTGACTTCACACACCTCCATTGTGTGACTTCACACACTTCCATTCTATGACTTCACACACCTCCATTTTATGACTTCACACATCTCCATTCTGTGACTTCACACACCTCCATTCTATGACCTCACACACCCTCACTCTATGATTTCACACACCTCCATTCTATGACTTCACACATCCATTTTGAATTCACACCCCTCCAATATATGACTTCAAACACGTCAATTCTCTAACTTCACACACCTCCATTCTATGACTTAATACCGTCCATTCTGTGACCTCACACACCTCCATTCTATGACTTCACACACTTCCATTCTATGATTTCACACACCTCCATTCTGTGACTTCACACACCACCCTTGTTTGACTTCACACACCTCCATCCTTTGACTTCACACACCTCCATTCCACGACTTCACACACCTCCATTCTATTAGTTCACACACATCCATTCTATGAGTTCACACACCACAATTTTGTCTTCACACACCTCCATTCTATGACTTCGCAAACCTCCATTCTGTGACTTCACACACCTCCATTCTATGACTTCACACACCTCCATTCTATGATTTCACACATCCATTTCGACTTCACACACCTAAAATATATGACTTCATACCCGTCCATTCTGTGACTTCACACAACTCCATTCTATGACTTCACACACCTCCATTCTGTGACTTCATCCACCTCCATTCTGTGACTTCACACACCTCCATTCTCCGACTTCACACCCCTCCAATTTGACTTCACATACCTCCATTCTATGACTTCACAAACCTCCATTCTGTGACTTCACATACCTCCATTCTATGACTTCATACACCTCCATTCTGTGACTTCACACACCTCCATTCTATGACTTCACACACTTCCATTGTGACGTCACACACCTCCATTCTATGAGTTCACACACCTCCATTCTGACTTCACTCACCTCCATTATATTAGTTCACACACGTCCATTCTGAATTCACACAGCTGAATTCTGTGACTTCACAAAACTCCATTTTATGATTTCACACACCTCCATACTATGACCTCACACAACTCCATCTATGACTTCACACACCTCCATTCTGACTTCACGCACCTCTATTCTATGACTTCGCACACTTCAATTCTGACATCACACACCTCCATTCTATGACTTCACAGACCTCGAATCTGTGACTTCACTCACCTGCACTCGATGACTTCACACTCCTCCATTCTATGACTTCCCACACCTGCATTCTGACTTCACACACCTCCATTCTATGACTTCACAAACTTCCATTCTGTGACTTCACACACCTCCATTCTATGAGTTCACACACCTCCATTCTGACTTCACACACCTCCATTCTATGACTTCACACACCTCCATTCTGAATTCACACAGCTCCATTCTGTGACTTCACAAAACTCCATTCTATGATTTCACACACCTCCATACTATGACTTCACACAACTGCATCTATGACTTCACACACCTCCATTCTGACTTCACACACCTCCATTCTATGACTTCGCAGACCTCGAATCTGTGACTTCACTCACCTGCACTCTATGACTTCATACTCCTTCATTCTATGACTTCCCACACCTTCTTTCTATGACTTCACCCACCTCCAATCTATGACTACAAACCTCCATTGTGACTTCACACACCTCCATTCTATGACTTCACACACCTCCATTCTGTGAATTCACACACCTTAATTTTTACTTCAGAAACATCCATTCTATGACTTCACACACCTCCACTCTATGACTTCACAAACCTCCATTAGCTGACTTCACACATCTCCATTCTGACTTCACACACCTCCATTCTATGACTTCACACACTTCCATTCTATGACTTCACACACCTCCATTCTGTGACTTCACAAACCTCCATTCTGAGTCACACACATCCATTCTATGACTTCACACACCTGCATTCTGTGACATCACACACCTCCATTGTGTGACTTCACACACTTCCATTCTATGACTTCACACACCTCCATTTTATGACTTCACCCATCTCCATTCTGTGACTTCACACACCTCCATTCTATGACCTCACACACCCTCACTCTATGATTTCACACACCTCCATTCTATGACTTCACACATCCATTTTGAATTCACACCCCTCCAATATATGACTTCAAACACCTCAATTCTGTAACTTCACACACCTCCATTCTATGACTTCATACCGTCCATTCTGTGACTTCACACACCTCCATTCTATGACTTCACACACTTCCATTCTGTGACTTCACACACCTCCATTCTATGACTTCACACACTTCCATTGTGACATCACACACCTCCATTCTATGAGTTCACACACCTCCATTCTATGACTTCACACACCTCCATTCTGACTTCACACACCTCCATTCTATGACTTCACAGACCTCGAATATGTGACTTCACTCACCTCCACTCTATCACTTCACACTCCACTATTCTATGACTTCCCACTCCTCCTTTCTATGACTTCACCCACCTCAATTTTATGACTTCACACACCTCCCTTCTGTGACTTCACACACCTCCATTCTATGACCTCACACACCCTCATTCTATGATTTCACACACCTCCATTCTATGACATCACACATCCATTTTGACTTCACACACCTCCAATATATGACTTCAAACACCTCAATTTTGTCACTTCACACACCTCCATTCTATGACCTCATACCCTCCATTCTGTGACTCCACACACCTCCATTCTATGACTTCACACAATTCCATTCTATGACTTCACCCACCTCCATTTTATGACTTCACACCTCCATTCTGACTTCACACACCTCCATTGTGTGACATCACACACCTCCATTCTATGACTTCACACACCTCTATTCTATGAGTTCCCACACCTGCATTCTGACTTCACACACCTCCATTCTATGACTTCACACACTTCCATTCTGTGACTTCACACACCTCCATTCTATGAGTTCACACAACTCCATTCTGACTTCACACACCTCCATTCTATGACTTCACACACCTCCATTCTGAATTCACACAGCTCCATTCTGTGACTTCACAAAACTCCATTCTATTATTTCACACACCTCCATAGTATGACTTCACACAACTGCATCTATGACTTCACACACCTCCATTCTGACTTCATACACCTCCATTCTATGACTTCACAGACCTCGAATCTGTGACTTCACTCACCTGCACTCTATGACTTCATACTCCTTCATTCTATGACTTCCCACACCTTCTTTCTATGACTTCACCCACCTCCAATCTATGACTACACACCTCCATTCTGACTTCACACACCTCCATTCTGTGACTTCACACACCTCCATTCTGTGACTTCACACACCTTCATTTTTACTTCAGAAACATCCATTCTTTGACTTCACACACCTCCATTCTATGACTTCACAAACCTCCATTAGCTGACTTCACACATCTCCATTTTGTCTTCACACACCTCCATTCTATGACTTCACACACTTCCATTCTATGACTTCACACACCTCCATTCTGTGACTTCACAAACCTCCATTCTGAGTCACACACCTCCATTCTTTGACTTCACACACCTGCATTCTGTGACTTCACACACCTCCATTGTGTGACTTCACACACTTCCATTCTATGACTTCACACACCTCCATTTTATGACTTCACACATCTCCATTCTGTGACTTCACACACCTCCATTCTATGACCTCACACACCCTCACTCTATGATTTCACACACCTCCATTCTATGACTTCACACATCCATTTTGAATTCACACCCCTCCAATATATGACTTCAAACACGTCAATTCTCTAACTTCACACACCTCCATTCTATGACTTAATACCGTCCATTCTGTGACCTCACACACCTCCATTGTATGACTTCACACACTTCCATTCTATGACTTCACACACCTACATTCTGTGACTTTACACACCTCCATTCTGAGTTCACACACAGCCATTCTGTGACATCACACACCTCCATTCTGTGACTTCCCACACCTCCATTCTGTGACTTCACACACCTCCATTCTATGACTTCACACAATTCCATTCTATGACTTCACCCACCTCCATTCTATGACTTCACACCTCCATTCTGACTTCACACACCTCCATTCTGTGACATCACACACCTCCATTCTATGACTTCACACACTTCCATTTTATGACTTCACACACCTCCATTCTATGACTTCACACACCTCCATTGTATGACTTCCCACACCTGCATTCTGACTTCACACACCTCCATTCTAGGACTTCACACATCTTCTTTCTGTAACTTCCCACACTTCCAATGTTTGACTTCACAAACCTCCATTTCATGACTTCACACACCTCCATTGTATGAGTTCACACACCTCCATTATTTGACTTCACACACCTCCATTTTGACTTCACACACCTACATTCTGTGACTTCACACACCTCCATTTGTGACTTCACACACCACCATTTTGATTTCACACACCTCCGTTCTGTGACTTCACACACCTCTATTCTTTGACTTCACACACCTCCGTTTTGACTTCACACACTTCAATTCTGTGACTTCACACACCTCCATTCTGTGACTTCACACACCACCCTTGTTTGACTTCACACACCTCCATCCTTTGACTTCACACACCTCCATTCCACGACTTCACACACCTCCATTCTATTAGTTCACACACATCCATTCTATGAGTTCACACACCACAATTTTGTCTTCACACACCTCCATTCTATGACTTCGCAAACCTCCATTCTGTGACTTCACACACCTCCATTCTATGACTTCACACACCTCCATTCTATGATTTCACACATCAATTTTGACTTCACACACCTAAAATATATGACTTCATACCCGTCCATTCTGTGACTTCACACAACTCCATTCTATTACTTCACACACCTCCATTCTGTGACTTCATCCACCTCCATTCTGTGACTTCACACACCTCCATTCTCCGACTTCACACCCCTCCAATTTGACTTCACATACCTCCACTCTATGACTTCACAAACCTCCATTCTGTGACTTCACATACCTTCATTCTATGACTTCATACACCTCCATTCTGTGACTTCACACACCTCCATTCTATGACTTCACACACTTCCATTGTGACGTCACACACCTCCATTCTATGAGTTCACACACCTCCATTCTGACTTCACACACCTCCATTATATTAGTTCACACACGTCCATTCTGAATTCACACAGCTGAATTCTGTGACTTCACAAAACTCCATTTTATGATTTCACACACCTCCATACTATGACCTCACACAACTCCATCTATGACTTCACACACCTCCATTCTGACTTCACACACCTCTATTCTATGACTTCGCACACCTCAATTCTGACATCACACACCTCCATTCTATGACTTCACAGACCTCGAATCTGTGACTTCACTCACCTGCACTCGATGACTTCACACTCCTCCATTCTATGACTTCCCACACCTCCTTTCTATGACTTCACCCACCTGCAATCTATGACTACACACCTCCATTCTGACTTCACACACCTCCATTCTGTGACTTCACACACCTCCATTCTATGAATTCACACACCTTAATTTTTCCTTCAGAAACATCCATTCTATTACCTCACTCACCTCCATTCTATGACTTCACAAACCTCCATTCTGTGACTTCACACATCCATTCTGAGTTCACACAACTCCATTCGGTGACTTCACACATCTCCATTCTGACTTCACACACCTCCATTCTATGACTTCACAAACTTCCATTCTAGGACTTCACACACCTCCATTCTGTGACTTCACAAACCTCCATTCTGAGTTCACACACCTCCATTCTGTGACTTCACAGACCTCCATTTTGTGACTTCACACCCCTCCATTGTGTGACTTCACACACTTCCATTCTATTACTTCACACACCTCCATTTTATAACTTCACACACCTCCATTCTGTGACTTCACACACCTCCATTCTATGACCTCACACACCCTCATTCTATGATTACACACACCTCCATTCTATGACTTCACACATCCATTTTGACTTCACACACTCTAATATATGACTTCAAACACCTCAATTCTGTGACTTCACACACCTCCATTCTATGACTTCACACACTTACATTCTATGATTTCACATACCTCCATGCTATGGCTTCACACACCTCCATTCTGTGACTTCACACACCTCCATTCTGAGTTCACAGACCCCCATTCTGTGACTTCACACACCTCCATTCTATGACTTGACACACTTCCATTGTGACGTCACAAACCTCCATTCTATGAGTTCACACACCTCCATTCTTTGACTTCACACACCTCCATTCTGACTTCACACACCTCCATTCTATGACTTCACAGACCTCGAATATATGACTACACTCACCTCCACTATATGACTTCACACTCGTCCATTCTATGACTTCCCAAACCTCCTTTCCATGACTTCACCCACCTCCATTTTGAGTTCACACACCTCCATTCGGTGACTTCACACACCTCTATTCTTTGACCTCACACACCCTCATTCTATGATTTCACACACCTCCATTCTATGACTTCACACATCCATTTTTACTTCACACACCACCAATATATGACTTCAAACACCTCAATTCTGTGACTTCACACACCTCCATTCTATGCGTTCATACCCTCCATTCTGTGACTCCACACACCTCCATTCAATGACTTCACACACTTCCATTCTATGACTTCACACACCTCCATTCTGTGACTTTACACACCTCCATTCTGAATTCACACACCTCAATTCTGTGATGTCACACACCTCCATTCTGTGACTTCACACACATCCATTCTGTGATTTCACACACCTCCATTCTGTGACTTCACCCACCTCCATTCTGTGACTTCACACACCTTCATTCTTACTTCACAAACATACATTCTATGACTTCACACACCTCCATTCTATGACTTCTCACACCTCCATTCTTTGACTTCACAAACCTCCATTTTGTGTTCACACACCTCAATTCTGTGACTTCACACACCTCCATTCTGTGACTTCACACACCTCCATTCTTTGACTTCACACACCTCCATTCTGTGTTCACACACCTCAATTCTGTGACTTCACACACCTACATTCTGACTTCATACACCTCCATTTTATGACTACACACACCTGCATTCTATGACTTCTCACACCTCCATTCTTTGACTTCACACACCTAAATTCTGAGTTGACACACCTCCATTCTGTGACGTCACAAACCTGCATTCTGTGACTTCACACACATCCATTCTATGATTTCACACACCTCCATTCTGTGACTTCACACACCTCCATTTTATGACTTATCACACCTCCATTCTATGACTTCACACACCTCCATTCTATGACTTCACACACCTCCATTCTGTGACTTCACACACCTCCATTCTGTGACTTCACACACCTTCATTCTTACTTCACAAACATACATTCTATGACTTCACACACCTCCATTCTATGACTTCACACACCTGCATTCTATGACTTCACACACCTCCATTCTTTGACTTCACACACCTAAATTCTGAGTTGACACACCTCCATTCTGTGACTTCACACACCTCCATTCTGACTTCACACAGCTTCATTCTATGACTTTGCACACCTCCATTCTTTGACGTCACACACCTCCATTCTATGACTTCACACAACTATATTCTTATTTTACAAATATCCATTCTATAACTTCACACACCTTCATTTTATGACTTTACACACCTCCATTCTGAGACTTCACATACCTCCATTCTATGACTTCACACACTTCCATTCTGTGACTTCACACACCTCCATTCTATGACTTCATACACTTCCATTCTGTGACTTCACACACCTCCATTCTATGAGTTCACACACCTGCATTCTATGACTTCACACACCTCCATTCTGAATTCACACAGCTCCATTCTGTGACTTCACAAAACTCCATTCTGACATCACACAACTCCATTCTATGACTTCACAGACCTCGAATCTGTGACTTCACTCACCTGCACGCTATGAATTCATACTCCTCCATTCTATGACTTCCCACACCTTCTTTCTATGACTTCACCCACCTCCAATCTACGACTACTCATCTCTATTCTGACTTCACACACCTCCATTCTGTGAATTCACACACCTCCATTCTATGACTTCACACACCTCCATTCTATGACTTCACAAACCTCCATTCGGTGACTTCACTCATCTCCATTCTGACTTCACACACCTCCATTCTATGACTTCACACACTTCCTTTCTATGACTTCACACCCCTCCATTCTGTGACTTCTCAAACCTCCATTCTGAGTCACACACCTCCATTCTGTGACTTTACACACCTCCATTCTGTGACTTCACACACCTCCATTGTGTGACTTCACACACTTCCATTCTATGACTTCACACACCTCCATTTTATGACTTCACACATCTCCATTCTGTGACTTCACACACCTCCATTCTATGACCTCACACACCCTCACTCTATGATTTCACACACCTACATTCTATGACTTCACACATCCATTTTGAATTAACACCCTCCAATATATGACTTCAAACACCTCATTTCTGTAACATCACACACCTCCATTCTATGACTTCATACCGTCCATTCTGTGACTTCACACACCTCCATTCTATGACTTCACACACTTCCCTTCTATGACTTCACACACCTCCATTCTGTGACTTTACACACCTCCATTCTGAGTTCACACACCTCCATTCTGTGACGTCACTCATCTCCATTCTGTGACTTCCCACACCTCCATTCTGTGACTTCACACACCTCCATTCTGTGACTTCACACACCTCTATTCTGACTTCACACACCTCCATTCTATGACTTCTCAAACCTCTATTCTGACTTCACATACCTCCATTCTGTGACTTCACACACCTCCATTCAATTACTTCACACACCTACATTCTTTGACTTCACACACCTCCAATCTGACATCACACACCTCCATTCTATGATTTCACAGACCTCGAATCTCTGACTTCACTCACCTGCACTCTATGACTTCACACTCCTCCAATCTATGACTACACACATTTATTCTGACTTCACACACCTCCATTCTTTGACTTCACACACTTCCATTCTATGACTTCACAGACCTCCATTCTATGACTTCACACACCTCCATTCTATGACTTCACACACCTCCATTCTTTGACTTCATACACCTAAATTCTGAGTTGACACACCTCCATTATTTGACTTCACACACCTCCATTCTGACTTCACACAGCTCCATTCTATGAGTTCACACATCTCCATTCTTTGACGTCACACACCTTCATTCTATGACTTCACACACCTTCATTCTTACTTTACAAACAACCATTCTAACACTTCACACACCTCAATTCTATGACTTTACACACCTCCATTCTGTCACTTCACATACCTCCATTCTATGACTTCACACACTTCCATTGTGACGTCACACACCTCCGTTCTTTGAGTTCACACACTTCCATTCTGACTTCACAAACCTCCGTTCTATGACTTCACACACCTCCATTCTGAATTCACACAGCTCCATTTGTGACTTCACACAGCTCCATCTATGACTTCACACACCTCCATTCTGACTTCACACACCTCTATTCTATGACTTCGCACACCTCCATTCTGACATCACACACCTCCATTCTATGAATTCACAGACCTCAAATCTGTGACTTCACTCACCTGCACTCTTTGACTTCACACTCCTCCATTCTATGACTTTCCACACCTCCTTTCTATGACTTCACCCACCTCCAATCTATGACTACACAAATCCCTTCTGACTTCACACACCTCCATTCTGTGACTTCACACACCTCCATTATATGACTTCACACACCTTCATTTTTACTTCAGAAACATCCATTCTATGAATTCACACACCTCCATTCTATGACTTCACAAACTTCCATTCTGTGACTTCACACATGCATTTTGACTTCACACACCTCCAATATATGACTTCAAACACCTCAATTCTGTGACTTCACACACCTCCTTTCTATGACTTCATACGGTCCATTCTGTGACTTCACACAGCTCCATTCTATGACTTCACACACTTCCACTCTATGACTTCACACACCTCCATTCTGTGACTTTACACACCTCCATTCTGAGTACACACACCTCCTTTCTGTGATGTAACTCACCTCCATTCTGTGACTTCCTACACCTCCATTCTGTGACTTCACAGACCTCCATTCTATGACTTCACACACCTCTATTCTGACTTCACACACCTCCTTTCTATGACTTCACGCACCTCCATTCTTTGACTTCCCACACCTCCAATCTGACATCACACACCTCCATTGTATGATTTCCCAGACATCCATTCTTTGACTTTACACACCTCCAATCTGACTTCACACACTTCCATTCTATGACTTCACACACCTCCATTCTGTCACTTTACACACCTCCATTCTGGGTTCACACACCTGCTTTCTGTGACTTCACTCACCTGCACTCTATGACTTCACACTACTCCATTCTATGACTTCCCACACATCCTTTCTATGACTTCACCCACCTCCAATCTATGACTACACACCTCCATTCTGACTTCACACACCTCCATTCTGTGACTTCAAACACCTCCATTCTATGACTTCACACACCTCCATTCTATGACTTCACACACCTTCATTCTTACTTTAGAAACATCCATTCTATGACTTCACACACCTCCATTCTAGGACTTCACAAACCTCCTTTCTGTGACTACACACACCTCCATTCTGAGTTCACAATACTCCATTCTGTGACTTCACACACCTCCATTCTGTGACTTCACAGACCTCCATTCTGTGACTTCACACACTTCCCTTCTATGACTTCACCCACCTCCATTCTATGACTTCACACACCTCCATTCTGTGCCTTCACAAACCTCCATTCAATGACTTCACACACCTACATTCTTTGACTTCACACACCTCCAATCTGACATCACACACCTCCATTCTATGATTTCAGAGACCTCGAATCTGTGACTTCACTCACCTGCACTCTATCACTTCACACTCCTCCATTCTATGACTTCCCACACGTCCGTTTTATGAATTCACCCACTTCCAATCTATGACTACTCACCTCCATTCTGACTTCACACACCTCCATTCTGTGACTTCACACACCTCCATTCTATAACTTCACACACCTCCATTCTATGACTTCACACACCTCCATTCTATGACTTCACACACCTCTATTCTTTGACTTCACACACCTAAATTCTGAGTTGACACACCTCCATTCTGTGACTTCACACACCTCCATTCTGACTTCACACAGCTCCATTCTATGACTTCACAAACCTAAATTCTTTGACATCACACACCTCCATTCTATGACTTCACACACCTTCATTCTTACTTTACAAACATCCATTCTATATCTTCACACACCTCCGTTCTATGACTTTACACACCTCCATTCTGTGACTTCACATACCTCAATTCTATGACTTCACACACCTCAATTCTGTGACTTCACATACTTCCATTCTATGACTTCACACACTTCCATTGTGACGTCACACACCTCCATTCTATGAGTTCACACACCTGCATTCTGACTTCACACACCTCCATTCTATGACTTCACACACCTCCATTCTATGACTTCACACACCTTCATTCTTACTTCAGACACATCCATTCTATGACTTCACACAATTCCATTCTATGACTTCACAAACCTCCATTCTGTGACTTCACACACCTCCATTCTGACTTCACACACATCCATTCTATGACTTCACACACTTCCATTCTATGACTTCACACACCTCCATTCTCTGACTTCACACACCTCCATTCTGAGTTCACACACCTCTATTCTGTGATTTCACACACCTCCATTCTGTGACTTCACACACCTCCATTCTATGACTTCACACACTTCCATTCTATGACTTCACACACCTTCATTCTATGATTTCACACACCTCCATTCTGTGACTTCACAAACCTCCATTCTATGACCTCACACACCCTCATTCTATGATTTCACACACCTCCATTCTATGATTTCACACATCCATTTTGACTTCACACACCTCCAATATATGACTTCAAACACCTCAATTCTGTGAGTTCACACACCTCCATTCTATGACTTCAAACCGTCCATTCTGTGACTTCACACACCTCCATTCTATGACTTCAAACCGTCCGTTCTGTGACTTTACACACCTCCTTTCTGAGTTCACACACCTCAACTCTGGGACTTCACAAACCTCCCTTCAGTGACTTCACAATACTCCATTCTATGACTTCAGACATCTACATTCTATGACTTCACACACCTCAATTCTGACTCACACAACTCCATTCTGTGACTTCAAAAACTCCATTCTATGATTTCACATATCTCCATACTATGACTTCACACACCTCCATTCTGAGTTCACACACCTCCATTCTGTGCCTTCACAAACCTCCATTCTATGACCTCACACACCCTCATTCTATGATTTTACACACCTCCATTCTATGACTTCACACATCCATTTTGACTTCACACACCTCCAATATATGACTTCAAACACCTCAATTCTGTGACTTCACAAACCTCCATTCTATGAGTTCAAACCGTCCATTCTGTGACTTCCCACACCTCCATTCTATTACTTCACACACTTCCATTCTATGATTTCACACACCTCCATTCTGTGACTTTACACACCTCCATTCTGAGTTCACACACCTACATTCTGGGACTTCACACACCTCCAATCTGTGACTTCCCACACCTCCATTCTGTGACTTCACACACCTCCATTCTATGACTTCACACACCTCCATTCTGTGATTTCACACACCTCCATTTTATGACTTCACACACCTCCATTGTGACTACACACACTACCATGCTATGAGTTCACACACCTCCATTCTGACTTCACACACCTCCATTCTATGACTTCACACACCTCCATTCTTTGACTTCCCACACCTCCTTTCTATGACTTCACCCAACTCCATTCTATGACTTCACACCTCCTTTCTGACTTCACACACATCCATTCTGTGACTTCACACACTTCCATTCTGTGACTACACACACCTCCATTCTATGACTTCACACACCTTCATTCTTACTTCACAAACATACATTCTATGACTTCACACACCTCCATTCTATGACTTCACACACCTCCATTCTTTGACTTCACACACCTCCATTCTTTGACCTCACACACCTAAATTCTGAGTTGACACACCTCCATTTTGTGACTTCACACACCTCCATTCTGACTTCACACAGCTCCTTTCTATGATTTCACACACCTCCATTCTTTGACATCACACAACTCCATTCTATGACTTCACACACATTCATTCTTACTTTACAAACATCCATTCTATAACTTCACACACCTCCATTCTATGGCTTTACACACCTCCATTCTGTGACATCACTTACCTCCATTCTATGACTTCACAAACCTCCATTCTGTGATTTCACACACCTCCATTCTATGACCTCACACACTTCCATTGTTACGTCACACACCTCCATTCTGTGAGTTCACACACCTCCATTTTGACTTCACAAACCTCCATTCTATGACTTCACACACCTCCATTCTGAGTTCACACACCTCCATTCTGTGGCTTCACACACCTCCATTCAATGACTTCACACACCTACATTCTTTGACTTCACACACCTCCAATCAGACATCACACACCTCCATTCTATGATTTCACAGACCTCGAATCTGTGACTTCACTCACCTGCACTCTATCACTTCACACTCCTCCATTCTATGACTTCCCACACTTCCGTTTTATGAATTCACCCACTTCCAATCTATGACTACTCACCTCCATTCTGACTTCACACACCTCCATTCTGTGACTTCACACACCTCCATTCTATAACTTCACACACCTCCATTCTATGACTTCACACACCTCCATTCTATGACTTCACACACCTCTATTCTTTGACTTCGCACACCTAAATTCTGAGTTGACACACCTCCATTCTGTGACTTCACACACCTCCATTCTGACTTCACACAGCTCCATTCTATGACTTCACAAACCTAAATTCTTTGACATCACACACCTCCATTCTATGACTTCACACACCTTCATTCTTACTTTACAAACATCCATTCTATATCTTCACACACCTCCGTTCTATGACTTTACACACCTCCATTCTGTGACTTCACACACTTCCATTCTATGACTTCACACACTTCCATTGTGACGTCACACACCTCCATTCTATGAGTTCACACACCTGCATTCTGACTTCACACACCTCCATTCTATGAGTTCACACACCTCCATTCTGACTTCACACACCTCCATTCTGTGACTTCACACACCTCCATTCTATGACTTCACACACCTCCATTCTATGACTTCACACACCTTCATTCTTACTTCAGAAACATCCATTCTATGACTTCACACAATTCCATTCTATGACTCCACAAACCTCCATTCTGTGACTTCACACACCTCCATTCTGACTTCACACACATCCATTCTATGACTTCACACACTTCCATTCTATGACTTCACACACCTCCATTCTCTGACTTCACACACCTCCATTCTGGGTTCACACACCTCTATTCTGTGATTTCACACACCTCCATTCTGTGACTTCACACACCTCCATTCTATGACTTCACACACTTCCATTCTATGACTTCACACACCTTCATTCTATGATTTCACACACCTCCATTCTGTGACTTCACAAACCTCCATTCTATGACCTCACACACCCTCATTCTATGATTTCACACACCTCCATTCTATGATTTCACACATCCATTTTGACTTCACACACCTCCAATATATGACTTCAAGCACCTCAATTCTGTGAGTTCACACACCTCCATTCTATGACTTCAAACCGTCCATTCTGTGACTTCACACACCTCCATTCTATGACTTCACCCACCTCCATTCTATGACTTCATACACCTCCATTCTGACTTCACACACCTCCATTCTATGACTTCGCACACCTCTCTTCTGATTTCACACACCTCCATTCTGTGACTACACAAACCTCCATTCAATGACTTCACACACCTATATTCTTTGACTTCACACACCTCCAATCTGACATCACACACATCCATTCTATGATTTCGCAGACCTCGAATCTGTGACTTCACTCACCTGCACTCTATGACTACCCACACCTCTTTCTATGACTTCACCCACCTCCAATCTATGACTACACACCTCCATTCTCACTTCACACACCTCCATTCTGTGACTTCACACACCTCCATTCTATGACTTCACCCACCTCCATTCTGTGACTTCACACACCTTCATTCTTACTTCAGAAACATCCATTCTATGACTTCACACACCTCCATTCTATGGCTTCACAAACCTCCATTCTGTGACTTCACACACCTCCATTCTGACTTCACACATTTCCATTCTATGACTTCACACACTTCCATTCTATGACTTCACACACCTCCATTCTCTGATTTCACACACTTTCATTCTGAGTTCACACACCTCTATTCTGTGATTTCACACATCTCCATTCTGTGACTTCACACACCTCCATTCTTTGACTTCACACACTTCCATTCTATGACTTCACAAACCTTCATTCTATGATTTCACACACCTCCATTCTGTGAAATCACAAACCTCCATTCTATGACCTCACACACCCTCATTCTATGAATTAACACCCCTCCATTCTATGATTTCACACATCCATTTTGACTTCACACACCTCCAATATATGACTTCAAACACCTCAAATCTGTGGCTTCACACACCTCCATTCTATGATTTCAAACCGTCCATTCTGTGACTTCACACACCTCCATTCTGTGACTTCACACACCTCCATTCTATGACTTCACACACCTCCATTGTGACTACACACACTACCATTCTATGAGTTCACACACCTCCATTCTGACTTCACACACCTCCATTCTATGAGTTCACACACCTCCATTCTATGACTTCACACACCTCCTTTCTATGACTTCACCCAACTCCATTCTATGAATTCACACCTCCATTCTGACTTCACACACCTCCATTCTGTGACTTCACACACCTCCATTCTATGCCTTCACACACCTCCATTCTGGGACTTCACACACCTCCATTCTATGCCTTCACACACCTTCATTCTTACTTCACAAACATATATTCTATGACTTCACACACCTCCATTCTTTGACTTCACCAACCTCCATTCTATGTCTTCACACACCTCCATTCTTTGACTTCACACACCTAAATTCTGAGTTGACACATCTCCATTCTGTGACTTCACACACCTCCATTCTGACTTCACACATCTCCATTCTATGACTTCACACACCTTCATTTTTACTTTACAAACATCCATTCTATAACTTCACACACCTCCATTCTATGAATTCACACAACTCCATTCAGTGACTTCACACACCTCCATTCTATGACTTCACACACCTCCATTCTGTGACTTCACACACCTCCATTCTATGACTTCACACACTTTCATTGTGATGTCACACACCTCCATTCTATGAGTTCACACACCTCCATTCTGACTTCACAGACCTCCATTCTATGACTTCACACACCTCCATTTTGACTTCACACACCTCCATTCTGTGACTTCACACACCTCCATTCTATGATTTCACACACCTCCCTTCTGTGACTTCACACACCTCCATTCTATGACTTCACACACCTCCATCCTATGACTTCACACACCTACATTGTGATTTCACACACCTTCATTCTATGAGTTCACGCACCTGCATTGTGACTTCACACACCTACATTCTATGACTTCACACACCTCCATTCTGACCTCACACACCTCCATTCTGACTTCACACACCTAAATTCTGTGACTTCACACTCCTCCATTCTATGATTTCACACACGTCCATTCTATGACTTCACTCACCTCCATTCTATGCCTTCACACACCTCCTTTCTGAGTTGACACACCTCCATTCTATGACTTCACACACCTCAAATCTGAATTCACACACCTCCATTCAATGGCTTCACTCACCTCCATTTTATGACTTCACACACCTTCATTCTCCGACTTCACATTCCTCTAATTTGATTTCTCATACCTCCATTCTATGACTTCACAAACCTCCCTTCGTTGACTTCACCATACTCCATTCTATGACTTCACACATCTACATTCTATGACTTCACACACCTCAATTCTGACTCACAGAACTCCATTCTGTGACTTCACAAAACTCCATTCTATGATTTCACATATCTCCATAATATCACTTCACACACCTCCATCTATGACTTCACACACCTCCATTCTGACTTCACACACCTCCAATATATGACTTCAAACAGCTCAATTCTCTGACTTCACACACCTACATTCTATGACTTTAAACCCGTCCATTCAGTGACTTCACACACCTCCATTCTATGACTTCACCCACCTCCATTCTATGATTTCAACCATCTCCATTCTATGAATTCACACACCTCCATTCTCCGACTTCACACCCCTCTAATTTGATTTATCATTCCTCCATTCTATGACTTCACAAACCTCACTTCGGTGACTTCACAATTCTCCATTGTATGACTTCACACATCTACATTCTGTGACTTCACATACCTCCATTCCATGACTTCACACACCTTCATTTTTACTTCAGAAACATTCACACACCTCAATTCTATGACTTCACAAACCTCCATTCTGTGACTTCACACATGCATTTTGACTTCACACACCTCCAATATATGACTTCAAACACCTCAATTCTGTGACTTCACACAGCTCCATTCTATGACTTCATAACCTCCATTCTGTGACTTCACACAGCTCCATTCTATGACTTCACACACTTCCATTCTATGACTTCACACACCTCCATTCTGTGCCTTTACACACCTCCATTCTGAGTTCACACACCTCCATTCTGTGACGTCACACACCTCTATTTTGTCACTTCCCACACCTCCATTCTTTGACTTCACACACCTCCATTCTATAACTTCACACACCTCTATTCTGACTTCACACACCTCCATTCTATGACTTCATACACCTCCATTCTGGCTTCACACACCTCCATTCTATGACTTCGCACACCTCTCTTCTGATTTCACACACCTCCATTTTGTGACTTCACACACCTCCATTCAATGACTTCACACACCTATATTCTTTGACTTCACACACCTCCAATCTGACATCACACACCTCCATTCTATGATTTCACAGACCTCGAATCTGTGACGTCACTCACCTGCACTCTATGACTACCCACACCTCTTTCTATGACTTCACCCACCTCCAATCTATGACTACACACCTCCATTCTCACTTCACACACCTCCACTCTGTGACTTCACACACCTCCATTCTATGACTTCACACACCTCCATTCTATGACTTCACACACCTTCATTCTTACTTCAGAAACATCCATTCTATGACTTCACACATCTCCATTCTATGGCTTCACAAACCTCCATTCTGTGACTTCACACACCTCCATTCTGACTTCACACTCTTCCATTCTATGACTTCACACATTTCCATTCTATGACTTCGCACACCTCCATTCTCTGATTTCACACACTTTCATTCTGAGTTCACACACCTCTATTCTGTGATTTCACACATCTCCATTCTGTGACTTCACACACCTCCATCTGTGACTTCACACACTTCCATTCTATGACTTCACACACCTTCATTCTATGGTTTCACACACCTCCATTCTGTGAAATCACAAACCTCCATTCTATGACCTCACACACCCTCATTCTATGATTTCACACACCTCCAGTCTATGACTTCACACATCCATTTTGACTTCACACACCTCCAATATAGGACTTCAAACACCTCAATTCTGTGGCTTCACACACCTCCATTCTATGATTTCAAACCGTCCATTCTGTGACTTCACACACCTCCATTTTATGACTTCACACACTTCCATTCTATGACTTCACACACCTCCATTCTGTGACTTTACACACCTCCATTCTGAGTTCACAAACCTCAATTCTGGAACTTCACACACCTCAAATCTGTGACTTCCCCCACCTCCATTCTGTGACTTCACACACCTCCATTCTATGACTTCACACACCTCCATTCTATGACTTCACACACGTCATTCTGTGACTTCACACACCTCCATTCTGAGTTCACACAACTCCATTCGGTGACTTCAAACATCTCCATTCTGACTTCACACACCTCCATTCTATGACTTCACACACTTCCATTCTAGGACTTCACACACCTACATTCTGTGACTTCACACACCTCCATTCTGAGTTCACACCCCTCCATTCTGTGACTTCACACACCTCCATTCTGTGACTTCACCCCCCTCCATTGTGTGACTTCACACACTTCCATTCTATGACTTCACACACCTCCATTTTATAACTTCACACACTTCCATTCTGTGACTTCACACACCTCCATTCTATGACCTCACACACCCTCATTCTATGATTTCCCACACCTCCATTCTATAACTTCCCACATCCATTTTGACTTCACACACCTCCAATATATGACTTCAAACACCTCAATTCTGTGACTTCACACACCTCCATTCTATGATTTCAAACCGTCCATTCTGTGACTTCACACACCTCCATTTTATGACTTCACACACTTCCATTCTATGACTTCACACACCTCCATTCTGTGACTTTACACACCTCCATTCTGAGTTCACACACCTCAATTCTTGGACTTCACACACCTCCAATCTGTGACTTCCCCCACCTCCATTCTGTGACTTCACACACCTCCATTCTATGACTTCACACACCTCCATTCTATGACTTCTCACACGTCCATTCTGTGACTTCACACACCTCCATTCTATGACTTCACACAACTCCATTGTGACTACACACACTACCATTCCATGAGTTCACACACCTCCATTCTGAATTCACACACCTCCATTCTATGACTTCACACACCTCCATTCTATGACTTCACACACCTCCTGTCTATGACTTCACCCAACTCCATTCTATGACTTCAAACCTCCATTCTGACTTCACACACCTCCATTCTGTGACTTTACACACCTCCATTATATGACTTCACACACCTCCATTCTATGACTTCACACACCTCCATTCTGTGCCTTCACACACCTCCATTCTGGGACTTCACACACCTCCATTCTATGCCTTCACACACCTTCATTCTTACTTCACAAACATATATTCTATGACTTCACACACCTCCATTCTTTGACTTCAAACACCTCCATTCTATGTCTTCACACACCTCCATTCTTTGACTTCACACACATAAATTCTGAGTTGACACATCTCCATTCTGTGACTTCACACACCTCCATTCTGACTTCACACATCTCCATTCTATGACTTCACACACCTTCATTTTTGCTTTACAAACATCCATTCTATAAATTCACACACATCCATTCTATGACTTCACACACCTCCATTCAGTGACTTCACACACCTCCATTCTATGACTTCACACCTCCATTCTGTGACTTCACACACCTCCATTCTATGACTTCACACACTTCCATTGTGACGTCACACACCTCCATTCTATGAGTTCACACACCTCCATTCTGACTTCACACACCTCTATTCTATGACTTCGCACACCTCCATTCTGACATCACACACCTCCATTCTATGACTTCACAGACCTCGAATCTGTGATTTCACTCACATGCACTCTATGACTTCAAACTCCTCCATTCCATGACTTCCCACACCTCCTTTCTATGACTTCACCCACCTCCAATCTATGACTACACACCTCCATTGTGACTTCACACACCTCCATTCTGTGACTTCACGCACCCCCAATCTATGAGTTCACATACTCCATTCTATGACTTCACACACCTTCATTCTTACTTCAGAAACATCCATTCTATGAATTCACACACCTCCATTCTATGATTTCACAAACCTCCATTCTGTGACTTCACACACCTCCATTCTGAGTTCACACAACTCCATTCGGTGACTTCACACACCTCCATTCTGACTTCACACACCTCCATTCTATGACTTCACACACTTCCATTCTATGACTTCATACACCTCCATTCTGTGACTTCACACACCTCCATTCTGAGTTCACATACTTCCATTCTGTGATTTCTCACACCTCGATTCTGTGACTTCACACAGCTCCAAACTGTGACTTCACACACCTCCATTCTGTGATTCACACACATCCATTCTATGACCTCACACACCCTCATTCTATGATTTCAAAAACCTCCATTCTATGACTTCACACATCCATTTTTATTTTACAAACCTCCAGTATATGACTTCAAACATCTCAATTCTGTGACTTCACACACCTCCATTCTATGACTTCATACCGTCCATTCTGTGACATCACACACCTCCATTCTATGACTTCACACACGTCCATTCTATGACTTCACACACCTCCATTCTGTGCCTTTACACACATCCATTCTGGGTTCACACACCTCCATTCTGTGACTTCACACTCCTGCAATCTGTGACTTCCCACACCTCCATTCTGTATGTTCACACACCTCCATGCTATGACTTCACACACCTTCATTCTTACTTCAGAAACATCCATTCTATGACTTCACACACCTCCATTCTATGACTTCACAAACCTCCATTCTGTGACTTCACACACCTCCATTCTGAGTTCACACAACTCCATTCGGTGACTTCACACACCTCCATTCTGACTTCACACACCTCCATTCTATGACTTCACACACTTCCATTCTATGACTTCATACACCTCCATACTGTGACTTCACACACCTCCATTCTCAGTTCACACACCTCCATTCTGTGACTTCTCACACCTCGATTCTGTGACTTCACACAGCTCCAAACTGTGACTTCACACACCTCCATTCTATGACTTCACACACCTCCATTCTGTGACTTCACACACCTCCATTCTATGACCTCACACACCCTCATTCTATGATTTCACACACCTCCATTCTATGACTTCACACATCCATTTTGATTTTACACACCTCCAGTATATGACTTCAAACACCTCAAATTCTGTGACTTCACACACCTCCATTCTATGACTTCATACCGTCCATTCTGTGACATCATACACCTCCATTGTATGACTTCACACACTTCCATTGTATGACTTCACCCACCTCCATTCTGTGACTTTACACACCTCCATTCTGGGTTCACACACCTCCATTCTGTGACTTCACACTCCTGCAATCTGTGACTTCCCACACCTCCATTCTGTGTCTTCACACACCTCCATTCTATGACTTAACACACCTTCATTCTTACTTCACAAACACCCATTCTATGACTTCACACACCTCCATTCTATGACTTCATACACCTCCATTCTGTGACTTTACACACCTCCATTCTATGACTTCAAACACCTCAATTGTGACTACACACGCCTCCATTCTATGAGTTCAACACCTCCATTCTGATTTCACACACCTCCATTCTATGACTTCACACACCTCCATTCTGAATTCACACAGCTCAATTCTGTGACTTCACAAAATTCCATTCTGACTTCAAACACCTCCATTGTATGTATTCACACACCTCCATTTTGTGACTTCACACACTTCCATTGTGACGTCACACAACTCCATTCTATGAGTTCACACACCTCCATTCTATGACTTCACACACCTCCATTCTGACTTCACAAACCTCTATTCTATGACTTCGCACACCTCCATTCTGACATCACACACCTCCAATCTATGACTTCACAGACCTCGAATCTGTGACTTCACTCACCTCCACTCTATGATTTCACACTCCTCCATTCTATGACTTCCCACACCTCCTTTCTATGACTTCACCCACCTTCATTCTATGACTTCACACCTCCATTCTGACTTCACACACCTCCATTCTGTGACTTCACACGCCTCCATTCTGAGTTCACACACCTCCATTCTGGGACTTCTCACACCTCGATTCTGTGACTTCACACACCTCCAATCTGTGACTTCACACACTTCCATGCTATGACTTCACACACCTCCATTCTATGACTTCACACACCTCCATTCTGTTACTTCACACACCTCCATTCTATGACCTCACACACCCTCATTCTGTGATTTCACACGCCTCCATTCTGTGACTTCACACATCCATTTTGATTTCACTCACCTCCAATATATGACTTCAAACACCTCATTTCTGTGACTTCACACAGCTCCATTCTATGACTTCATACCGTCCATTCTGTGACTTCACACACCTCCATTCTATGACTTCACATATTTCCATTCTATGACTTCACACACCTCCATTCTGTGACTTTACACACCTCCATTCTGGGTTCACACACCTCCATTCTGTGACTTCACACGCCTGCAATCTGTGACTTCCCACACCTCCATTCTGTGACTTCACACACCTCCATTCTATGACTTCACACACCTCCATTCTGTGACTTCACACACCTCCATTCTATGACTTCACACACCTCCATTGTGACTACACACACCTCCATTCTATGAGTTCACACACCGCCATTCTGACTTCACACACCTCCATTCTATGACTTCACACACCTCCATTCTGAATTCACACAGCTCAATTCTGTGACTTCACAAAATTCCATTCTGACTTCACACACCTCCATTATATGAATACACACACCTCCATTCTGTGACTTCACACACCTCCATACTGAGTTCACAAAACTCCATTCGGTGACTTAACACACATCCATTTTGACTTCACACACCTCCAATATCTGACTTCAAACAGCTCAATTCTCTGACTTCACACACCTCCATTCTATGACTTTAAACCCGTCCATTCAGTGACTTCACACACCGCCATTCTATGACTTCATACACCTCCATTCTATGACTTCACCCACCTCCATTCTATGACTTCACACACCTCCATTTTCCGACTTCACACCCCTCTAATTTGATTTCTCATACCTCCATTCTATGACTTCTCAAACCTCCCTTCGGTGACTTCACAATACTCCATTCTATGACTTCACACATCTACATTCTGTGACTTCACACACCTCAATTCTGACTCACACAACTCCATTCTGTGACTTCACAAAACTCCATTCTATGATTTCACATATCTCCATACTATGACTTAACACACCTCCATCTATGATTGCACACACCTCCATTCTGAGTTCACACATCTCCATTCTGTGACTTCACACACCTCCATTCTGACTTCACACATCTCCATTGTATGACTTCACACACCTGTATTCTGTGACTTCACACACCTCTATTCTATGCCTTCACAAACTTCCGTTGTGACGTTACACACCCCCATTTTATGAGTTCACACACCTCCCTTCTATGACTTCACACAACTCCATTCTGACTTCACACACCTCTATTCTATGACTTCGAACACCTACATTCTGACTTCACACACCTACATTCTGTGACTACACAAACCTCCATTCAATGACTTCACACACCTACATTCTTTGACTTCACACACCTCCAATCTGACATCACACACCTCCATTCTATGATTTCACAGACCTCGAATCTGTGATATCACTCACCTGCACTCTATGACTTCACACTCCTCCATTCTATGACTTCCCACACCTCCTTTCTATGAATTCACCCACCTCCAATCTATGACTACACACCTCCGTTCTGACTTCACACACCTCCATTCTGTGACTTCACACACCTCCATTCTATAACTTCACACACCTCCATTCTATAACTTCACATACCTCCAATCTGAATTCACACAGCTCCATTCTGTGACTTCACAAAACTCCATTCTATGATTTCACAAACCTCCATACTATGACTTCACACAACTCCATCTATGACTTCACACACCTCCATTCTGACTTCACACACCTCTATTCTATGACTTCGCACACCTCCATTCTGACATCACACACCTCCATTCTATCACTTCACAGACCTCGAATCTGTGACTTCACTCACCTGCACTCTATAACTTCACACTCCTCCATTCTATGACTTCACACACCTCCATTCTATGACTTCACACACCTCCATTCTTTGACTCCACACACCTCCATTCTGTGAATTCACACACCTCCATTCCATGACTTCACACACCTTCATTTTTACTTCAGAAACATTCACACACCTCCATTCTATGACTTCACACAACTCCATCTATGACTTCACACACCTCCATTCTGACTACACACACCTCTATTCTATGACTTCCCACACCTCCATTCTGACATCACACACCTCCATTCTGTGACTTCACACACCCCCATTCTATGACTTCACACTCCTCCATTCTATGACTTCACACACCTTTATTCTTACTTCAGAAACATCCATTCTATGACTTCACACACCTCCATTCTATGACTTCACAAACCTCCATTCTGTAACTTCACACACCTCCACTCTGAGTTCACACAACTCCATTCGGTGACTTCACACACCTCCATTCTGACTTCACACACCTCCATTCTATGACTTCACACACCTCCATTCTATGACTTAACACACGTCCATTCTGTGACTTCACACACCTCCATTCTATGACTTCACACACCTCCATTGTGACTACACACACTACCATTCTATGAGTTCACACACCTCCATTCTAACTTCACACACCTCCATTCTATGACTACACACACATCCATTCTATGACTTCACACACATCCTTTCTATGACTTCACCCAACTCCATTCTATGACTTCACACCTCCATTCTGACTTCACACAACTCCATTCTGAGTTCACACACCTCTATTCTGTGATTTCACACACCTTCCATTCTGTGATTTCACACACCTCCATTCAGTGACTTCACACACCTCCATTCTATGACTTCACACACCTCCATTCTGTGACTTTACACAGCTCCATTCCATGACTTCACACACTTCCATTGTGACGTCACACACCTCCATTCTATGAGTTCACACACCTCCATTCTGACTTCACACAGCTCCATTCTGTGACTTCACAAAACTCTATTCTATGATTTCACAGACCTCCATACTATGACTTCAGACAACTTCATCTGTGACTTCACACACCTCCATTCTGACTTCACACACCTCTATTCTATGACTTCGCACACCTCCATTCTGACATCACACACCTCCATTCTATGACTTCATACATCCATTTTGATTTCACACACCTCCAATATATGACTTCAAACACCTCAATTCTGTGACTTCACACACCTCCATTCTATGACTTCATACCATCCATTCTGTGACTTCACACACCTCCATTCTATGACTACACTCACTTCCATTCTATGACTTCACACACCTCCATTCTGTGACTTTACACACCTCCATTGTGACTACACACACTACCATTCTATCAGTTCACACACCTCCATTTTGACTTCACACACCTCCATTCTATGACTACACACACCTCCATTCTATGACTTCACACACCTCCTTTCTATGACTTCACCCAACTCCATTCTATGACTTCACACCTCCATTCTGACTTCACACACCTCCATTTTGTGACTTCACACACCTCCATTATATGACTTCACACACCTCCATTCTATGACTTCACACACCTCCATTCTATGCCTTCACACACCTATATTCTGTGACTTCACACACCTCCATTCTATGCCTTCACACACCTTCATTCTTACTTCACAAACATACATTCTATGACTTCACACTCCTCCATTCTATGACTTCAAACACCTCCATTCTTTGACTTCACACAGCTCCATTCTGTGTTCACACACCTCAATTCTGTGACTTCACAAACCTCCATTCTGACTTCACACACCTCCATTCTATGACTTCACACACCTCCATTCTATCTCTTCACACACCTCCATTCTTTGACTTCACACACCTAAATTCTGACTTGACACATCTCCATTCTGTGACTTCACACACCTCCATTCTGACTTCACACATCTCCATTCTATGACTTCACACTCCTTCATTTTTACTTTACAAACATCCATTCTATAACTTCACACACCTCCATTCTATGACTTCACACACCTCCATTCAGAGACTTCACACACCTCCATTCTATGACTTCACACACCTCCATTCTGTGACTTTACACACCTCCATTCTATGACTTCACACACTTCCATTGTGACGTCACACACCTCCATTCTATGAGTTCACACACCTCCATTCTGACTTCACACACCTCCATTCTATGACTTCACACACCTCCATTCTGAATTCACACAGCTCCATTCGGACTTCACACACCTCTATTCTATGACTTCGCACACCTCCATTCTGACATCACACACCTCCCTTCTATGACTTCACAGACCTCGAATCTGTGATTTCACTCACATGCACTCTATGACTTCCCACTCCTCCATTCTATGACTTCAAACACCTCCACTCTTTGACTTCACACACCTCCATTCTGTGTTCACACACCTCAATTCTGTGACTTCACACACCTCCATTCTGACTTCACACACCTCCATTCTATGACTTCCCACACCTCCTTTCTATGACTTCACCTACCTCCAATCATTGACTACACACCTCCATTCTGACTTCACACACCTCCATTCTGTGACTTCACATACCCCCATTCTATGAGTTTACATACCTCCATTCTATGACTTCACACACCTCCATTCTATGACTTCACAAACCTCCATTCTGTGACTTCACACACCTCCATTCTGAGTTCACACACCTCCATTCTATGACTTCACACACTTCCATTCTATGACTTCACACACCTCCATTCTGTGACTTCACACACCTCCATTCTGAGTTAACACACCTCCATTCTGTGACTTCTCACACCTCGATTCTGTGACTTCACACAGCTCCAATCTCTGACTTCACACACTTCCATTCTATGACTTCACACACCTCCATTCTATGACTTCACACACATCCATTCTGTGACTTCACACACCTCCATTCTATGACCTCACACACCCTCATTCTATGATTTCACACACCTCCATTCTATGACTTCACACATCCATTTTGATTTCACACACCTCCAATATATGACTTCAAACACCTCAATCCTGTGACTTCACACACCTCCATTCCATGACTTCATACCGTCCATTCTGTGACTTCACACACCTCCATTCTATGACTTCACACACTTTCATTCTATGACTTCACACACCTCCATTCTGTGACTTTACACACCTCCATTCTGGGTTCACACACCTCCATTCTATGACTTCACACTCCTGCAATCTGTGACTTCCCACACCTCCATTCTGTGACTTCACACACCTCCATTCTACGACTTCACACACCTTCATTCCATGACTTCACACACCTCCATTCTCCGAATTCACACCCCTCTAATTTGATTTCTCATACCTCCATTCTATGACTTCACAAACCTCCCTTCGGTGACTTCACAATACTCCATTCTATGACTTCACACATCTACATTCTATGACTTCACACACCTCAATTCTGACTCACACATCTCCATTCTGTGACTTCACAAAACTCCATTCTATGATTTCACATATCTCCATACTATGACTTCACACACCTCCATCTATGACTTCACACACCTCCATTCTGACTTCACACACCTCCATTCTATGACTTCACACACCTCCATTTGACTTCACCCACCTCCATTCGGTGACTTCACACACCTCCATTCTATGATTTCACACACCTCCATTCTTTGACTTCACACACCTCCATTCTGTGACTTCACACGCCTCCATTCTGAGTTCACACACCTCCATTCTGTGACTTCTCACACCTCGATTCTGTGACTTCACACACCTCCAATCTGTGACTTCACACACTTCCATTCTATGACTTCACACACCAACATTCTATGACTTCACACCCCTTCATTCTGTGACTTCACACACCTCCATTCTATGACCTCACACACCCTCATTCTGTGATTTCACACGCCTCCATTCTGTGACTTCACACATCCATTTTGATTTCACTCACCTCCAATATATGACTTCAAACACCTCATTTCTGTGACTTCACACAGCTCCATTCTATGACTTCATACCGTCCATTCTGTGACTTCACACACCTCCATTCTATGACTTCACACATTTCCATTCTATGACTTCACACACCTCCATTCTGTGACTTTACACACCTCCATTCTGGGTTCACACACCTCCATTCTGTGACTTCACACTCCTGCAATCTGTGACTTCCCACACCTCCATTCTGTGACTTCACACACTTCCATTCTATGACTTCACACACCTTCATTCTTACTTCACAAACACCCATTCTATGACTTCACACACCTCCATTCTATGACTTCACACACCTCCATTCTGTGACTTCACACACCTCCATTCTATGACTTCACACACCTCCATTGTGACTACACACACCTCCATTCTATGAGTTCACACACCGCCATTCTGACTTCACCCACCTCCATTCTATGACTTCACACACCTCCATTCTGAATTCACACAGCTCAATTCTGTGACTTCACAAAATTCCATTCTGACTTCACACACCTCCATTGTATGAATACACACACCTCCGTTCTGTGACTTCACACACTTCCATTGTGACGTCACACACCTCTATTCTATGAGTTCACACACCTCCATTCTATGACTTCACACACCTCCATTCTGACTTCACAAACCTCTATTCTATGACTTCGCACACCTCCATTTTGACATCACACACCTCCACTCTATGACTTCACACACCTTCATTCTTACTTCAGAAACATCCATTCTATGACTTCACACACCTCCATTCTTTGACTACACAAAGCTCCATTCTATGACCTCACACACCCTCATTCTATAATTTCACACACCTCCAATATATGACTTCAAACACCTCAATTCTGTGACTTCACACACCTCCATTCTGTGACTTCAAACCGTCCATTCTGTGACTTCACAGACCTCCATTCTATGACTTCACACACTTCCATTCTATGACTTCACACACCTCCATTCTGTGACTTTACACACCTCCATTCTGAGTTCACACACCTCAATTCTGGGACTTCACAGACCTCCATTCTGTGACTTCCCACACCTCCATTCTGTGACTTCACACAATTCCATTCTATGACTTCACACACCTCCATTCTATGACTTCACACACGTCCATTCTGTGACTTCACACACCTCCATTCTATCACTTCACACAGCTCCATTGTGACTACACACACTATCCTTCTATGAGTTCACACACCTCCATTCTGACTTCACACACCTCCATTCTATGACTTCACACACCTACATTCTGAATTCACATAGCTCCATTCTGTGACTTCACAAAACTCCATTCTATGATTTCACAAACCTCCATACTATGACTTCACACAACTCCATCTATGACTTCACACACCTCCATTCTGACTTCACACACCTATATTCTATGACTTCGCACACCTCCATTCTGACATCACACACCTCCATTCTTTTACTTCACAGACCTCGAATCTGTGACTTCACTCACCTGCACTCTGTAACTTCACACTCCTCCATTCTATGACTTCACACACCTCCATTCTATGACTTCACACACCTCCATTCTGTGAATTCACACACCTCCATTCCATGACTTCACACACCTTCATTTTTACTTCAGAAACATTCACACACCTCCATTCTATGACTTCACACAACTCCATCTATGACTTCACACACCTCCATTCTGACTACACACACCTCTATCCTATGACTTCGCACACCTCCATTCTGACATCACACACCTCCGTTCTATGACTTCACAGACCTCGAATCTGTGATTTCACTCATATGCACTCTATGACTTCACACTCCTCCATTCTATGACTTCAAACACCTCCATTCTGACTTCACACACCTCCATTCTATGACTTCCCCCACCTCCTTTCTATGACTTCACCCACCTCCAATCGATGACTACACAACTCCATTCTGACTTCACACACCGCCATTCTGTGACTTCACACACCCCCATTCTATGAGTTCACATACCTCCATTCTATGACTTCACACACCTTTATTCTTACTTCAGAAACATCCATTGTATGACTTCACACACCTCCGTTCTATGACTTCACAAACCTCCATTCTGTAACTTCACACACCTCCATTCTGAGTTCACACAACTAAATCGGCGACTTCACACACCTCCATTCTGACTTCACACACCTCCATTCTGTGACTTCGCACACCTCCATTCTGACATCACACACCTCCATTCTATGACTTCACAGACCTCGAATCTGTGATTTCACTCACATGCACTGTATGACTTCACACTCCTCCATTCTATGACTTCCCACAGCTCCTTTCTATGACTTCACCCACCTCCAATCGATGACTACACACCTCCATTTTGACTTCACACACCTCCATTCTGTGACTTCACACACCCCCATTCTATGAGTTCACATACCTCCATTCTATGACTTCACACACCTTCATTCTTACTTCAGAAACATCCATTCTATGACTTCACACACCTCCATTCTATGACTTCACAAACCTCCATTCTGTGACTTCACACACCTCCTTTCTGAGTTCACACAACTCCATTCGTTGACTTCACACACCTCCATTCTGACTTCACACAACTCCATTCTATGACTTCACACACTTCCATTCTATGACTTCACACACCTCCATTCTGTGACTTCACACACCTCCATTCTGAGTTCACACACCTCCATTCCGTGACTTCTAACACCTCGATTCTGTGACTTCACACAGCTCCAGTCTTTGACTTCACACACTTCCATTCTATGACTTCACACACCTCCATTCCATGACTTCACACACCTCCATTCTGTGACTTCACACACCTCCATTCTATGACCTCACACACCCTCATTCTATGATTTCACACACCTCCATTCTATGACTTCATACATCCATTTTGATTTCACACACCTCCAATATATGACTTCAAACACCTCAATTCTGTGACTTCACACACCTCCATTCTATGACTTCATAACATCCATTCTGTGACTTCACACACCTCCATTCTATGACTTCACACACTTCCATTCTATGACTTCACACACCTCCATTCTGTGACTTTACACACCTCCATTCTGAGTTCACACACCTCAATTCTGGGACTTCACAGACCTCCAATCTGTGACTTCCCACACCTCCATTCTGTGACTTCACACACCTCCATTCTATGACTTCACACATCTCCATTCTATGAATTCACACACGTCCATTCTGTGACTTCACACACCTCCATTCTATGATTTCACACACCTCCATTGTGACTACACACACTACCATTCTATGAGTTCACACACCTCCATTCTGACTTCACACACCTCCATTCTATGACTACACACACCTCCATTCTATGACTTCACACACCTCGTTTCTATGACTTCACCCAACTCCATTCTATGACTTCACACCTCCATTCTGACTTCACACACCTCCATTTTGTGACTTCACACACCTCCATTATATGACTTCACACACCTCCATTCTATGACTTTACACACCTCCATTCTATGCCTTCACACACCTATATTCTGTGACTTCACACACCTCCATTCTATGCCTTCACACACCTTCATTCTTACTTCACAAACATACATTCTATGACTTCACACTCCTCCATTCTATGACTTCAAACACCTCCATTCTTTGACTTCACACAGCTCCATTCTGTGTTCACACACCTCAATTTTGTGACTTCACAAACCTCAATTCTGACTTCACACACCTCCATTCTATGACTTCACACACCTCCATTCTATCTCTTCACACACCTCCATTCTTTGACTTCACACACCTAAATTCTGACTTGACACATCTCCATTCTGACTTCACACATCTCCATTCTATGACCTCACACACCTTCATTTTTACTTTACATACATCCATTCTATAACTTCACACACCTCCATTCTATGACTTCACACACCTCCATTCAGAGACTTCACACACCTCCATTCTATGACTTCACACACCTGCATTCTGTGACTTCACACACCTCCATTCTATGACTTCACACACTTCCATTGTGACGTCACACACCTCCATTCTATGAGTATACACACCTCCATTCTGACTTCACACACCTCCATTCTATGACTTCACACACCTCCATTCTGAGTTCACTCACCTCCATTCTGTGACTTCTAACACCTCGATTCTGTGACTTCACACAGCTCCAGTCTGTGACTTCACACACTTCCATTCTATGACTTCACACACCTCCATTCTATGACTTCACACACCTCCATTCTGTGACTTCACACACCTCCATTCTATGAGTTTACATACCTCCATTCTATGACTTCACACACCTTCATTCTTACTTCAGAAACATCCATTCTATGACTTCACACACCTCCATTCTATGACTTCACAAACCTCCATTCTGTGACTTCACACACCTCCTTTCTGAGTTCACACAACTCCATTCGTTGACTTCACACACCTCCATTCTGACTTCACACAACTCCATTCTATGACTTCACACACTTCCATTCTATGACTTCACACACCTCCATTCTGTGACTTCACACACCTCCATTCTGAGTTCACACACCTCCATTCTGTGACTTCTAACACCTCGATTCTGTGACTTCACACAGCTCCAGTCTGTGACTTCACACACTTCCATTCTATGACTTCACACACCTCCATTCTATGACTTCACACACCTCCATTCTGTGACTTCACACACCTCCATTCTATGACCTCACACACCCTCATTCTATGATTTCACACACCTCCATTCTATGACTTCATACATCCATTTTGATTTCACACACCTCCAATATATGACTTCAAACACCTCAATTCTGTGACTTCACACACCTCCATTCTATGACTTCATACCATCCATTCTGTGACTTCACACACCTCCATTCTATGACTTCACACACTTCCATTCTATGACTTCACACACCTCCATTCTGTGACTTTACACACCTCCATTCTGAGTTCACACACCTCAATTCTGGGACTTCACAGACCTCCAATCTGTGACTTCCCACACCTCCATTCTGTGACTTCACACACCTCCATTCTATGACTTCACACATCTCCATTCTATGAATTCACACACGTCCATTCTGTGACTTCACACACCTCCATTCTATGATTTCACACACCTCCATTGTGACTACACACACTACCATTCTATGAGTTCACACACCTCCATTCTGACTTCACACACCTCCATTCTATGACTACACACACCTCCATTCTATGACTTCACACACCTCGTTTCTATGACTTCACCCAACTCCATTCTATGACTTCACACCTCCATTCTGACTTCACACACCTCCATTTTGTGACTTCACACACCTCCATTATATGACTTCACACACCTCCATTCTATGACTTCACACACCTCCATTCTATGCCTTCACACACCTATATTCTGTGACTTCACACACCTCCATTCTATGCCTTCACACACCTTCATTCTTACTTCACAAACATACATTCTATGACTTCACACTCCTCCATTCTATGACTTCAAACACCTCCATTCTTTGACTTCACGCAGGTCCATTCTGTGTTCACACACCTCAATTCTGTGACTTCACAAACCTCAATTCTGACTTCACACACCTCCATTCTATGACTTCACACACCTCCATTCTATCTCTTCACACACCTCCATTTTTTGACTTCACACACCTAAATTCTGACTTGACACATCTCCATTCTGACTTCACACACCTTCATTTTTACTTTAAAAACATCCATTCTATAACTTCACACACCTCCATTCTATGACTTCACACACCTCCATTCAGAGACTTCACACACCTCCATTCTATGACTTCACACACCTCCATTCTGTGACTTCACACACCTCCATTCTATGACTTCACACACTTCCATTGTGACGTCACACACCTCCATTCTATGAGTTCACACACCTCCATTCTGACTTCACACACCTCCATTCTATGACTTCACACACCTCCATTCTGAGTTCACTCACCTCCATTCTGTGACTTCTAACACCTCGATTCTGTGACTTCACACAGCTCCAGTCTGTGACTTCACTCACCTCCATTCTGTGACTTCTAACACCTCCATTCTATGACTTCACACACCTCCATTCTGTGACTTCACACACCTCCATTCTATGACCTCACACACCCTCATTCTATGATTTCACACACCTCCATTCTATGACTTCATACATCCATTTTGATTTCACACACCTCCAATATATGACTTCAAACACCTCAATTCTGTGACTTCACACACCTCCATTCTATGACTTCATACCATCCATTCTGTGACTTCAAACACCTCCATTCTATGACTTCACACACTTCCATTCTATGACTTCACACACCTCCATTCTGTGACTTTACACACCTCCATTCTGAGTTCACACACCTCAATTCTGGGACTTCACAGACCTCCAATCTGTGACTTCCCACACCTCCATTCTGTGACTTCACACACCTCCATTCTATGACTTCACACATCTCCATTCTATGAATTCACACACGTCCATTCTGTGACTTCACACACCTCCATTCTATCTCTTCACACACCTCCATTTTTTGACTTCACACACCTAAATTCTGACTTGACACATCTCCATTCTGACTTCACACACCTTCATTTTTACTTTAAAAACATCCATTCTATAACTTCACACACCTCCATTCTATGACTTCACACACCTCCATTCAGAGACTTCACACACCTTCATTCTATGACTTCACACACCTCCATTCTGTGACTTCACACACCTCCATTCTATGACTTCACACACTTCCATTGTGACGTCACACACCTCCATTCTATGAGTTCACACACCTCCATTCTGACTTCACACACCTCCATTCTATGACTTCACACACCTCCATTCTGAGTTCACTCACCTCCATTCTGTGACTTCTAACACCTCGATTCTGTGACTTCACACAGCTCCAGTCTGTGACTTCACTCACCTCCATTCTGTGACTTCTAACACCTCCATTCTATGACTTCACACACCTCCATTCTGTGACTTCACACACCTCCATTCTATGACCTCACACACCCTCAGTCTATGATTTCACACACCTCCATTCTATGACTTCATACATCCATTTTGATTTCACACACCTCCAATATATGACTTCAAACACCTCAATTCTGTGACTTCACACACCTCCATTCTATGACTTCATACCATCCATTCTGTGACTTCAAACATCTCGATTCTATGACTTCACACACTTCCATTCTATGACTTCACACACCTCCATTCTGTGACTTTACACACCTCCATTCTGAGTTCACACACCTCAATTCTGGGACTTCACAGACCTCCAATCTGTGACTTCCCACACCTCCATTCTGTGACTTCACACACCTCCATTCTATGACTTCACACATCTCCATTCTATGAATTCACACACGTCCATTCTGTGACTTCACACACCTCCATTCTATGATTTCACACACCTCCATTGTGACTACACACACTACCATTCTATGAGTTCACACACCTCCATTCTGACTTCACACACCTCCATTCTATGACTACACACACCTCCATTCTATGACTTCACACACCTCGTTTCTATGACTTCACCCAACTCCATTCTATGACTTCACACCTCCATTCTGATTCACACACCTCCATTTTGTGACTTCAAACACCTCCATTATATGACTTCACACACCTGCATTCTATGACTTCACACACCTCCATTCTATGCCTTCACACACCTGTATTCTGTGACTTCACACACCTCCATTCTATGCCTTCACACACCTTCATTCTTACTTCACAAACATACATTCTATGACTTCGCACTCCTCCATTCTATGACTTCAAACAGCTCCATTCTTTGACTTCACACAGGTCCATTCTGTGTTCACACACCTCAATTCTGTGACTTCACAATCCTCAATTCTGACTTCACACACCTCCATTCTATGACTTCACACACCTCCATTCTATCTCTTCACACACCTCCATTCTTTGACTTCACACACCTAAATTCTGACTTGACACATCTCCATTCTGACTTCACACATTTCCATTCTATGACTTCACACACCTTCATTTTTACTTTAAAAACATCCATTCTATAACTTTACACACCTCCATTCTATGACTTCACACACCTCCATTCAGAGACTTCACACACCTCCATTCTATGACTTCACACACCTCCATTCTGTGACTTCACACACCTCCATTCTATGACTTCACACACTTCCATAGTGACGTCACACACCTCCATTCTATGAGTTCACACACCTCCATTCTGACTTCACACACCTCCATTCTATGACTTCACACACCTCCATTCTGAATTCACACAGCTCCATTCTGACTTCACACACCTCTATTCTATGACTTCGCACACCTCCATTCTGACATCACACACCTCCCTTCTATGACTTCACAGACCTCGAATCTGTGATTTCAGTCACATGCACTCTATGACTTCCCACTCCTCCATTCTATGACTTCAAACACCTCCATTCTTCGACTTCACACACCTCCATTCTGTGTTCACACACCTCAATTCTGTGACTTCACACACCTCCATTCTGACTTCACACACCTCCATTCTATGACTTCCCACACCTCCTTTCTATGACTTCACCCACCTCCAATCGATGACTACACACCTCCATTCTGACTTCACACACCTCCATTCTGACTTCACACACCTCCATTCTGTGACTTCACATACCCCCATTCTATGAGTTCACATACCTCCATTCTATGACTTCACACACCTCCATTCTCTGACTTCACAAACCTCCATTCTGTGACTTCACACACCTCCATTCTGAGTTCACACAACTCCATTCAGAGACTTCACACACCTCCATTCTGACTTCACACACCTCCATTCTATGACTTCACACACTTCCATTCTATGACTTCACACACCTCCATTCTGTGACTTCACACACCTCCATTCTGAGTTCACACACCTCCATTCTGTGACTTCTCACACCTCGATTCTGTGACTTCACACAGCTCCAAACTGTGACTTCACACACTTCCATTCTATGACTTCACACACCTCCATTCTATGACTTCACACACATCCATTCTGTGACTTCACACACCTCCATTCTGTGACCTCACACACCCTCATTCTATGATTTCACACACATCCATTGTATGACTTCACACATCCATTTTGATTTCACACACCTCCAATATATGACTTCAAACACCTCAATTCTGTGACTTCACACACCTCCATTCCATGACTTCATACCGTCCATTCTGTGACTTCACACACCTCCATTCTATGACTTCACACACTTTCATTCGATGACTTCACACACCTCCATTCTGTGACTTTACACACCTCCATTCTGGGTTCACACACCTCCATTCTGTGACTTTACACACCTCCATTCTGGGTTCACACACCTCCATTCTGTGACTTCACACTCCTGCAATCTGTGACTTCCCACACCTCCATTCTGTGACTTCACACACCTCCATTCTATGACTTCACACACGTTCATTCTATGACTTCACACACCTCCATTCTCCGAATTCACACCCCTCTAATTTGATTTCTCATACCTCCATTCTATGACTTCACAAACATCCCTTCGGTGACTTCACAATACTCCATTCTATAACTTCACACATCTACATTCTATGACTTCACACACCTCAATTCTGACTCACACATCTCCATTCTGTGACTTCACAAAACTCCATTCTATGATTTCACATATCTCCATACTATGACTTCACACACCTCCATCTATGACTTCACACACCTCCATTCTGAGTTCACACACCTCCATTCTGTGACTTCACACACCTCCATTCTGACTTCACACACCTCCATTGTATGACTTCACACACTCCATTCAGAGACTTCACACACCTCCATTCTATGACTTCACACACCTCCATTCTGTGACTTCACACACCTCCATTCTATGACTTCACACACTTCCATTGTGACGTCACACACCTCCATTCTATGAGTTCACACACCACCATTCTGACTTCACACACCTCCATTCTATGACTTCACACACCTCCATTCTGACATCACACACCTCCCTTCTATGACTTCAAAGACATCGAATCTGTGATTTCACTCACATGCACTCTATGACTTCCCACTCCTCCATTCTATGACTTCAAACACCTCCACTATTTGACATCACACACCTCCATTCTGTGTTCACACACCTCAATTCTGTGACTTCACACACCTCCATTCTGACTTCACACACCTCCATTCTATGACTTCCCACACCTCCTTTCTATGACTTCACCCACCTCCAATCGATGACTACACACCTCCATTCTGACTTCACACACCTCCATTCTGTGACTTCACATACCCCCATTCTATGAGTTCACATACCTCCATTCTATGACTTCACACACCTCCATTCTGTGACTTCACAAACCTCCATTCTGTGACTTCACACACCTCCATTCTGAGTTCACACAACTCCATTCAGAGACTTCACACACCTCTATTCTGACTTCACACACCTCCATTCTATGACTTCACACACTTCCATTCTATGACTTCACAAACCTCCATTCTGTGACTTCACACACCTCCATTCTGAGTTCACACACCTCCATTCTGTGACTTCTCACACCTCGATTCTGTGACTTCACACAGCTCCAATCTGTGACTTCACACTCCTGCAATCTGTGACTTCTCACACCTCCATTCTGTGACTTCACACACCTCCATTCTATGACTTCACACACCTTCATTCTATGACTTCACACACCTCCATTCTCCGAATTCACACCGCTCTAATTTGATTTCTCATACCTCCATTCTATGACTTCACAAACCTCCCTTCGGTGACTTCACAATACTCCATTCTATGACTTCACACATCTACATTCTATGACTTCACACACCTCAATTCTGACTCACACATCTCCATTCTGTGACTTCACAAAACTCCATTCTATGATTTCACATATCTCCATACTATGACTTCACACACCTCCATCTATGACTTCACACACCTCCATTCTGACTTCACACACCTCCATTGTATGACTTCACACACCTCCATTCAGAGACTTCACACACCTCCATTCTATGACTTAACACACCTCCATTCTGTGACTTCACACACCTCCATTCTATGACTTCACACACTTCCATTGTGACGTCACACACCTCCATTCTATGAGTTCACACACCTCCATTCTGACTTCACACACCTCCATTCTATGACTTCACACACCTCCATTCTGAATTCACACAGCTCCATTCTGACTTCACACACCTCTATTCTATGACTTCGCACACCTCCATTCTGACATCACACACCTCCCTTCTATGACTTCACAGACCTCGAATCTGTGATTTCACTCACATGCACTCTATGACTTCCCACTCCTCCATTCTATGACTTCAAACACCTCCACTCTTTGACATCACACACCTCCATTCTGTGTTCACACACCTCAATTCTGTGACTTCACACACCTCCATTCTGACTTCACACACCTCCATTCTATGACTTCCCACACCTCCTTTCTATGACTTCACCCACCTCCCATCGATGACTACACACCTCCATTCTGACTTCACACACCTCCATTCTGTGACTTCACATACCCCCATTCTATGAGTTCACAAACCTCCATTCTATGACTTCACACACCTCCATTCTATGACTTCACAAACCTCCATTCTGTGACTTCACACACCTCCATTCTGAGTTCACACAACTCCATTCAGAGACTTCACACACCTCCATTCTGACTTCACACACCTCCATTCTATGACTTCACACACTTCCATTCTATGACTTCACACACCTCCATTCTGTGACTTCACACACCTCCATTCTGAGTTCACACACCTCCATTCTATGACTTCTCACACATCGATTCTGTGACTTCACACAGCTCCAATCTGTGACTTCACACTCCTGCAATCTGTGACTTTCCACACCTCCATTCTGTGACTTCACACACCTCCATTCTATGACTTCACACACCTTCAATCTATGACTTCACACACCTCCATTCTCCGAATTCACACCCCTCTAATTTGATTTCTCATACCTCCATTCTATGACTTCACAAACCTCCCTTCGGTGACTTCACAATACTCCATTCTATGACTTCACACATCTACATTCTATGACTTCACACACCTCAATTCTGACTCACACATCTCCATTCTGTGACTTCACAAAACTCCATTCTATGATTTCACATATCTCCATACTATGACTTCACACACCTCCATCTATGACTTCACACACCTCCATTCTGAGTTCACACACCTACATTCTGTGACTTCACACACCTCCATTCTGACTTCACACACCTCCATTGTATGACTTCACACACCTACATTCAGAGACTTCACACACCTCCATTCTATGACTTAACACACCTCCATTCTGTGACTTCACACACCTCCATTCTATGACTTCACACACTTCCATTGTGACGTCACACACCTCCATTCTATGAGTTCACACACCTCCATTCTGACTTCACACACCTCCATTCTATGACTTCACACACCTCCATTCTGAATTCACACAGCTCCATTCTGACTTCACACACCTCTATTCTATGACTTCGCACACCTCCATTCTGACATCACACACCTCCCTTCTATGACTTCACCGACCTCGAATCTGTGATTTCACTCACATGCACTCTATGACTTCCCACTCCCCCATTCTATGACTTCAAACACCTCCCCTCTTTGACTTCACACACCTCCATTCTGTGTTCACACACCTCAATTCTGTGACTTCACACACCTCCATTCTGAATTCACACACCTCCATTCTATGAATTCCCACACCTCCTTTCTATGACTTCACCCACCTCCAATCGATGACTACACACCTCCATTCTGACTTCACACACCTCCATTCTGTGACTTCACATACCCCCATTCTATGAGTTCACATACCTCCATTCTATGACTTCACACACCTCCATTCTATGACTTCACAAACCTCCATTCTGTGACTTCACACACCTCCATTCTGAGTTCACACAACTCCATTCAGAGACTTCACACACCTCCATTCTGACTTCACACACCTCCATTCTATGACTTCACACACTTCCATTCTATGACTTCACACACCTCCATTCTGTGACTTCACACACCTCCATTCTGAGTTCACACACCTCCATTCTGTGACTTCACACACCTCCATTCTGAGTTCACACACCTCCATTCTATGACTTCACACACCTTCAATCTATGACTTCACACACCTCCATTCTCCGAATTCACACCCCTCTAATTTGATTTCTCATACCTCCATTCTATGACTTCACAAACCTCCCTTCGGTGACTTCACAATACTCCATTCTATGACTTCACACATCTACATTCTATGACTTCACACACCTCAATTCTGACTCACACATCTCCATTCTGTGACTTCACAAAACTCCATTCTATGATTTCACATATCTCCATACTATGACTTCACACACCTCCATCTATGACTTCACACACCTCCATTCTGAGTTCACACACCTACATTCTGTGACTTCACACACCTCCATTCTGACTTCACACACCTCCATTGTATGACTTCACACACCTACATTCAGAGACTTCACACACCTCCATTCTATGACTTAACACACCTCCATTCTGTGACTTCACACACCTCCATTCTATGACTTCACACACTTCCATTGTGACGTCACACACCTCCATTCTATGAGTTCACACACCTCCATTCTGACTTCACACACCTCCATTCTATGACTTCACACACCTCCATTCTGAATTCACACAGCTCCATTCTGACTTCACACACCTCTATTCTATGACTTCGCACACCTCCATTCTGACATCACACACCTCCCTTCTATGACTTCACCGACCTCGAATCTGTGATTTCACTCACATGCACTCTATGACTTCCCACTCCCCCATTCTATGACTTCAAACACCTCCCCTCTTTGACTTCACACACCTCCATTCTGTGTTCACACACCTCAATTCTGTGACTTCACACACCTCCATTCTGAATTCACACACCTCCATTCTATGAATTCCCACACCTCCTTTCTATGACTTCACCCACCTCCAATCGATGACTACACACCTCCATTCTGACTTCACACACCTCCATTCTGTGACTTCACATACCCCCATTCTATGAGTTCACATACCTCCATTCTATGACTTCACACACCTCCATTCTATGACTTCACAAACCTCCATTCTGTGACTTCACACACCTCCATTCTGAGTTCACACAACTCCATTCAGAGACTTCACACACCTCCATTCTGACTTCACACACCTCCATTCTATGACTTCACACACTTCCATTCTATGACTTCACACACCTCCATTCTGTGACTTCACACACCTCCATTCTGAGTTCACACACCTCCATTCTGTGACTTCACACACCTCCATTCTATGACCTCACACACCCTCATTCTATGATTTCACACACCTCCATTCTATGACTTCATACATCCATTTTGATTTCACACACCTCCAATATATGACTTCAAACACCTCAATTCTGTGACTTCACACACCTCCATTCTATGACTTCATACCATCCATTCTGTGACTTCAAACACCTCCATTCTATGACTTCACACACTTCCATTCTATGACTTCACACACCTCCATTCTGTGACTTTACACACATCCATTCTGAGTTCACACACCTCAATTCTGGGACTTCACAGACCTCCAATCTGTGACTTCCCACACCTCCATTCTGTGACTTCACACACCTCCATTCTATGACTTCACACATCTCCATTCTATGAATTCACACACGTCCATTCTGTGACTTCACACACCTCCATTCTATCTCTTCACACACCTCCATTTTTTGACTTCACACACCTAAATTCTGACTTGACACATCTCCATTCTGACTTCACACACCTTCATTTTTACTTTAAAAACATCCATTCTATAACTTCACACACCTCCATTCTATGACTTCACACACCTCCATTCAGAGACTTCACACACCTTCATTCTATGACTTCACACACCTCCATTCTGTGACTTCACACACCTCCATTCTATGACTTCACACACTTCCATTGTGACGTCACACACCTCCATTCTATGAGTTCACACACCTCCATTCTGACTTCACACACCTCCATTCTATGACTTCACACACCTCCATTCTGAGTTCACTCACCTCCATTCTGTGACTTCTAACACCTCGATTCTGTGACTTCACACAGCTCCAGTCTGTGACTTCACTCACCTCCATTCTGTGACTTCTAACACCTCCATTCTATGACTTCACACACCTCCATTCTGTGACTTCACACACCTCCATTCTATGACCTCACACACCCTCAGTCTATGATTTCACACACCTCCATTCTATGACTTCATACATCCATTTTGATTTCACACACCTCCAATATATGACTTCAAACACCTCAATTCTGTGACTTCACACACCTCCATTCTATGACTTCATACCATCCATTCTGTGACTTCAAACATCTCGATTCTATGACTTCACACACTTCCATTCTATGACTTCACACACCTCCATTCTGTGACTTTACACACCTCCATTCTGAGTTCACACACCTCAATTCTGGGACTTCACAGACCTCCAATCTGTGACTTCCCACACCTCCATTCTGTGACTTCACACACCTCCATTCTATGACTTCACACATCTCCATTCTATGAATTCACACACGTCCATTCTGTGACTTCACACACCTCCATTCTATGATTTCACACACCTCCATTGTGACTACACACACTACCATTCTATGAGTTCACACACCTCCATTCTGACTTCACACACCTCCATTCTATGACTACACACACCTCCATTCTATGACTTCACACACCTCGTTTCTATGACTTCACCCAACTCCATTCTATGACTTCACACCTCCATTCTGATTCACACACCTCCATTTTGTGACTTCAAACACCTCCATTATATGACTTCACACACCTGCATTCTATGACTTCACACACCTCCATTCTATGCCTTCACACACCTGTATTCTGTGACTTCACACACCTCCATTCTATGCCTTCACACACCTTCATTCTTACTTCACAAACATACATTCTATGACTTCGCACTCCTCCATTCTATGACTTCAAACAGCTCCATTCTTTGACTTCACACAGGTCCATTCTGTGTTCACACACCTCAATTCTGTGACTTCACAATCCTCAATTCTGACTTCACACACCTCCATTCTATGACTTCACACACCTCCATTCTATCTCTTCACACACCTCCATTCTTTGACTTCACACACCTAAATTCTGACTTGACACATCTCCATTCTGACTTCACACATTTCCATTCTATGACTTCACACACCTTCATTTTTACTTTAAAAACATCCATTCTATAACTTTACACACCTCCATTCTATGACTTCACACACCTCCATTCAGAGACTTCACACACCTCCATTCTATGACTTCACACACCTCCATTCTGTGACTTCACACACCTCCATTCTATGACTTCACACACTTCCATTGTGACGTCACACACCTCCATTCTATGAGTTCACACACCTCCATTCTGACTTCACACACCTCCATTCTATGACTTCACACACCTCCATTCTGAATTCACACAGCTCCATTCTGACTTCACACACCTCTATTCTATGACTTCGCACACCTCCATTCTGACATCACACACCTCCCTTCTATGACTTCACAGACCTCGAATCTGTGATTTCAGTCACATGCACTCTATGACTTCCCACTCCTCCATTCTATGACTTCAAACACCTCCATTCTTCGACTTCACACACCTCCATTCTGTGTTCACACACCTCAATTCTGTGACTTCACACACCTCCATTCTGACTTCACACACCTCCATTCTATGACTTCCCACACCTCCTTTCTATGACTTCACCCACCTCCAATCGATGACTACACACCTCCATTCTGACTTCACACACCTCCATTCTGACTTCACACACCTCCATTCTGTGACTTCACATACCCCCATTCTATGAGTTCACATACCTCCATTCTATGACTTCACACACCTCCATTCTATGACTTCACAAACCTCCATTCTGTGACTTCACACACCTCCATTCTGAGTTCACACAACTCCATTCAGAGACTTCACACACCTCCATTCTGACTTCACACACCTCCATTCTATGACTTCACACACTTCCATTCTATGACTTCACACACCTCCATTCTGTGACTTCACACACCTCCATTCTGAGTTCACACACCTCCATTCTGTGACTTCTCACACCTCGATTCTGTGACTTCACACAGCTCCAAACTGTGACTTCACACACTTCCATTCTATGACTTCACACACCTCCATTCTATGACTTCACACACATCCATTCTGTGACTTCACACACCTCCATTCTGTGACCTCACACACCCTCATTCTATGATTTCACACACATCCATTGTATGACTTCACACATCCATTTTGATTTCACACACCTCCAATATATGACTTCAAACACCTCAATTCTGTGACTTCACACACCTCCATTCCATGACTTCATACCGTCCATTCTGTGACTTCACACACCTCCATTCTATGACTTCACACACTTTCATTCGATGACTTCACACACCTCCATTCTGTGACTTTACACACCTCCATTCTGGGTTCACACACCTCCATTCTGTGACTTTACACACCTCCATTCTGGGTTCACACACCTCCATTCTGTGACTTCACACTCCTGCAATCTGTGACTTCCCACACCTCCATTCTGTGACTTCACACACCTCCATTCTATGACTTCACACACGTTCATTCTATGACTTCACACACCTCCATTCTCCGAATTCACACCCCTCTAATTTGATTTCTCATACCTCCATTCTATGACTTCACAAACATCCCTTCGGTGACTTCACAATACTCCATTCTATAACTTCACACATCTACATTCTATGACTTCACACACCTCAATTCTGACTCACACATCTCCATTCTGTGACTTCACAAAACTCCATTCTATGATTTCACATATCTCCATACTATGACTTCACACACCTCCATCTATGACTTCACACACCTCCATTCTGAGTTCACACACCTCCATTCTGTGACTTCACACACCTCCATTCTGACTTCACACACCTCCATTGTATGACTTCACACACTCCATTCAGAGACTTCACACACCTCCATTCTATGACTTCACACACCTCCATTCTGTGACTTCACACACCTCCATTCTATGACTTCACACACTTCCATTGTGACGTCACACACCTCCATTCTATGAGTTCACACACCACCATTCTGACTTCACACACCTCCATTCTATGACTTCACACACCTCCATTCTGACATCACACACCTCCCTTCTATGACTTCAAAGACATCGAATCTGTGATTTCACTCACATGCACTCTATGACTTCCCACTCCTCCATTCTATGACTTCAAACACCTCCACTATTTGACATCACACACCTCCATTCTGTGTTCACACACCTCAATTCTGTGACTTCACACACCTCCATTCTGACTTCACACACCTCCATTCTATGACTTCCCACACCTCCTTTCTATGACTTCACCCACCTCCAATCGATGACTACACACCTCCATTCTGACTTCACACACCTCCATTCTGTGACTTCACATACCCCCATTCTATGAGTTCACATACCTCCATTCTATGACTTCACACACCTCCATTCTGTGACTTCACAAACCTCCATTCTGTGACTTCACACACCTCCATTCTGAGTTCACACAACTCCATTCAGAGACTTCACACACCTCTATTCTGACTTCACACACCTCCATTCTATGACTTCACACACTTCCATTCTATGACTTCACAAACCTCCATTCTGTGACTTCACACACCTCCATTCTGAGTTCACACACCTCCATTCTGTGACTTCTCACACCTCGATTCTGTGACTTCACACAGCTCCAATCTGTGACTTCACACTCCTGCAATCTGTGACTTCTCACACCTCCATTCTGTGACTTCACACACCTCCATTCTATGACTTCACACACCTTCATTCTATGACTTCACACACCTCCATTCTCCGAATTCACACCGCTCTAATTTGATTTCTCATACCTCCATTCTATGACTTCACAAACCTCCCTTCGGTGACTTCACAATACTCCATTCTATGACTTCACACATCTACATTCTATGACTTCACACACCTCAATTCTGACTCACACATCTCCATTCTGTGACTTCACAAAACTCCATTCTATGATTTCACATATCTCCATACTATGACTTCACACACCTCCATCTATGACTTCACACACCTCCATTCTGACTTCACACACCTCCATTGTATGACTTCACACACCTCCATTCAGAGACTTCACACACCTCCATTCTATGACTTAACACACCTCCATTCTGTGACTTCACACACCTCCATTCTATGACTTCACACACTTCCATTGTGACGTCACACACCTCCATTCTATGAGTTCACACACCTCCATTCTGACTTCACACACCTCCATTCTATGACTTCACACACCTCCATTCTGAATTCACACAGCTCCATTCTGACTTCACACACCTCTATTCTATGACTTCGCACACCTCCATTCTGACATCACACACCTCCCTTCTATGACTTCACAGACCTCGAATCTGTGATTTCACTCACATGCACTCTATGACTTCCCACTCCTCCATTCTATGACTTCAAACACCTCCACTCTTTGACATCACACACCTCCATTCTGTGTTCACACACCTCAATTCTGTGACTTCACACACCTCCATTCTGACTTCACACACCTCCATTCTATGACTTCCCACACCTCCTTTCTATGACTTCACCCACCTCCCATCGATGACTACACACCTCCATTCTGACTTCACACACCTCCATTCTGTGACTTCACATACCCCCATTCTATGAGTTCACAAACCTCCATTCTATGACTTCACACACCTCCATTCTATGACTTCACAAACCTCCATTCTGTGACTTCACACACCTCCATTCTGAGTTCACACAACTCCATTCAGAGACTTCACACACCTCCATTCTGACTTCACACACCTCCATTCTATGACTTCACACACTTCCATTCTATGACTTCACACACCTCCATTCTGTGACTTCACACACCTCCATTCTGAGTTCACACACCTCCATTCTATGACTTCTCACACATCGATTCTGTGACTTCACACAGCTCCAATCTGTGACTTCACACTCCTGCAATCTGTGACTTTCCACACCTCCATTCTGTGACTTCACACACCTCCATTCTATGACTTCACACACCTTCAATCTATGACTTCACACACCTCCATTCTCCGAATTCACACCCCTCTAATTTGATTTCTCATACCTCCATTCTATGACTTCACAAACCTCCCTTCGGTGACTTCACAATACTCCATTCTATGACTTCACACATCTACATTCTATGACTTCACACACCTCAATTCTGACTCACACATCTCCATTCTGTGACTTCACAAAACTCCATTCTATGATTTCACATATCTCCATACTATGACTTCACACACCTCCATCTATGACTTCACACACCTCCATTCTGAGTTCACACACCTACATTCTGTGACTTCACACACCTCCATTCTGACTTCACACACCTCCATTGTATGACTTCACACACCTACATTCAGAGACTTCACACACCTCCATTCTATGACTTAACACACCTCCATTCTGTGACTTCACACACCTCCATTCTATGACTTCACACACTTCCATTGTGACGTCACACACCTCCATTCTATGAGTTCACACACCTCCATTCTGACTTCACACACCTCCATTCTATGACTTCACACACCTCCATTCTGAATTCACACAGCTCCATTCTGACTTCACACACCTCTATTCTATGACTTCGCACACCTCCATTCTGACATCACACACCTCCCTTCTATGACTTCACCGACCTCGAATCTGTGATTTCACTCACATGCACTCTATGACTTCCCACTCCCCCATTCTATGACTTCAAACACCTCCCCTCTTTGACTTCACACACCTCCATTCTGTGTTCACACACCTCAATTCTGTGACTTCACACACCTCCATTCTGAATTCACACACCTCCATTCTATGAATTCCCACACCTCCTTTCTATGACTTCACCCACCTCCAATCGATGACTACACACCTCCATTCTGACTTCACACACCTCCATTCTGTGACTTCACATACCCCCATTCTATGAGTTCACATACCTCCATTCTATGACTTCACACACCTCCATTCTATGACTTCACAAACCTCCATTCTGTGACTTCACACACCTCCATTCTGAGTTCACACAACTCCATTCAGAGACTTCACACACCTCCATTCTGACTTCACACACCTCCATTCTATGACTTCACACACTTCCATTCTATGACTTCACACACCTCCATTCTGTGACTTCACACACCTCCATTCTGAGTTCACACACCTCCATTCTGTGACTTCTCACACCTCGATTCTGTGACTTCACACAGCTCCAATCTGTGACTTCACACACTTCCATTCTGTGACTTCACACACCTCCATTCTATGACTTCACACACATCCATTCTGTGACTTCACACACCTCCATTCTATGACCTCACACACCCTCATTCTATGATTTCACACACCTCCATTCTATGACTTCACACATCCATTTTGATTTCACACACCTCCAATATATGACTTCAAACACCTCAATTCTGTGACTTCACACACCTCCATTCCATGACTTCATACCGTCCATTCTGTGACTTCACACACCTCCATTCTATGACTTCACACACTTTCATTCTATGACTTCACACACCTCCATTCTGTGACTTTACACACCTCCATTCTGGGTTCACACACCTCCATTCTGTGACTTTACACACCTCCATTCTGGGTTCACACACCTCCATTCTGTGACTTCACACTCCTGCAATCTGTGACTTCCCACACCTCCATTCTGTGACTTCAAACACCTCCATTCTATGACTTCACACACCTTCATTCTATGACTTCACACACCTCCATTCTCCGAATTCACACCCCTCTAATTTGATTTCTCATACCTCCATTCTATGACTTCACAAACCTCCCTTCGGTGACTTCACAATACTCCATTCTATGACTCACACATCTACATTCTATGACTTCACACACCTCAATTCTGACTCACACATCTCCATTCTGTGACTTCACAAAACTCCATTCTATGATTTCACATATCTCCATACTATGACTTCACACACCTCCATCTATGACTTCACACACCTCCCTTCTGAGTTCACACACCTCCATTCTGTGACTTCACACACCTCCATTCTGACTTCACACACGTCCATTGTATGACTTCACACACCTCCATTCTGTGACTACACACACCTCCATTCTATGACTTCACAGACCTCGAATCTGTGACTTCACTCACCTCCCCTCTATGACTTCACACTTCTCCATTCTATGACTTCTCACACCTAAGTTCTATGACTTCACCCACCTACATTCTATGACTTCACACCTCCATTCTGACTTCACACACCTCCATTCTATGACTTCACACACCTCCATTCTGACTTCACCCACCTCCATTCGGTGACTTCACACACCTCCATTCTATGATTTCACACACCTCCATTCTGTGACTTCACACACCTCCATTCTTTGACTTCACACACCTCCATTCTGTGACTTCACACGCCTCCATTCTGAGTTCAAACACCTCCATTCTGTGACTTCTCACACCTCGATTCTGTGACTTCACACACCTCCAATCTGTGACTTCACACACTTCCATTCTATGACTTCACACACCTCCATTCTATGACTTCACACACCTCCATTCTGTGACTTCACACACCTCCATTCTATGACCTCACACACCCTCATTCTGTGATTTCACACGCCTCCATTCTGTGACTTCACACATCCATTTTGATTTCACTCACCTCCAATATATGACTTCAAACACCTCATTTCTGTGACTTCACACAGCTCCATTCTATGACTTCATACCGTCCATTCTGTGACTTCACACACCTCCATTCTATGACTTCACACATTTCCATTCTATGACTTCACACACCTCCATTCTGTGACTTTACACACCTCCATTCTGGGTTCACACACCTCCATTCTGTGACTTCACACTCCTGCAATCTGTGACTTCCCACACCTCCATTCTGTGACTTCACACACGTCCATTCTATGACTTCACACACCTTCATTCTTACTTCACAAACACCCATTCTATGACTTCACACACCTCCATTCTATGACTTCACACACCTCCATTCTGTGACTTCACACACCTCCATTCTATGACTTCACACACCTCCATTGTGACTACACACACCTCCATTCTATGAGTTCACACACCGCCATTCTGACTTCACCCACCTCCATTCTGTGACTTCACACATCCATTCTGAATTCACACAGCTCAATTCTGTGACTTCAGAAAATTCGATTCTGACTTCACACACCTCCATTGTATGAATACACACACCTCCATTCTGTGACTTCACACACTTCCATTGTGACGTCACACACCTCCATTCTGAGTTCACACACCTCCATTCTATGACTTCACACACCTCCATTCTGACTTCACAAACCTCTATTCTATGACTTCGCACACCTCCATTCTGACATCACACACCTCCACTCTATGACTTCACACACCTTCATTCTTACTTCAGAAACATCCATTCTATGACTTCACACACCTCCATTCTGTGACTACACAAAGCTCCATTCTATGACCTCACACACCCTCATTCTATGATTTCACACACCTCCATTCTATGACTTCACACATCCATTTTGACTTCACACACCTCCAATATATGACTTCAAACACCTCAATTCTGTGACTTCACACACCTCCATTCTATGACTTCAAACCGTCCATTCTGTGACTTTACACACCTCCATTCTGAGTTCACACACCTCAATTCTGGGACTTCACACAATTCCATTCTATGACTTCACACACCTCCATTCTATGACTTCACACACGTCCATTCTGTGACTTCACACACTTCCATTCTATGACTTCACACAGCTCCATTGTGACTACACACACTACCGTTCTATGAGTTCACACACCTCCATTCTGACTTCACACACCTCCATTCTATGACTACACAAACATCCATTCTATGATTTCACACACCTCCTTTCTATGACTTCACCCAACTCCATTCTATGACTTCACACCTCCATTATATGACTTCACACACCTCCATTCTGTGACTTCACACACCTCCATTATATGACTTCACACACCTGCATTCTATGACTTCACACACCTCCATTCTATGCCTTCACACACCTCCATTCTGTGACTTCACACACCTCCATTCTATGCCTTCACACACCTTCATTCTTACTTCACAAACATACATACTATGACTTCACACTCCTCCATTCTATGACTTCAAACACCTCCATTCTTTGACTTCACACACCTCCATTTTCTGTTCACACACCTCAATTCTGTGACCTCACACACCTCCATTCTGACTTCACACACCTCCATTCTATGACTTCACACACCTCCATTCTATGACTCCACACACCTCCATTCTTTGACTTCACACACCTAAATTCTGAGTTGACACATCTCCATTCTGTGACTTCACACACCTCCATTCTGACTTCCCACATCTCCATTCTATGACTTCACACACCTTCATTTTTACTTTACAAACATCCATTCTATAACTTCACACACCTCCATTCTATGACTTCACACACCTCCATTCAGTGACTTCACACACCTCCATTCTGTGACTTCACACACCTCCATTCTATGACTTCACACACCTCCATCCTATGACTTCACACACTTCCATTGTGACGTCACACACCTCCATTCTATGAGTTCACACACCTCCATTCTGACTTCACACACCTCCATTCTATGACTCCACACACCTCCATTCTGAATTCACACAGCTCCATTCTGTGCCTTCACGAACCTCTATTCTATGATTTCACACACCTCCATACTATGACTTTACACAACTCCATCTATGACTTCAAACACCTCCATTCTGACTACACACACCTCTATTCTATGACTTCGCACTCCTCCATTCTGACATCACACACCTCCATTCTATGACTTCACAGACCTCGAATCTGTGATTTCACTCACATGCACTCTATGACTTCACACTCCTCCATTCTATGACTTCAAACACCTCCATTCTTTGACTTCACACACTTCCATTCTGTGTTCACACACCTCAATTCTGTGACTTCACACACCTCCATTCTGACTTCACACACCTCCATTCTATGACTTCCCACACCTCCTTTCTATGACTTCACCCACCTCCAATCGATGACTACACACCTCCATTCTGACTTCACACACCTCCATTCTGTGACTTCACACACCCCCATTCTATGAGTTCACATACCTCCATTCTATGACTTCACCCACCTTCATTCTTACTTCAGAAACATCCATTCTATGACTTCACACACCTCCATTCTATGACTTCACAAACCTCCATTCTGTAACTTCACACACCTCCATTCTGAGTTCACACACCTCCATTCTGTGAGTTCACACACCTCCATTCTGACTTCACACATCTCCATTGTATGACTTCACACACCTCTATTCTGTGACTTCACACACCTCTATTCTATGCCTTCACAAACTTCCGTTGTGACGTCACACACCTCCATTTTATGAGTTCACACACCTCCATTCTATGACTTCACACACCTCCATTCTGACTTCACACACCTCTATTCTATGACTTCGAACACCTACATTCTGACTTCACACACCTACATTCTGTGACTACACACACCTCCATTCAATGACTTCACACACCTACATTCTTTGACTTCACACACCTACAATCTGACATCACACACCTCCATTCTATGATTCCACAGACCTCGAATCTGTGACATCACTCACCTGCACTCTATGACTTCACACTCCTCCATTCTATGACTTCCCACACCTCCTTTCTATGAATTCACCCACCTCCAATCTATGACTACACACCTCCGTTCTGACTTCACACACCTCCATTCTGTGACTTCACACACCTCCATTCTGTAACTTCACACACCTCCTCTATGACTTCACACACCTCCATTCTGAATTCACACAGCTCCATTCTGTGACTTCACAAAACTCCATTCTATGATTTCACAAACCTCCATGCTATGACTTCACACAACTCCATCTATGACTTCACACACCTCCATTCTGACTTCACACACCTCTATTCTATGACTTCGCACACCTCCATTCTGACATCACACACCTCCATTCTATGACTTCACAGACCTCGAATCTGTGACTTCACTCACCTGCACTCTATAACTTCACACTCCTCCATTCTATGACTTAAACCACCTCCAATCTATGACTACACACCTCCATTCTGACTTCACACACCTCCATTCTGTGACTTCACACACCTTCATTCCATGACTTCACACACCTTCATTTTTACTTCAGAAATATTCACACACCTCCATTCTATGACTTCACAAACCTCCATTCTGTGACTTCACACATGCATTTTGACTTCACACACCTCCAATATATGACTTCAAACACCTCAATTCTGTGACTTCACACAGCTCCCTTCTATGACTTCATAACGTCCATTCTGTGACTTCACACACCTCCATTCTGTGCCTTTACACACCTCCATTCTGAGTTCACACACCTCCATTCTGTGACGTCACACACCTCTATTCTGTGACTTCCCACACCTCCATTCTGTGACTTCACACACCTCCATTCTATGACTTCACACACCTCTATTCTGATTTCACACACCTCCATTCTATGACTTCATACACCTCCATTCTGACTTCACACACCTACATTCTATGACTTCGCACACCTCTCTTCTGATTTCACACATCTCCATTCCGTGACTTCACTCACCTCCATTCAATGACTTCACACACCTACATTCTTTGACTTCACACACCTCCAATCTGACATCACACACCTCCATTCTATAATTTCACAGACCTCGAATATATGACTTCACTCAACTGCACTCTATGACTTCCCACACCTCCTTTCTATGACTTCACCCACCTCCAATATATGACTACACATCTCCATTCTGACTACACACACCTCAATTCCGTGACTTCACACACCTCAATTCTCACTTCACACACCTCCATTCTATGACTTCACACAATTCCATTCTATGACTTCACACACCTCCATTCTTTGACTTCACACACCTCCATTGTGAGTTCACACACCTCCATTCTGTGACTTCACACAGCTCCATTCTGATTTCACACACCTCCATTGTGTGACTTCACACACCTCCCTTCTATGACTTCACAAACCTCCATTCGGTGACTTCACACATCTCCATTCTGACTTCACACACCTCCATTCTATGACTTCACACACTTCCATTCTATGACTTCACACACCTCCATTCTGTGACTTCACAAACCTCCATTCTGAGTCACACACCTCCATTCTGTGACTTCACACACCTCCATTCTGTGACTTCACACACCTCCATTGTGTGACTTCACAGACCCTCATCTATGATTTCACACACCTCCATTCTATGACTTCACACATCCATTTTGAATTCACACACCTCCAATATATGACTTCAAACACCTCAATTCTGTAACTTCACACACCTCCATTCTATGACTTAATACCGTCCATTCTGTGACCTCACACACCTCCATTCTATGACTTCACACACTTCCATTCTATGACTTCACACACCTACATTCTGTGACTTTACACAACTCCATTCTGAGTTCACACACCGCCATTCTGTGACATCACACACCTCCATTCTGTGACTTCCCACACCTCCATTCTGTGACTTCACACACCTCCATTCTATGACTTGACACAATTCCACTCTATGACTTCACCCACCTCCATTCTATGACTTCACACCTCCATTCTGACTTCACACACCCCCATTCTGTGACATCACACACCTCCATTCTATGACTTCACACACTTCCATTTTATGACTTCACACACCTCCATTCTATGACTTCACAAACCTCCATTCTATGAATTCCCACACCTGCATTCTGACTTCACACTCCACCATTCTATGACTTCCCACACCTCCTTTCTATGACTTCACCCACCACCATTTTATGACTTCACACACCTCCATTCTGTGACTTCACACACCTCCATTCTATGACCTCACACACCCTCATTCTATGATTTCACACACCTCCATTCTATGACTTCACACATCCATTTTGACTTCACACATCTCCAATATATGACTTCAAACACCTCAATTTTGTCACTTCACACACCTCCATTCTATGACCTCATACCCTCCATTCTGTGACTCCACACACCTCCATTCTATGACTTCACACAATTCCATTCTATGACTTCACCCACCTGCATTCTGACTTCACACACCTCCATTCTGTGACTTCTCACACCTCGATTCTGTGACCTCACACAGCTCCAATCTGTGACTTCACACACTTCCATTCTATGACTTCACACACCTCCATTCTATGACTTCACACACATCCATTCTGTGACTTCACACACCTCCATTCTATGACCTCACACACCCTCATTCTATGATTTCACACACCTCCATTCTATGACTTCACACATCCATTTTGATTTCACACACCTCCAATATATGACTTCAAACACCTCAATTCTGTGACTTCACACACCTCCATTCCATGACTTCATACCGTCCATTCCGTGACTTCACACACCTCCATTCTATGACTTCACACACTTTCATTCTATGACTTCACACACCTCCATTCTGTGACTTTACACACCTCCATTCTGGGTTCACACACCTCCATTCTGTGACTTTACACACCTCCATTCTGGGTTCACACACCTCCATTCTGTGACTTCACACTCCTGCAATCTGTGACTTCCCACACCTCCATTCTGTGACTTCACACACCTCCATTCTATGACTTCACACACCTTCATTCTATGACTTCACACACCTCCATTCTCCGAATTCACACCCCTCTAATTTGATTTCTCATACCTCCATTCTATGACTTCACAAACCTCCCTTCGGTGCCTTCACAATACTCCATTGTATGACTTCACACATCTACATTCTATGACTTCACACACCTCAATTCTGACTCACACATCTCCATTCTGTGACTTCACAAAACTCCATTCTATGATTTCACATATCTCCATACTATGACTTCACACACCTCCATCTATGACTTCACACACCTCCATTCTGAGTTCACACACCTCCATTCTGTGACTTCACACACCTCCATTCTGACTTCACACACCTCCATTGTATGACTTCACACACCTCCATTCTGTGACTTCACACACCTCCATTCTATGACTTCACACACCTCGAATCTGTGACTTCACTCACCTCCCCTCTATGACTTCACACTTCTCCATTCTATGACTTCTCACACCTAAGTTCTATGACTTCACCCACCTACATTCTATGACTTCACACCTCCATTCTGACTTCACACACCTCCATTCTATGACTTCACACACCTCCATTCGACTTCACCCACCTCCATTCGGTGACTTCACACACCTCCATTCTAGGATTTCACACACCTCCATTCTGTGACTTCACACACCTCCATTCTTTGACTTCACACACCTCCATTCTGTGACTTCACACGCCTCCATTCTGAGTTCACACACCTCCATTCTGTGACTTCTCACACCTCGATTCTGTGACTTCACACACCTCCAATCTGTGACTTCACACACTTCCATTCTATGACTTCACACACCTCCATTCTATGACTTCACACACCTCCATTCTGTGACTTCACACACCTCCATTCTATGACCTCACACACCCTCATTCTGTGATTTCACACGCCTCCATTCTGTGACTTCACACTTCCATTTTGATTTCACTCACCTCCAATATATGACTTCAAACACCTCATTTCTGTGACTTCACACAGCTCCATTCTATGACTTCATACCGTCCATTCTGTGACTTCACACACCTCCATTCTATGACTTCACACATTTCCATTCTATGACTTCACACACCTCCATTCTGTGACTTTACACACCTCCATTCTGGGTTCACACACCTCCATTCTGTGACTTCACACTCCTGCAATCTGTGACTTCCCACACCTCCATTCTGTGACTTCACACACGTCCATTCTATGACTTCACACACCTTCATTCTTACTTCACAAACACCCATTCTATGACTTCACACACCTCCATTCTATGACTTCACACACCTCCATTCTGTGACTTCACACACCTCCATTCTATGACTTCACACACCTCCATTGTGACTACACACACCTCCATTCTATGAGTTCACACACCGCCATTCTGACTTCACCCACCTCCATTCTGTGACTTCACACACCTCCATTCTGAATTCACACAGCTCAATTCTGTGACTTCACAAAATTCCATTCTGACTTCACACACCTCCATTGTATTAATACACACACCTCCATTCTCTGACTTCACACACTTCCATTGTGACGTCACACACCTCCATTCTATGAGTTCACACACCTCCATTCTATGACTTCACACACCTCCATTCTGACTTCACAAACCTCTATTCTATGACTTCGCACACCTCCATTCTGACATCACACACCTCCACTCTATGACTTCACACACCTTTATTCTTACTGCAGAAACATCCATTCTATGACTTCACACACCTCCATTCTGTGACTACACAAAGCTCCATTCTATGACCTCACACACCCTCATTCTATGATTTCACACACCTCCATTCTCTGACTTCACACATCCATTTTGACTTCACACACCTCCAATATATGACTTCAAACACCTCAATTCTGTGACTTCACACACCTCCATTCTATGACTTCAAACCGTCCATTCTGTGACTTTACACACCTCCATTCTGAGTTCACACACCTCAATTCTGGGACTTCACAGACCTCCATTCTGTGACTACCCACACCTCCATTCTGTGACTTCACACAATTCCATTCTATGACTTCACACACCTCCATTCTATGACTTCACACACGTCCATTCTGTGACTTCACACACCTCCATTCTATGACTTCACACAACTCCATTGTGACTACACACACTACCGTTCTATGAGTTCACACACCTCCATTCTGACTTCACACACCTCCATTCTATGACTACACAAACATCCATTCTATGACTTCACACACCTCCTTTCTATGACTTCAACCAACTCCATTCTATGACTTCACAACTCCATTCTGACTTCACACACCTCCATTCTGTGACTTCACACACCTCCATTATATGACTTCACACACCTCCATTCTATGACTTCATACACCTCCATTCTATGCCTTCACACACCTCCATTCTGTGACTTCACACACCTCCATTCTATGCCTTCACACACCTTCATTCTTACTTCACAAACGTACGTACTATGATTTCACACTCCTCCATTCTATGACTTCAAACACCTCCATTCTTTGACTTCACACACCTCCATTTTGTGTTCACACACCTCAATTCTGTGACCTCACACACCTCCATTCTGACTTCACACACCTCCATTCTATGACTTCACACACCTCCATTCTATGACTTCACACACCTCCATTCTTTGACTTCACACACCTAAATTCTGAGTTGACACATCTCCATTCTGTGACTTCACACACCTCCATTCTGACTTCACACATCTCCATTCTATGTCTTCACACACCTTCATTTTTACTTTACAAACATCCATTCTATAACTTCACACACCTCCATTCTATGACTTCACACACCTCCATTCAGTGACTTCACACACCTCCATTCTATGACTTCACACACCTAAATTCTGAGTTGACACATCTCCATTCTATGACTTCACACACCTCCATTCTGACTTCACACATCTCCATTCTATGACTTCACACACCTTCATTTTTACTTTACAAACATCCATTCTATAACTTCACACACCTCCATTCTATGACTTCACACACCTCCATTCAGTGACTTCACACACCTCCATTCTGTGACTTCACACACCTCCATTCTGTGACTTCACACACCTCCATCCTATGACTTCACACACTTCCATTGTGACGTCACACACCTCCATTCTATGAGTTCACACACCTCCATTCTGACGTCACACACCTCCATTCTATGACTTCACACACCTCCATTCTGAATTCACACAGCTCCATTCTGTGCCTTCACGAACCTCTATTCTATGATTTCACACACCTCCATACTATGACTTTACACAACTCCATCTATGACTTCACACACCTCCATTCTGACTACACACACCTCTATTCTATGAGGTCGCACTCCTCCATTCTGACATCACACACCTCCATTCTATGACTTCACAGACCTCGAATCTGTGATTTCACTCACATGCACTCTATGACTTCACACTCCTCCATTCTATGACTTCAAACACCTCCATTTTTGACTTCACACACCTCCATTCTGTGTTCACACACCTCAATTCTGTGACTTCACACACCTCCATTCTTACCTCACACACCTCCATTCTATGACTTCCCACACCTCCTTTCTATGGCTTCACCCACCTCCAATCGATGACTACACACCTCCATTCTGACTTCACACACCTCCATTCTGTGACTTCACACACCCCCATTCTATGAGTTCACATACCTCCATTCTATGACTTCACACACCTTCATTCTTACTTCAGAAACATCCATTCTATGACTTCACACACCTCCATTCTATGACTTCACAAACCTCCATTCTGTAACTTCACACACCTCCATTCTGAGTTCACACACCTTCATTCTGTGACTTCACACACCTCCATTCTGACTTCACACATCTCCATTGTATGACTTCACATACCTCTATTCTGTGACTTCACACACCTCTATTCTATGCCTTCACAAACTTCCGTTGTGACGTCACACACCTCCATTTTATGAGTTCACACACCTCCATTCTATGACTTCACACACCTCCATTCTGACTTCACACACCTCTATTCTATGACTTCGAACACCTACATTCTGACTTCACACACCTACATTCTGTGACTACACACACCTCCATTCAATGACTTCACACACCTACATTCTTTGACTTCACACACCTCCAATCTGACATCACACACCTCCATTCTATGATTCCACAGACCTCGAATCTGTGACATCACTCACCTGCACTCTATGACTTCACACTCCTCCATTCTATGACTTCCCACACCTCCTTTCTATGAATTCACCCACCTCCAATCTATGACTACACACCTCCGTTCTGACTTCACACACCTCCATTCTGTGACTTCACACACCTCCATTCTGTAACTTCACACACCTCCATTCTATGACTTCACACAGCTCCATTCTGAATTCACACAGCTCCATTCTGTGTCTTCACAAAACTCCATTCTATGATTTCACAAACCTCCATACTATGACTTCACACATCTCCATCTATGACTTCACACACCTCCATTCTGACTTCACACACCTCTATACTATGACTTCGCACACCTCCATTCTGACATCACACATCTCCATTCTATGACTTCACAGACCTCGAATCTGTGACTTCACTCACCTGCACTCTATAACTTCACACTCCTCCATTCTATGACTTCAACCACCTCCAATCTCTGACTACACACCTCCATTCTGACTTCACACACCTCCATTCTGTGACTTCACACACCTCCATTCCATGACTTCACACACCTTCATTTTTACTTCAGAAACATTCACACACCTCCATTCTATGACTTCACAAACCTCCATTCTGTGACTTCACACATGCATTTTGACTACACACACCTGCAATATATGACTTCAAACACCTCAATTCTGTGACTTCACACAGCTCCATTCTATGACTTCATAACGTCCATTCTGTGACTTCACACAGCTCCATTCTATGACTTCACACACTTCCATTCTATGACTTCACACACCTCCATTCTGTGCCTTTACACACCTCCATTCTGAGTTCACACACCTCCATTCTGTGACGTCACACACCTCTATTCTGTGACTTCCCACACCTCCATTCTGTGACTTCACACACCTCCATTCTATGACTTCACACACCTCTATTCTGACTTCACACACCTCCATTCTATGACTTCATACACCTCCATTCTGAATTCACACACCTCCATTCTATGACTTCGCACACCTCTCTTCTGATTTCACACATCTCCATTCCGTGACTTCACTCACCTCCATTCAATGATTTCACACACCTACATTCTTTGACTTCACACACCTCCAATCTGACATCACACACCTCCATTCTATAATTTCACAGACCTCGAATATATGACTTCACTCAACTGCACTCTATGACTTCCCACACCTCCTTTCTATGACTTCACCCTCCTCCAATATATGACTACACACCTCCATTCTGACTACACACACCTCAATTCCGTGACTTCACACACCTCAATTCTCACTTCACACACCTCCATTCTATGACTTCACACAATTCCATTCTATGACTTCACACACCTCCATTCTTTGACTTCACACACCTCCATTGTGAGTTCACACACCTCCATTCTGTGACTTCACACAGCTCCATTCTGACTTCACACACCTCCATTCTGTGACTTCACACACCTCCATTCTATGACTTCACACACCTTCATTTTTAATTCAGAAACATCCATTCTATGACTTCACACACCTCCCTTCTATGACTTCACAAACCTCCATTCGGTGACTTCACACATCTCCATTCTGACTTCACACACCTCCATTCTATGACTTCACACACTTCCATTCTATCACTTCACACACCTCCATTCTGTGACTTCACAAACCTCCATTCTGAGTCACACACCTCCATTCTGTGACTTCACACACCTCCATTCTGTGACTTCACACACCTCCATTGTGTGACTTCACAGACCCTCATCTATGATTTCACACACCTCCATTCTATGACTTCACACATCCATTTTGAATTCACACACCTCCAATATATGACTTCAAACACCTCAATTCTGTAACTTCACACACCTCCATTCTATGACTTAATACCGTCCATTCTGTGACCTCACACACCTCCATTCTATGACTTCACACACTTCCATTCTATGACTTCACACCCCTACATTCTGTGACTTTACACAACTCCATTCTGAGTTCACACACCGCCATTCTGTGACATCACACACCTCCATTCTGTGACTTCCCACACCTCCATTCTGTGACTTCACACACCTCCATTCTATGACTTGACACAATTCCACTCTATGACTTCACCCACCTCCATTCTATGACTTCACACCTCCATTCTGACTTCACACACCTCCATTCTGTGACATCACACAACTCCATTCTATGACTTCACACACTTCCATTTTATTACTTCACACACCTCCATTCTATGACTTCACAAACCTCCATTCTATGAATTCCCACACCTGCATTCTGACTTCACACTCCACCATTCTATGACTTCCCACACCTCCTTTCTATGACTTCACCCACCTCCATTTTGTGACTTCACACACCTCCATTCTGTGACTTCACACACCTCCATTCTATGACCTCACACACCCTCATTCTATGATTTCACACACCTCCATTCTATGACTTCACACATCCATTTTGACTTCACACATCTCCAATATATGACTTCAAACACCTCAATTTTTCACTTCACACACCTCCATTCTATGACCTCATACACTCCATTCTGTGACTCCACACACCTCCATTCTATGACTTCACACAATTCCATTCTATGACTTCACCCACCTCCATTCTATGACTTCACACCTCCATTCTGACTTCACACACCTCCATTCTGTGACATCACACACCTCCATTCTATGACTTCACACACCTCCATTCTATGACTTCCCACACCTGCATTCTGACTTCACACACCTCCATTCTATGACTTCACGCATCTTCTTTCTGTAACTTCCCACACTTCCAATGTTTGACTTCTCGAACCTCCATTCCAAGTCTTCACAAACCTCCATTCTATGAGTTCACACACCTCCATTCTTTGACTTCACACACCTCCATTTTGACTTCACACACCTACATTCTGTGACTTCACACACCTCCATTTGTGACTTCACACACCACCATTTTTATTTCACACACCTCCATTCTGTGACTTCACACACCTCCATTCTTTGAGTTCACACACCTCCGTTTTGACTTCACACACTTCCATTCTGTGACTTCACACACCTCCATTATGTGACTTCACACACCACCATTGTTTGACTTCACACACCTCCATTCTTTGACTTCACACACCTCCATTCCACGACTTCACACACCTCCATTCTATTAGTTCACACACTTCCATTCTATGAGTTCACACACCACAATTTTGTCTTCACACACCTCCATTCTATGACTTCGCAAACCTCCATTCTGTGACTTCACACACCTCCATTCAGAGTTCACACACCTCCATTCGGTGACTTCACACACCTCAATTCTGACTTCACACACCTCAGTTCTATGACTTCACACACTTCCATTCTATGACTTCACACACCTCCATTCTGTGACTTCACCCACCTCCATTCTGTGACTTCATACACCTCCATTCTCCGACTTCACACCCCTCCAATTTGACTTCACATACCTCCATTCTCTGACTTCACACACCTCCATTCTAAGTTCACACACCTCCATTCTGTAACTTCACACACCTCCATTCTATGACCTCACACACCCTCATTCTATGATTTCACACACCTCCATTCTATGACTTCACACATCCATTTTGATTTCACACATCTCTAATACATGACTTCAAACACCTCAATTCTGTGACTTCACACACCTCCATTCTATGACTTCACAAACTTCCATTCTATGACTTCACACACCTCCATTCTGTGTTCACACAACACAATTCTGTGACTTCACACACCTCCATTCTGACTTCACACACCTCCATTCTATGACTTCACACACCTACATTCTATGACTTCACACACCTCCATTCTTTGACTTCACACACCTAAATTCTGAGTTGACACACCTCCATTCTGTGACTTCACACACCTCCATTCTGACTTCACACACCTCCATTCTATGATTTTGCACACCTCCATTCTTTGACGTCACACACCTCCATTCTATGACTTCACACACCTATATTATTACATTACAAACATCCATTCTATAATTTCACACACCTCCATTCTATGACTTTACACACCTCCATTCTGTGACTTCACATACCTCCATTCTATGACTTCACACACCTCCATTCTGTGACTTCACACACCTCCATTCTATGACTTCACACACTTCCATTCTGTGATTTCACACACCTCCATTCTATGAGTTCACACACCTCCATTCTGACTTCACACACCTCCATTCTATGACTTCACACACCTCCATCTGAATTTACACAGCTCCATTCTGTGACTTCACAAAACTCCATTCTAGGATTTCACACACCTCCATACTATGACTTCACACAACTCCATCTATGACTTCACACACCTCCATTCTGACTTCACACACCTCCATTCTATGATTTCACAGACCTCGAATCTGTGACTTCACTCACCTGCACTCTATGACTTCATACTCCTCCATTCTATGACTTCCCACACCTTCTTTCTATGACTTCACCCACCTCCAATCTATGACTACACACCTCCATTCTGACTTCACACACCTCCATTCTGTGACTTCACATACCTCCATTCTCTGACTTCACACACCTTCATTTTTACTTCAGGAACATCCATTCTATGACTTCACACACCTCCATTCTATTACTTCACAAACCTCCATTCGGTGACTTCACACATCTCCATTCTAACTTCACACACCTCCATTCTATGACTTCACGCACTTCCATTCTATGACTTCACACACCTCCATTCTGTGACTTCACAAACCTCCATTCTGTGTCACACACCTCCATTCTGTGACTTCACACACCTCCATTCTGTGATGTCACACACCTCCATTGTGTGACTTCACAGACCCTCATCTATGATTTCACACACCTCCATTCTATGACTTCACACATCCATTTTGAATTCACACACCTCCAATATATGACTTCAAACACCTCAATTCTGTAACTTCACACACCTCCATTCTATGACTTAATACCGTCCATTCTGTGACCTCACACACCTCCATTCTATGACTTCACACACTTCCATTCTATGACTTCACACACCTACATTCTGTGACTTTACACAACTCCATTCTGAGTTCACACACCGCCATTCTGTGACATCACACACCTCCATTCTGTGACTTCCCACACCTCCATTCTGTGACTTCACACACCTCCATTCTATGACTTGACACAATTCCACTCTATGACTTCACCCACCTCCATTCTATGACTTCACACCTCCATTCTGACTTCACACACCTCCATTCTGTGACATCACACACCTCCATTCTATGACTTCACACACTTCCATTTTATTACTTCACACACCTCCATTCTATGACTTCACAAACCTCCATTCTATGACTTCCCACACCTGCATTCTGACTTCACACACCTCCATTCTATGACTTCACGCATCTTCTTTCTGTAACTTCCCACACTTCCAATGTTTGACTTCTCGAACCTCCATTCCAAGTCTTCACAAACCTCCATTCTATGAGTTCACACACCTCCATTCTTTGACTTCACACACCTCCATTTTGACTTCACACACCTACATTCTGTGACTTCACACACCTCCATTTGTGACTTCACACACCACCATTTTTATTTCACACACCTCCATTCTGTGACTTCACACACCTCCATTCTTTGAGTTCACACACCTCCGTTTTGACTTCACACACTTCCATTCTGTGACTTCACACACCTCCATTATGTGACTTCACACACCACCATTGTTTGACTTCACACACCTCCATTCTTTGACTTCACACACCTCCATTCCACGACTTCACACACCTCCATTCTATTAGTTCACACACTTCCATTCTATGAGTTCACACACCACAATTTTGTCTTCACACACCTCCATTCTATGACTTCGCAAACCTCCATTCTGTGACTTCACACACCTCCATTCAGAGTTCACACACCTCCATTCGGTGACTTCACACACCTCAATTCTGACTTCACACACCTCAGTTCTATGACTTCACACACTTCCATTCTATGACTTCACACACCTCCATTCTGTGACTTCACCCACCTCCATTCTGTGACTTCATACACCTCCATTCTCCGACTTCACACCCCTCCAATTTGACTTCACATACCTCCATTCTCTGACTTCACACACCTCCATTCTAAGTTCACACACCTCCATTCTGTAACTTCACACACCTCCATTCTATGACCTCACACACCCTCATTCTGTGATTTCACACACCTCCATTCTATGACTTCACACATCCATTTTGATTTCACACATCTCTAATACATGACTTCAAACACCTCAATTCTGTGACTTCACACACCTCCATTGTATGACGTCACAAACTTCCATTCTATGACTTCACACACCTCCATTCTGTGTTCACACAACTCAATTCTGTGACTTCACACACCTCCATTCTGACTTCACACACCTCCATTCTATGACTTCACACACCTGCATTCTATGACTTCACACACCTCCATTCTTTGACTTCACACACCTAAATTCTGAGTTGACACACCTCCATTCTGTGACTTCACACACCTCCATTCTGACTTCACACACCTCCATTCTATGATTTTGCACACCTCCATTCTTTGACGTCACACACCTCCATTCTATGACTTCACACACCTATATTATTACATTACAAACATCCATTCTATAATTTCACACACCTCCATTCTATGACTTTACACACCTCCATTCTGTGACTTCACATACCTCCATTCTATGACTTCACACACCTCCATTCTGTGACTTCACACACCTCCATTCTATGACTTCACACACTTCCATTCTGTGATTTCACACACCTCCATTCTATGAGTTCACACACGTCCATTTTGACTTCACACACCTCCATTCTATGACTTCACACACCTCCATCTGAATTTACACAGCTCCATTCTGTGACTTCACAAAACTCCATTCTAGGATTTCACACACCTCCATACTATGACTTCACACAACTCCATCTATGACTTCACACACCTCCATTCTGACTTCACACACCTCCATTCTATGATTTCACAGACCTCGAATCTGTGACTTCACTCACCTGCACTCTATGACTTCATACTCCTCCATTCTATGACTTCCCACACCTTCTTTCTATGACTTCACCCACCTCCAATCTATGACTACACACCTCCATTCTGACTTCACACACCTCCATTCTTTGACTTCACACACCTCCATTCTCTGACTTCACACACCTTCATTTTTACTTCAGGAACATCCATTCTATGACTTCACACACCTCCCTTCTATGACTTCACAAACCTCCATTCGGTGACTTCACACATCTCCATTCTGACTTCACACACCTCCATTCTATGACTTCACACACTTCCATTCTATGACTTCACACACCTCCATTCTGTGACTTCACAAACCTCCATTCTGAGTCACACACCTCCATTCTGTGACTTCACACACCTCCATTCTGTGATGTCACACACCTCCATTGTGTGACTTCACACACTTCCATTCTATGACTGCACACACCTCCATTTTATGACTTCACACATCTCCATTCTGTGACTTCACACACCTCCATTCTATGACCTCACACACCCTCATCTATGATTTCACACACCTCCATTCTATGACTTCACACATCCATTTTGACTTCACACATCTCCAATATATGACTTCAAACACGTCAATTCTGTAACTTCACACACCTCCATTCTATGACTTAATACCGTCCATTCTGTGACCTCACACTCCTCCATTCTATGACTTCACACACTTCCATTCTATGACTTCACACACCTACATTCTGTGACTTTACACACCTCCATTCTGAGTTCACACACCGCCATTCTGTGACATCACACACCTCCATTCTGTGACTTCCCACACCTCCATTCTGTGACTTCACACACCTCCATTCTATGACTTCACACAATTCCACTCTATGACTTCACCCACCTCCATTCTATGACTTCACACCTCCATTCTGACTTCACACACCTCCATTCTGTGACATCACACACCTACATTCTATGACTTCACACACTTCCATTTTATGACTTCACACACCTCCATTCCATGACTTCACAAATCTCCATTCTATGACTTCCCACACCTGCATTCTGACTTCACACTCCACCATTCTATGACTTCCCACACCTCCTTTCTATGACTTCACCCACCTCCATTTTATGACTTCACACACCTCCATTCTGTGACTTCACACACCTCCATTCTATGACCTCACACACCCTCATTCTATGATTTCACACACCTCCATTCTATGACTTCTCACATCCATTTTGACTTCACACACCTCCAATATATGACTTCAAACACCTCAATTTTGTCACTTCACACACCTCCATTCTATGACCTCATACCCTCCATTCTGTGACTCCACACACCTGCATTCTATGACTTCACACAATTCCATTCTATGACTTCACCCACCTCCATTCTATGACTTCACACCTCCATTCTGACTTCACACACCTCCATTCTGTGACATCACACACCTCCATTCTATGACTTCACACACCTCCATTCTATGACTTCCCACACCTGCATTCTGACTTCACACACCTCCATTCTATGACTTCACGCATCTTCTTTCTGTAACTTCCCACACTTCCAATGTTTGATTTCACGAACCTCCATTCCAAGACTTCACACACCTACATTCTATGAGTTCACACACCTCCATTCTTTGACTTCACACACCTCCATTTTGACTTCACACACCTACATTCTGTGACTTCACACACCTCCATTTGTGACTTCACACACCACCATTTTGATTTCACACACCTCCATTCTGTGACTTCACACACCTCCATTCTTTGAGTTCACACACCTCCGTTTTGACTTCACACACTTCCATTCTGTGACTTCACACACCTCCATTCCACGACCTCACACACCTCCATTCTATTAGTTCGTACACTTCCATTCTATGAGTTCACACACCACAATTTTGTCTTCACACACCTCCATTCTATGACTTCGCAAACCTCCATTCTGTGACTTCGCACACCTCCATTCAGAGTTCACACACCTCCATTCGGTGACTTCACACACCACCATTCTGACTTCACACACCTCAGTTCTATGACTTCACACACTTCCATTCTATGACTTCACACACCTCCATTCTGTGACTTCACCCACCTCCATTCTGTGACTTCATACACCTCCATTCTCCGACTTCACACCCCTCCAATTTGACTTCACATACCTCCATTCTCTGACTTCACAAACCTCCATTCTGTGACTTCACCCACCTCCATTCTGTGACTTCACACACCTCCATTCTACGACTTCACACCCCTCCAATTTGGCTTCACATACCTCCATTCTATGACTTCACAAACCTCCATTCTGTGACTTCACATACCTCCATTCTATGACTTCATACACCTCCATTCTGTGACTTCACACACCTCCATTTTATGACTTCACACACTTCCATTGTGACGTCACACACCTCCATTCTATGAGTTCACACACCTCCATTCTGACTTCACACACCTCCATTATATTAGTTCACACACCTCCATTCTGAATTCACACAGCTGAATTCTGTGACTTCACAAAACTCCATTTTATGATTTCACACACCTCCATACTATGACTTCACACAACTCCATCTATGACTTCACACACCTCCATTCTGACTTCACACACCTCTATTCTATGACTTCGCACACCTCAATTCTGACATCACACACCTCCATTCTATGACTTCACAGACCTCGAATCTGTGACTTCACTCACCTGCACTCGATGACTTCACACTCCTCCATTCTATGACTTCCCACACCTCCTTTCTATGACTTCACCCACCCCCAATCTATGACTACACACTCCATTCTGATTTCACACAACTCCATTCTGTGACTTCACACCTCCATTCTATGACTTCACACACCTTAATTTTTCCTTCAGAAACATCCATTCTATGACCTCACACACCTCCATTCTATGACTTCACAAACCTCCATTCTGTGACTTCACACACCTCCATTCTGGGTTCACACAACTCCATTCGGTGACTTCACACATCTCCATTCTGTCTTCACACACATCCATTCTATGACTTCACACACTTCCATTCTATGACTTCACACACCTCCATTCTGTGACTTCACACACCTCCATTCTGTGACTTCACACACCTCCATTGTGTGACTTCACACACTTGCATTCTATGACTTTACACACCTCCATTTTATAACTTCACACACCTCCATGCTGTGACTTCACACACCTCCATTCTATGACCTCACACACCCTCATTCTATGATTTCACACACCTCCATTCTATGACTTCACACATCCATTTTTACTACACACACCTCTAATATATGACTTCAAACACCTCAATTCTGTGACTTCACACACCTCCATTCTATGACTTCAAACACTTACATTCTATGATTTCACATACCTCCATGCTATGACTTCAAACACCTCCATAATGTGACTTCACACAACTCCATTCTGAGTTCACAGACCTCCATTCTGTTACTTTACAAACCTCCATTCCATGATTTCACACACCTCCATTCTATGACTTCACACACCTCCATTCTATGACTTCACAAACCTCCATTTTGACTTCTCACACCTCCATTCTGTGACTTCACACACCTCCATTCTATGAGTTGACACACTTCCATTCTGACTTCACACACCTCCATTCTATGACTTCACAGACCTCGAATATGTGACTTCACTCACCTCCACTCTATGACTTCACACTCCTCCATTCTATGACTTCCCACACCTCCTTTCTATGACTTCACCGACCTCCATTTTATGAGTTCACACACCTTCATTCTGTGACTTCACACACCTCTATTCTATGACCTCACACACCCTCATTCTATGATTTCACACACCTCCATTCTATGACTTCACACATCCATTTTTACTACACACACCTCTAATATATGACTTCAAACACCTCAATTCTGTGACTTCACACACCTCCATTCTATGCCTTCATACCCTCCATTCTGTGACTCCACACACCTCCATTCTATGACTTCACACACTTCCATTCTATGACTTCACACACCTCCTTTCTGTGACTTTACACACCTCCATTCTGAGTTCACACACCGCCATTCTGTGACGTCACACACCTCCATTCTGTGACTTCACCCACCTCCATTCTATGACTTCATACCTCCATTCTGATTTCACACACCTCCATTCTGTGACTTCACACACCTCCATTTTATGACTTCACACACCTCCATTCTGTGACTTCACACACCTCCATTCTGTGACTTCACACACCTTCATTCTTACTTCACAAACATACATTCTATGACTTCACACACCTGCATTCTATGACTTCACACACCTCCATTCTTTGACTTCACACACCTAAATTCTGAGTTGACACACCTCCTTTCTGTGACTTCACACACCTCCATTCTGACTTCACACAGCTCCATTCTATGACTTTGCACACCTCCATTCTTTGACGTCACACACCTCCATTCTATGACTTCACACACCTATATTATTACATTACAAACATCCATTCTATAATTTCACACACCTCCATTCTATGACTTTACACAACTCCATTCTGTGACTTCACATACCTCCATTCTATGACTTCACACACCTCCATTCTGTGACTTCACACACCTCCATTCTATGACTTCACACACTTCCATTCTGTGACTTCACACACCTCCATTCTATGAGTTCACACACCTCCATTCTGACTTCACACACCTCCATTATATTAGTTCACACACCTCCATTCTGAATTCACACAGCTGAATTCTGTGACTTCACAAAACTCCATTCTATGGTTTCACACACCTCCATACTATGACTTCACACAACTCCATCTATGACTTCACACACCTCCATTCTGACTTCACACACCTCCATTCTATGACTTCACAGACCTCGAATCTGTGTCTTCACTCACCTGCACTCTATGACTTCATACTCCTCCATTCTATGACTTCCCACACCTTCTTTCTATGACTTCACCCACCTCCAATCTATGACTACACACCTCCATTCTGACTTCACACACCTCCATTCTGTGACTTCACACACCTCCATTCTATGACTTCACACACCTTCATTTTTACTTCAGAAACATCCATTCTATGACTTCACACACCTCCCTTCTATGACTTCACAAACCTCCATTCGGTGACTTCACACATCTCCATTCTGACTTCACACACCTCCATTCTATGACTTCACACACTTCCATTCTATGACTTCACACACCTCCATTCTGTGACTTCGCAAACCTCCATTCTGAGTCACACACCTCCATTCTGTGACTTCACACACCTCCATTCTGTGACTTCACACACCTCCATTGTGTGACTTCTCACACTTCCATTCTATGACTTCACACACCTCCATTTTATGACTCCACACATCTCCATTCTGTGACTTCACACACCTCCATTCTATGACCTCACACACCCTCATCTATGATTTCACACACCTCCATTCTATGACTTCACACATCCATTTTGAATTCACACACCTCCAATATATGACTTCAAACACCTCAATTCTGTAACTTCACACACCTCCATTCTATGACTTAATACCGTCCATTCTGTGACCTCACACACCTCCATTCTATGACTTCACACACTTCCATTTTATGACTTCACACACCTACATTCTGTGACTTTACACACCTCCATTCTGAGTTCACACACCGCCATCTGTCCCATCACACACCTCCATTCTGTGACTTCCCACACCTCCATTCTGTGACTTCACACACCTCCATTCTATGACTTCACCCACCTCCATTCTATGACTTCAAACACCTCAATTTTGTCACTTCACACACCTCCATTCTATGACCTCATACCCTCCATTCTGTGACTCCACACAATTCCATTCTATGACTTCACCCACCTCCATTCTATGACTTCACACCTCCATTCTGACTTCACACACCTCCATTCTGTGACATCACACACCTCCATTCTATGACTTCACACACCTCCATTCTATGACTTCCCACACCTGCATTCTGACTTCACACACCTCCATTCTAGGACTTCACGCATCTTCTTTCTGTAACTTCCCATACTTCCAATGTTTGACTTCACGAACCTCCATTCCAAGACTTCACACACCTCCTTTCTATGAGTTCACACACCTCCATTCTTTGACTTCACACACCTCCATTTTGACTTCACACACCTACATTTTGTGACTTCACACACCTCCATTTGTGACTTCACACACCACCATTTTTATTTCACACACCTCCATTCTGTGACTTCACACACCTCCATTCTTTGAGTTCACACACCTCCGTTTTGACTTCACACACTTCCATTCTGTGACTTCACACACCTCCATTATGTGACTTCACACACCACCATTGTTTGACTTCACACACCTCCATTCTTTGACTTCACACACCTCCATTCCACGACTTCACACACCTCCATTCTATTAGGTCATACACTTCCATTCTATGAGTTCACACACCACAATTTTGTCTTCACACACCTCCATTCTATGACTTCGCAAACCTCCATTCTGTGACTTCACACACCTCCATTCAGAGTTCACACACCTCCATTCGGTGACTTAACACACCTCTATTCTGACTTCACACACCTCAGTTCTATGACTTCACACACTTCCATTCTACGACTTCACTACCTCCATTCTGTGACTTCACCCACCTCCATTCTGTGACTTCATACACCTCCATTCTCCGACTTCACACCCCTCCAATTTGACTTCACATACCTCCATTCTCTGACTTCACAAACCTCCATTCTGTGACTTCACCCACCTCCATTCTGTGACTTCACACACCTCCATTCTCCGACCTCACACCCCTCCAATTTGACTTCACATACCTCCATTCTATGACTTCACAAACCCCCATTCTCTGACTTCACATACCTCCATTCTATGACTTCATACACCTCCATTCTGTGACTTCACACACCTCCATTCTATGACTTCCCACACCTGCATTCTGACTTCACACACCTCCATTCTATGACTTCACGCATCTTCTTTCTGTAACTTCCCACACTTCCAAGGTTTGACTTCACGAACCTCCATTCCAAGACTTCACACACCTCCATTCTATGAGTTCACACACCTCCATTCTTTGACTTCACACACCTCCATTTTGACTTCACACACCTACATTCTGTGACTTCACACACCTCCATTTGTGACTTCACACACCACCATTTTGATTTCACACACCTCCATTCTGTGACTTCACACACCTCCATTCTTTGAGTTCACACACCTCCGTTTTGACTTCACACACTTCCATTCTGTGACTTCACACACCTCCATTCTGTGACTTCACACACCTCTATTCTATGACAGCACACACTTCCATTGTGACGTCACAGACCTCCATTCTATGAGTTCACACACCTCCATTCTGACTTCCCACACCTCCATTCTATTACTTCACACACCTCCATTCTGAATTCACACAGCTCAATTCTGTGACTTCACAAAACTCCATTCTATGATTTCACACACCTCCATACTATGACTTCACACAACTCCATCTATGACTTCACACACCTCCATTCTGACTTCACTCACCTCTATTCTATGACTTCGCACACCTCAATTCTTACATCACACACCTCCATTCTATGGCTTCACAGACCTCGAATCTGTGACTTCACTCACCTACACTCTATGACTTCAAACTCCTCCATTCTATAACTTCCCACACCTCCTTTCTATGACTTCACCCACCTCCAATCTATGACTACACACCTACATTCTGACTTCACACACCTCCATTCTGTGACTTCACACACCTCCATTCTATGACTTCACACACCTTCATTTTTCCTTCAGAAACATCGATTCTATGACCTCACACACCTCCATTCTATGACTTCACAAACCTCCATTCTCTGACTTCACACACCTCCATTCTGAGTTCACACGCCTGCATTCTGTGACTTCACACACCTCCATTCTGTGACCTCACACACCCTCATTCTATGATTTCACACACCTCCATTCTATGACTTCACACATCCATTTTGATTTCACACATCTCTAATACATGACTTCAAACACCGTAATTCTGTGACTTCACACACCTCCATTCTATGACTTCACACACTTCCATTCTATGACTTCAAACACCTCCATTCTGGGTTCACACACCTCAATTCTATGACTTCACACACCTGCATTCTATGACTTCACACACCTCCATTCTTTGACTTCACACACCTAAATTCTGAGTTGACACACCTCCATTCTGTGAATTCACACACCTCCATTCTGACTTCACACTGCTCCCTTCTATGACTTTGCACACCTCCATTCTTTGACGTCACACACCTCCATTCTATGACTTCACACAACTCCATCTATGACTTCACACACCTCCATTCTGACTTCACACACCTCCATTCTATGACTTCACACACCTCCATTCTGTGACTTCACAAAACTCCATTCTATGATTTCACACACCTCCATACTATGACTTCACACAAATCCATCTATGACTTCACACACTTCCATTCTGACTTCACACACCTCCATTCTATGACTTCACAGACCTCGAATCTGTGACTTCACTCACCTGCACTCTATGACTTCATACTCCTCCATTCTATGACTTCCCACACCTTCTTTCTATGACTTCACCCACCTCCAATCTATGATTACACACCTCCATTCTGACTTCACACACCTCCATTCTGTGACTTCACACACCTCCATTCTATGACTTCACACTCCTTCTATTTTACTTCAGAAACATCCATTCTATGACTTCACACACCTCCATTCTATTACTTCACAAACCTCCATTCGGTGACTTCACACATCTCCATTCTGACTTCACACACCTCCATTCTATGACTTCACACACTTCCATTCTATGACTTCACACACCTCCATTCTGTGACTTCACAAACCTCCATTCTGAGTAACACACCTCCATTCTGTGAATTCACACACCTCCATTCTGTGACTTCACACACCTCCATTGTGTGACTTCATACACTTCCATTCTATGACTTCACACACCTCCATTTTATGACTTCACACATCTCCATTCTGTGACTTCACACCCCTCCATTCTATGACCTCACACACCCTCACTCTATGATTTCACACACCTCCATTCTATGACTTCACACATCCTTTTGAATTCACACACCTCCAATATATGACTTCAAACACGTCAATTCTGTAACTTCACACACCTCCATTCTATGACTTAATACCGTCCATTCTGTGACCTCACACTCCTCCATTCTATGACTTCACACACTTCCATTCTATGACTTCACACACCTACATTCTGTGACTTTACACACCTCCATTCTGAGTTCACACTCCGCCATTCTGTGACTTCACACCCATCCATTGTGTGACTTCACACACTTCCATTCTATGACTTCACACACGTCCATTTTCTAACTTCACACACTTCCATTCTGTGACTTCACACACCTCCATTCTATAACCTCACACACCCACATTCTATGATTTCACACACCTCCATTCTATGACTTCACACATCCATTTTGACTTCACACACCTCTAATATATGACTACAAACACCTCAATTCTGTGACTTCACACACCTCCATTCTATGACTTCACACACTTACATTCTATGATTTCACATACCTCCATGCTATGACTTCACACACCTCCATTCTGTGACTTCACAATCCTCCATTCTATGATTTCACACACCTCCATTCTATGACTTCACACACCTCCATTTTATGACGTCACACACCTCAATTTTGACTTCTCACACCTCCATTCTGTGACTTCACACACCTCCATTCTATGACTTGACACACTTCCATTGTGACGTCACACACCTCCATTCTATGAGTTCACACACCTCCATTCTATGACTTCACACACCTCCATTCTGACTTCACACACCTCCATTCTATGACTTCACAGACCTCGAATATGTGACTTCACTCACCTCCACTCTATGACTTCACACTCCTCCATTCTATGACTTCCCACACCTCCTTTCCATGACTTCACCCACCTCCATTTTGAGTTCACACACCTCCATTCGGTGACTTCACACACCTCTATTCTATGACCTCACACACCCTCATTCTATGATTTCACACACCTCCATTCTATGACTTCACACATCCATTTTTACTTCACACACCACCAATATATTACTTCAAACACCTCAATTCTGTGACTTCACACACCTCCATTCTATGCCTTCATACCCTCCATTCTGTGACTCCACACACCTCCATTCTATGACTTCACACACTTCCATTCTATGACTTCACACACCTCCATTCTGTGACTTTACACACCTCCATCCTGAGTTCACACACCTCCAATCTGTGACGTCACACACCTCCATTCTGTGACTTCACACACATCCATTCTATGATTTCACACACCTCCATTCTGTGACTTCACCCACCTCCATTCTTTGACTTCACACACCTCCATTCTGACTTCACACACCTCTATTCTATGACTTCGCACACCTCCATTCTGACATCACACAACTCCATTCTATGACTTCACAGACCTCGAATCTGTGACTTCACTCACCTGCACTCTATGACTTCATATTCCTCCATTCTATGACTTCCCACACCTTCTTTCTATGACTTCACCCACCTCCAATCTACGACTACTCACCTCTATTCTGACTTCACACACCTCCATTCTGTGACTTCACACACCTCCATTCTATGACTTCACACACCTTCATTATTACTTCAGAAACATCCATTCTATGACTTCACACACCTCCATTCTATGACTTCACAAACCTCCATTAGGTGACTTCACACACCTCCATTTTGACTTCACACACCTACATTCTGTGACTTCACACACCTCCATTTGTGACTTCACACACCACCATTTTGATTTCACACAACTCCCTTCTGTGACTTCACACACCTCTATTCTTTGACTTCACACACCTCCGTTTTGACTTCACACACTTCAATTCTGTGACTTCACACACCTCCATTCTGTGACTTCACACACCACCCTTGTTTGACTTCACACACCTCCATTCTTTGACTTCACACACCTCCATTCCACGACTTCACACACCTCCATTCTATTAGTTCACACACATCCATTCTATGAGTTCACACACCACAATTTTGTGTTCACACACCTCCATTCTATGACTTCGCAAACCTCCATTCTGTGACTTCACACACCTCCATTCGGAGTTCACCCACCACCATTCGGTGACTTCACACACTACCATTCTGTGACTTCACACACCTCAATTCTGTGACTTCACACACCTCCATTCTATGACTTCACACACCTCCATTCTATGATTTCACACATCTATTTTGACTTCACACAGCTAAAATATATGACTTCATACCCGTCCATTCTGTGACTTCACACAACTCCATTCTATGACTTCACACACCTCCATCTGTGACTTCATCCACCTCCATTGTGTGACTTCACAAACCTCCATTCTCCGACTTCACACCCCTCCAATTTGACTTCACATACCTCCATTCTATGAGTTCACAAACCTCCATTCTGTGACTTCACATACCTCCATTCTATGACTTCATACACCTCCATTCTGTGACTTCACACACCTCCATTCTATGACTTCCCACACCTGCATTCTGACTTCACACACCTCCATTCTATGACTTCACGCATCTTCTTTCTGTAACTTCCCACACTTCCAAGGTTTGACTTCACGAACCTCCATTCCAAGACTTCACACACCTCCATTCTATGAGTTCACACACCTCCATTCTTTGACTTCACACACCTCCATTTTGACTTCACACACCTACATTCTGTGACTTCACACACCTCCATTTGTGACTTCACACACCACCATTTTGATTTCACACACCTCCATTCTGTGACTTCACACACCTCCATTCTTTGAGTTCACACACCTCCGTTTTGACTTCACACACTTCCATTCTGTGACTTCACACACCTCCATTATGTGACTTCACACACCACCATTGTTTGACTTCACACACCTCCAATCTTTGACTTCACACACCTCCATTCCATGACTTCACACACCTCCATTCTATTCGTTCACACACTTCCATTCTATGAGTTCACACACCACAATTTTGTCTTCACACACCTCCATTCTATGACTTCGCAAACCTCCATTCTGTGACTTCACACACCTCCATTCAGAGTTCACACACCTCCATTCGGTGACTTCACACACCTCCATTCTGACTTCACACACCTCAGTTCTATGACTTCACACACTTCCATTCTATGACTTCACACACCTCCATTCTGTGACTTCACCCACCTCCATTCTGTGACTTCATACACCTCCATTCTCCGACTTCACACCCGTCCAATTTGACTTCACATACCTCCATTCTCTGACTTCACAAACCTCCATTCTGTGACTTCACCCACCTCCATTCTGTGACTTCACACACCTCTATTCTATGACATCACACACTTCCATTGTGACGTCACAGACCTCCATTCTATGAGTTCACACACCTCCATTCTGACTTCCCACACCTCCATTCTATTACTTCACACACCTCCATTCTGAATTCACACAGCTCAATTCTGTGACTTCACAAAACTCCATTCTATGATTTCACACACCTCCATACTATGACTTCACACAACTCCATCTATGACTTCACACACCTCCATTCTGACTTCACTCACCTCTATTCTATGACTTCGCACACCTCAATTCTGACATCACACACCTCCATTCTATGGCTTCACAGACCTCGAATCTGTGACTTCACTCACCTGCACTCTATGACTTCAAACTCCTCCATTCTATAACTTCCCACACCTCCTTTCTATGACTTCACCCACCTCCAATCTATGACCACACACCTACATTCTGACTTCACACACCTCCATTCTGTGACTTCACACACCTCCATTCTATGACTTCACACACCTTCATTTTTCCTTCAGAAACATCGATTCTATGACCTCACACACCTCCATTCTATGACTTCACAAACCTCCATTCTGTGACTTCACACACCTCCATTCTGAGTTCACACGCCTGCATTCTGTGACTTCACACACCTCCATTCTGTGACCTCACACACCCTCATTCTATGATTTCACACACCTCCATTCTATGACTTCACACATCCATTTTGATTTCACACATCTCTAATACATGACTTCAAACACCTTAATTCTGTGACTTCACACACCTCCATTCTATGACTTCACACACTTCCATTCTATGACTTCAAACACCTCCATTCTGGGTTCACACACCTCAATTCTATGACTTCACACACCTGCATTCTATGACTTCACACACCTCCATTCTTTGACTTCACACACCTAAATTCTGAGTTGACACACCTCCATTCTGTGACTTCACACACCTCCATTCTGACTTCACACTGCTCCCTTCTATGACTTTGCACACCTCCATTCTTTGACGTCACACACCTCCATTCTATGACTTCACACAACTCCATCTATGACTTCACACACCTCCATTCTGACTTCACACACCTCCATTCTATGACTTCACACACCTCCATTCTGTGACTTCACAAAACTCCATTCTATGATTTCACACACCTCCATACTATGACTTCACACAAATCCATCTATGACTTCACACACTTCCATTCTGACTTCACACACCTCCATTCTATGACTTCACAGACCTCGAATCTGTGACTTCACTCACCTGCACTCTATGACTTCATACTCCTCCATTCTATGACTTCCCACACCTTCTTTCTATGACTTCACCCACCTCCAATCTATGATTACACACCTCCATTCTGACTTCACACACCTCCATTCTGTGACTTCACACACCTCCATTCTATGACTTCACACTCCTTCTATTTTACTTCAGAAACATCCATTCTATGACTTCACACACCTCCATTCTATTACTTCACAAACCTCCATTCGGTGACTTCACACATCTCCATTCTGACTTCACACACCTCCATTCTATGACTTCACACACTTCCATTCTATGACTTCACACACCTCCATTCTGTGACTTCACAAACCTCCATTCTGAGTAACACACCTCCATTCTGTGAATTCACACACCTCCATTCTGTGACTTCACACACCTCCATTGTGTGACTTCACACACTTCCATTCTATGACTTCACACACCTCCATTTTATGACTTCACACATCTCCATTCTGTGACTTCACACCCCTCCATTCTATGACCTCACACACCCTCACTCTATGATTTCACACACCTCCATTCTATGACTTCACACATTCTTTTGAATTCACACACCTCCAATATATGACTTCAAACACGTCAATTCTGTAACTTCACACACCTCCATTCTATGACTTAATACCGTCCATTCTGTGACCTCACACTCCTCCATTCTATGACTTCACACACTTCCATTCTATGACTTCACACACCTACATTCTGTGACTTTACACACCTCCATTCTGAGTTCACACTCCGCCATTCTGTGACTTCACACCCATCCATTGTGTGACTTCACACACTTCCATTCTATGACTTCACACACCTCCATTTTCTAACTTCACACACTTCCATTCTGTGACTTCACACACCTCCATTCTATAACCTCACACACCCACATTCTATGATTTCACACACCTCCATTCTATGACTTCACACATCCATTTTGACTTCACAGACCTCTAATATATGACTACAAACACCTCAATTCTGTGACTTCACACACCTCCATTCTATGACTTCACACACTTACATTCTATGATTTCACATACCTCCATGCTATGACTTCACACACCTCCATTCTGTGACTTCACACACCTCCATTCTGAGTTCACAGACCTCCATTCTGTGACTTCACAATCCTCCATTCTATGATTTCACACACCTCCATTCTATGACTTCACACACTTCCATTTTATGACGTCACACACCTCAATTTTGACTTCTCACACCTCCATTCTGTGACTTCACACACCTCCATTCTATGACTTGACACACTTCCATTGTGACGTCACACACCTCCATTCTATGAGTTCACACACCTCCATTCTATGACTTCACACACCTCCATTCTGACTTCACACACCTCCATTCTATGACTTCACAGACCTCGAATATGTGACTTCACTCACCTCCACTCTATGACTTCACACTCCTCCATTCTATGACTTCCCACACCTCCTTTCCATGACTTCACCCACCTCCATTTTGAGTTCACACACCTCCATTCGGTGACTTCACACACCTCTATTCTATGACCTCACACACCCTCATTCTATGATTTCACACACCTCCATTCTATGACTTCACACATCCATTTTTACTTCACACACCACCAATATATTACTTCAAACACCTCAATTCTGTGACTTCACACACCTCCATTCTATGCCTTCATACCCTCCATTCTGTGACTCCACACACCTCCATTCTATGACTTCACACACTTCCATTCTATGACTTCACACACCTCCATTCTGTGACTTTACACACCTCCATCCTGAGTTCACACACCTCCAATCTGTGACGTCACACACCTCCATTCTGTGACTTCACCCACCTCCATTCTGACATCACACAACTCCATTCTATGACTTCACAGACCTCGAATCTGTGACTTCACTCACCTGCACTCTATGACTTCATATTCCTCCATTCTATGACTTCCCACAGCTTCTTTCTATGACTTCACCCACCTCCAATCTACGACTACTCACCTCTATTCTGACTTCACACACCTCCATTCTGTGACTTCACACACCTCCATTCTATGACTTCACACACCTTCATTATTACTTCAGAAACATCCATTCTATGACTTCACACACCTCCATTCTATGACTTCACAAACCTCCATTAGGTGACTTCACACACCTCCATTTTGACTTCACACACCTACATTCTGTGACTTCACACACCTCCATTTGTGACTTCACACACCACCATTTTGATTTCACACAACTCCCTTCTGTGACTTCACACACCTCTATTCTTTGACTTCACACACCTCCGTTTTGACTTCACACACTTCAATTCTGTGACTTCACACACCTCCATTCTGTGACTTCACACACCACCCTTGTTTGACTTCACACACCTCCATTCTTTGACTTCACACACCTCCATTCCACGACTTCACACACCTCCATTCTATTAGTTCACACACATCCATTCTATGAGTTCACACACCACAATTTTGTCTTCACACACCTCCATTCTATGACTTCGGAAACCTCCATTCTGTGACTTCACACACCTCCATTCGGAGTTCACCCACCACCATTCGGTGACTTCACACACCTCAATTCTGTGACTTCACACACCTCCATTCTATGACTTCACACACCTCCATTCTATGATTTCACACATCCATTTTGACTTCACACACCTAAAATATATGACTTCATACCCGTCCATTCTGTGACTTCACACAACTCCATTCTATGACTTCACACACCTCCATTCTGTGACTTCATCCACCTTCATTGTGTGACTTCACAAACCTCCATTCTCCGACTTCACACCCCTCCAATTTGACTTCACATACCTCCATTCTATGAGTTCACAAACCTCCATTCTGTGACTTCACATACCTCCATTCTATGACTTCATACACCTCCATTCTGTGACTTCACACACCTCCATTCTATGACTTCCCACACCTGCATTCTGACTTCACACACCTCCATTCTATGACTTCACGCATCTTCTTTCTGTAACTTCCCACACTTCCAAGGTTTGACTTCACGAACCTCCATTCCAAGACTTCACACACCTCCATTCTATGAGTTCACACACCTCCATTCTTTGACTTCACACACCTCCATTTTGACTTCACACACCTACATTCTGTGACTTCACACACCTCCATTTGTGACTTCACACACCACCATTTTGATTTCACACACCTCCATTCTGTGACTTCACACACCTCCATTCTTTGAGTTCACACACCTCCGTTTTGACTTCACACACTTCCATTCTGTGACTTCACACACCTCCATTATGTGACTTCACACACCACCATTGTTTGACTTCACACACCTCCAATCTTTGACTTCACACACCTCCATTCCATGACTTCACACACCTCCATTCTATTCGTTCACACACTTCCATTCTATGAGTTCACACACCACAATTTTGTCTTCACACACCTCCATTCTATGACTTCGCAAACCTCCATTCTGTGACTTCACACACCTCCATTCAGAGTTCACACACCTCCATTCGGTGACTTCACACACCTCCATTCTGACTTCACACACCTCAGTTCTATGACTTCACACACTTCCATTCTATGACTTCACACACCTCCATTCTGTGACTTCACCCACCTCCATTCTGTGACTTCATACACCTCCATTCTCCGACTTCACACCCGTCCAATTTGACTTCACATACCTCCATTCTCTGACTTCACAAACCTCCATTCTGTGACTTCACCCACCTCCATTCTGTGACTTCACACACCTCTATTCTATGACATCACACACTTCCATTGTGACGTCACAGACCTCCATTCTATGAGTTCACACACCTCCATTCTGACTTCCCACACCTCCATTCTATTACTTCACACACCTCCATTCTGAATTCACACAGCTCAATTCTGTGACTTCACAAAACTCCATTCTATGATTTCACACACCTCCATACTATGACTTCACACAACTCCATCTATGACTTCACACACCTCCATTCTGACTTCACTCACCTCTATTCTATGACTTCGCACACCTCAATTCTGACATCACACACCTCCATTCTATGGCTTCACAGACCTCGAAACTGTGACTTCACTCACCTGCACTCTATGACTTCAAACTCCTCCATTCTATAACTTCCCACACCTCCTTTCTATGACTTCACCCACCTCCAATCTATGACCACACACCTACATTCTGACTTCACACACCTCCATTCTGTGACTTCACACACCTCCATTCTATGACTTCACACACCTTCATTTTTCCTTCAGAAACATCGATTCTATGACCTCACACACCTCCATTCTATGACTTCACAAACCTCCATTCTGTGACTTCACACACCTCCATTCTGAGTTCACACGCCTGCATTCTGTGACTTCACACACCTCCATTCTGTGACCTCACACACCCTCATTCTATGATTTCACACACCTCCATTCTATGACTTCACACATCCATTTTGATTTCACACATCTCTAATACATGACTTCAAACACCTTAATTCTGTGACTTCACACACCTCCATTCTATGACTTCACACACTTCCATTCTATGACTTCAAACACCTCCATTCTGGGTTCACACACCTCAATTCTATGACTTCACACACCTGCATTCTATGACTTCACACACCTCCATTCTTTGACTTCACACACCTAAATTCTGAGTTGACACACCTCCATTCTGTGACTTCACACACCTCCATTCTGACTTCACACTGCTCCCTTCTATGACTTTGCACACCTCCATTCTGTGACTTCACACACCTCCATTCTGACTTCACACTGCTCCCTTCTATGACTTCACACACCTCCATTCTGACTTCACACACCTCCATTCTATGACTTCACACACCTCCATTCTGTGACTTCACAAAACTCCATTCTATGATTTCACACACCTCCATACTATGACTTCACACAAATCCATCTATGACTTCACACACTTCCATTCTGACTTCACACACCTCCATTCTATGACTTCACAGACCTCGAATCTGTGACTTCACTCACCTGCACTCTATGACTTCATACTCCTCCATTCTATGACTTCCCACACCTTCTTTCTATGACTTCACCCACCTCCAATCTATGATTACACACCTCCATTCTGACTTCACACACCTCCATTCTGTGACTTCACACACCTCCATTCTATGACTTCACACTCCTTCTATTTTACTTCAGAAACATCCATTCTATGACTTCACACACCTCCATTCTATTACTTCACAAACCTCCATTCGGTGACTTCACACATCTCCATTCTGACTTCACACACCTCCACTCTATGACTTCACACACTTCCATTCTATGACTTCACACACCTCCATTCTGTGACTTCACAAACCTCCATTCTGAGTAACACACCTCCATTCTGTGAATTCACACACCTCCATTCTGTGACTTCACACACCTCCATTGTGTGACTTCACACACTTCCATTCTATGACTTCACACACCTCCATTTTATGACTTCACACATCTCCATTCTGTGACTTCACACCCCTCCATTCTATGACCTCACACACCCTCACTCTATGATTTCACACACCTCCATTCTATGACTTCACACATTCTTTTGAATTCACACACCTCCAATATATGACTTCAAACACGTCAATTCTGTAACTTCACACACCTCCATTCTATGACTTAATACCGTCCATTCTGTGACCTCACACTCCTCCATTCTATGACTTCACACACTTCCATTCTATGACTTCACACACCTACATTCTGTGACTTTACACACCTCCATTCTGAGTTCACACTCCGCCATTCTGTGACTTCACACCCATCCATTGTGTGACTTCACACACTTCCATTCTATGACTTCACACACCTCCATTTTCTAACTTCACACACTTCCATTCTGTGACTTCACACACCTCCATTCTATAACCTCACACACCCACATTCTATGATTTCACACACCTCCATTCTATGACTTCACACATCCATTTTGACTTCACACACCTCTAATATATGACTACAAACACCTCAATTCTGTGACTTCACACACCTCCATTCTATGACTTCACACACTTACATTCTATGATTTCACATACCTCCATGCTATGACTTCACACACCTCCATTCTGTGACTTCACACACCTCCATTCTGAGTTCACAGACCTCCATTCTGTGACTTCACAATCCTCCATTCTATGATTTCACACACCTCCATTCTATGACTTCACACACTTCCATTTTATGACGTCACACACCTCAATTTTGACTTCTCACACCTCCATTCTGTGACTTCACACACCTCCATTCTATGACTTGACACACTTCCATTGTGACGTCACACACCTCCATTCTATGAGTTCACACACCTCCATTCTATGACTTCACACACCTCCATTCTGACTTCACACACCTCCATTCTATGACTTCACAGACCTCGAATATGTGACTTCACTCACCTCCACTCTATGACTTCACACTCCTCCATTCTATGACTTCCCACACCTCCTTTCCATGACTTCACCCACCTCCATTTTGAGTTCACACACCTCCATTCGGTGACTTCACACACCTCTATTCTATGACCTCACACACCCTCATTCTATGATTTCACACACCTCCATTCTATGACTACACATACATTTTTACTTCACACACCACCAATATATTACTTCAAACACCTCAATTCTGTGACTTCACACACCTCCATTCTATGCCTTCATACCCTCCATTCTGTGACTCCACACTCCTCCATTCTATGACTTCACACACTTCCATTCTATGACTTCACACACCTCCATTCTGTGACTTTACACACCTCCATCCTGAGTTCACACACCTCCAATCTGTGACGTCACACACCTCCATTCTGTGACTTCACACACATCCATTCTATGATTTCACACACCTCCATTCTGTGACTTCACCCACCTCCATTCTTTGACTTCACACACCTCCATTCTGACTTCACACACCTCTATTCTATGACTTCGCACACCTCCATTCTGACATCACACAACTCCATTCTATGACTTCACAGACCTCGAATCTGTGACTTCACTCACCTGCACTCTATGACTTCATATTCCTCCATTCTATGACTTCCCACAGCTTCTTTCTATGACTTCACCCACCTCCAATCTACGACTACTCACCTCTATTCTGACTTCACACACCTCCATTCTGTGACTTCACACACCTCCATTCTATGACTTCACACACCTTCATTATTACTTCAGAAACATCCATTCTATGACTTCACACACCTCCATTCTATGACTTCACAAACCTCCATTAGGTGACTTCACACACCTCCATTTTGACTTCACACACCTACATTCTGTGACTTCACACACCTCCATTTGTGACTTCACACACCACCATTTTGATTTCACACAACTCCCTTCTGTGACTTCACACACCTCTATTCTTTGACTTCACACACCTCCGTTTTGACTTCACACACTTCAATTCTGTGACTTCACACACCTCCATTCTGTGACTTCACACACCACCCTTGTTTGACTTCACACACCTCCATTCTTTGACTTCACACACCTCCATTCCACGACTTCACACACCTCCATTCTATTAGTTCACACACATCCATTCTATGAGTTCACACACCACAATTTTGTCTTCACACACCTCCATTCTATGACTTCGCAAACCTCCATTCTGTGACTTCACACACCTCCATTCGGAGTTCACCCACCACCATTCGGTGACTTCACACACCTCAATTCTGTGACTTCACACACCTCCATTCTATGACTTCACACACCTCCATTCTATGATTTCACACATCCATTTTGACTTCACACACCTAAAATATATGACTTCATACCCGTCCATTCTGTGACTTCACACAACTCCATTCTATGACTTCACACACCTCCATTCTGTGACTTCATCCACCTTCATTGTGTGACTTCACAAACCTCCATTCTCCGACTTCACACCCCTCCAATTTGACTTCACATACCTCCATTCTATGAGTTCACAAACCTCCATTCTGTGACTTCACATACCTCCATTCTATGACTTCATACACCTCCATTCTGTGACTTCACACACCTCCATTCTATGACTTCCCACACCTGCATTCTGACTTCACACACCTCCATTCTCTGACTTCACGCATCTTCTTTCTGTAACTTCCCACACTTCCAAGGTTTGACTTCACGAACCTCCATTCCAAGACTTCACACACCTCCATTCTATGAGTTCACACACCTCCATTCTTTGACTTCACACACCTCCATTTTGACTTCACACACCTACATTCTGTGACTTCACACACCTCCATTTGTGACTTCACACACCACCATTTTGATTTCACACACCTCCATTCTGTGACTTCACACGCCTCCATTCTTTGAGTTCACACACCTCCGTTTTGACTTCACACACTTCCATTCTGTGACTTCACACACCTCCATTATGTGACTTCACACACCACCATTGTTTGACTTCACACACCTCCAATCTTTGACTTCACACACCTCCATTCCATGACTTCACACACCTCCATTCTATTCGTTCACACACTTCCATTCTATGAGTTCACACACCACAATTTTGTCTTCACACACCTCCATTCTATGACTTCGCAAACCTCCATTCTGTGACTTCACACACCTCCATTCAGAGTTCACACACCTCCATTCGGTGACTTCACACACCTCCATTCTGACTTCACACACCTCAGTTCTATGACTTCACACACTTCCATTCTATGACTTCACACACCTCCATTCTGTGACTTCACCCACCTCCATTCTGTGACTTCATACACCTCCATTCTCCGACTTCACACCCGTCCAATTTGACTTCACATACCTCCATTCTCTGACTTCACAAACCTCCATTCTGTGACTTCACCCACCTCCATTCTGTGACTTCACACACCTCTATTCTATGACATCACACACTTCCATTGTGACGTCACAGACCTCCATTCTATGAGTTCACACACCTCCATTCTGACTTCCCACACCTCCATTCTATTACTTCACACACCTCCATTCTGAATTCACACAGCTCAATTCTGTGACTTCACAAAACTCCATTCTATGATTTCACACACCTCCATACTATGACTTCACACAACTCCATCTATGACTTCACACACCTCCATTCTGACTTCACTCACCTCTATTCTATGACTTCGCACACCTCAATTCTGACATCACACACCTCCATTCTATGGCTTCACAGACCTCGAAACTGTGACTTCACTCACCTGCACTCTATGACTTCAAACTCCTCCATTCTATAACTTCCCACACCTCCTTTCTATGACTTCACCCACCTCCAATCTATGACCACACACCTACATTCTGACTTCACACACCTCCATTCTGTGACTTCACACACCTCCATTCTATGACTTCACACACCTTCATTTTTCCTTCAGAAACATCGATTCTATGACCTCACACACCTCCATTCTATGACTTCACAAACCTCCATTCTGTGACTTCACACACCTCCATTCTGAGTTCACACGCCTGCATTCTGTGACTTCACACACCTCCATTCTGTGACCTCACACACCCTCATTCTATGATTTCACACACCTCCATTCTATGACTTCACACATCCATTTTGATTTCACACATCTCTAATACATGACTTCAAACACCTTAATTCTGTGACTTCACACACCTCCATTCTATGACTTCACACACTTCCATTCTATGACTTCAAACACCTCCATTCTGGGATCACACACCTCAATTCTATGACTTCACACACCTGCATTCTATGACTTCACACACCTCCATTCTTTGACTTCACACACCTAAATTCTGAGTTGACACACCTCCATTCTGTGACTTCACACACCTCCATTCTGACTTCACACTGCTCCCTTCTATGACTTTGCACACCTCCATTCTTTGACGTCACACACCTCCATTCTATGACTTCACACAACTCCATCTATGACTTCACACACCTCCATTCTGACTTCACACACCTCCATTCTATGACTTCACACACCTCCATTCTGTGACTTCACAAAACTCCATTCTATGATTTCACACACCTCCATACTATGACTTCACACAAATCCATCTATGACTTCACACACTTCCATTCTGACTTCACACACCTCCATTCTATGACTTCACAGACCTCGAATCTGTGACTTCACTCACCTGCACTCTATGACTTCATACTCCTCCATTCTATGACTTCCCACACCTTCTTTCTATGACTTCACCCACCTCCAATCTATGATTACACACCTCCATTCTGACTTCACACACCTCCATTCTGTGACTTCACACACCTCCATTCTATGACTTCACACTCCTTCTATTTTACTTCAGAAACATCCATTCTATGACTTCACACACCTCCATTCTATTACTTCACAAACCTCCATTCGGTGACTTCACACATCTCCATTCTGACTTCACACACCTCCATTCTATGACTTCACACACTTCCATTCTATGACTTCACACACCTCCATTCTGTGACTTCACAAACCTCCATTCTGAGTAACACACCTCCATTCTGTGAATTCACACACCTCCATTCTGTGACTTCACACACCTCCATTGTGTGACTTCACACACTTCCATTCTATGACTTCACACACCTCCATTTTATGACTTCACACATCTCCATTCTGTGACTTCACACCCCTCCATTCTATGACCTCACACACCCTCACTCTATGATTTCACACACCTCCATTCTATGACTTCACACATCCTTTTGAATTCACACACCTCCAATATATGACTTCATACACGTCAATTCTGTAACTTCACACACCTCCATTCTATGACTTAATACCGTCCATTCTGTGACCTCACACTCCTCCATTCTATGACTTCACACACTTCCATTCTATGACTTCACACACCTACATTCTGTGACTTTACACACCTCCATTCTGAGTTCACACTCCGCCATTCTGTGACTTCACACCCCTCCATTGTGTGACTTCACACACTTCCATTCTATGACTTCACACACCTCCATTTTCTAACTTCACACACTTCCATTCTGTGACTTCACACACCTCCATTCTATAACCTCACACACCCACATTCTATGATTTCACACACCTCCATTCTATGACTTCACACATCCATTTTGACTTCACACACCTCTAATATATGACTACAAACACCTCAATTCTGTGACTTCACACACCTCCATTCTTTGACTTCACACACTTACATTCTATGATTTCACATACCTCCATGCTATGACTTCACACACCTCCATTCTGTGACTTCACAATCCTCCATTCTATGATTTCACACACCTCCATTCTATGACTTCACACACCTCCATTTTATGACGTCACACACCTCAATTTTGACTTCTCACACCTCCATTCTGTGACTTCACACACCTCCATTCTATGACTTGACACACTTCCATTGTGACGTCACACACCTCCATTCTATGAGTTCACACACCTCCATTCTATGACTTCACACACCTCCATTCTGACTTCACACACCTCCATTCTATGACTTCACAGACCTCGAATATGTGACTTCACTCACCTCCACTCTATGACTTCACACTCCTCCATTCTATGACTTCCCACACCTCCTTTCCATGACTTCACCCACCTCCATTTTGAGTTCACACACCTCCATTCGGTGACTTCACACACCTCTATTCTATGACCTCACACACCCTCATTCTATGATTTCACACACCTCCATTCTATGACTTCACACATCCATTTTTACTTCACACACCACCAATATATTACTTCAAACACCTCAATTCTGTGACTTCACACACCTCCATTCTATGCCTTCATACCCTCCATTCTGTGACTCCACACACCTCCATTCTATGACTTCACACACTTCCATTCTCTGACTTCACACACCTCCATTCTGTGACTTTACACACCTCCATCCTGAGTTCACACACCTCCAATCTGTGACGTCACACACCTCCATTCTGTGACTTCACACACATCCATTCTATGATTTCACACACCTCCATTCTGTGACTTCACCCACCTCCATTCTTTGACTTCACACACCTCCATTCTGACTTCACACACCTCTATTCTATGACTTCGCACACCTCCATTCTGACATCACACAACTCCATTCTATGACTTCACAGACCTCGAATCTGTGACTTCAGTCACCTGCACTCTATGACTTCATATTCCTCCATTCTATGACTTCCCACACCTTCTTTCTATGACTTCACCCACCTCCAATCTACGACTACTCACCTCTATTCTGACTTCACACACCTCCATTCTGTGACTTCACACACCTCCATTCTATGACTTCACACACCTCCATTCTGTGACTTCACACACCTCCATTCTATGACTTCACACACCTCCATTCTATGACTTCACAAACCTCCATTAGGTGACTTCACACACCTCCATTTTGACTTCACACACCTACATTCTGTGACTTCACACACCTCCATTTGTGACTTCACACACCACCATTTTGATTTCACACAACTCCCTTCTGTGACTTCACACACCTCTATTCTTTGACTTCACACACCTCCGTTTTGACTTCACACACTTCAATTCTGTGACTTCACACACCTCCATTCTGTGACTTCACACACCACCCTTGTTTGACTTCACACACCTCCATTCTTTGACTTCACACACCTCCATTCCACGACTTCACACACCTCCATTCTATTAGTTCACACACATCCATTCTATGAGTTCACACACCACAATTTTGTCTTCACACACCTCCATTCTATGACTTCGCAAACCTCCATTCTGTGACTTCACACACCTCCATTCGGAGTTCACCCACCACCATTCGGTGACTTCACACACTACCATTCTGTGACTTCACACACCTCAATTCTGTGACTTCACACACCTCCATTCTATGACTTCACAAACCTCCATTCTATGATTTCACACATCCATTTTGACTTCACACACCTAAAACATATGACTTCATACCCGTCCATTCTGTGACTTCACACAACTCCATTCTATGACTTCACACACCTCCATTCTGTGACTTCATCCACCTCCATTCTGTGACTTCACAAACCTCCATTCTCCGACTTCACACCCCTCCAATTTGACTTCACATACCTCCATTCTATGAGTTCACAAACCTCCATTCTGTGACTTCACATACCTCCATTCTATGACTTCATACACCTCCATTCTGTGACTTCACACACCTCCATTCTATGACTTCACACACTTCCATTGTGACGTCACACACCTCCATTTTATGAGTTCACACACCTCCATTCTGACTTCACACACCTCCATTATATTAGTTCACACACGTCCATTCTGAATTCACACAGCTGAATTCTGTGACTTCACAAAACTCCATTTTATGATTTCACACACCTCCATACTATGACTTCACATAACTCCATCTATGACTTCACACACCTCCATTCTGACTTCACACACCTCTATTCTATGACTTCGCACACCTCAATTCTGACATCACACACCTCCATTCTATGACTTCACAGACCTCAAATCTGTGACTTCACTCACCTGCACTCGATGACTTCACACTCCTCCATTCTATGAATTCCCACACCTCCTTTCTATGACTTCACCCACCCCCAGTCTATGACTACACACCTACATTCTGACTTCACACACCTCCATTCTGTGACTTCACACACCTCCATTCTATGACTTCACACACCTTAATTTTTCCTTCAGAAACATCCATTCTATGACCTCACACACCTCCATTCTATGACTTCACAAACCTCCATTCTGTGACTTCACACACCTCCATTCTGAGTTCACACAACTCCATTCGGTGACTTCACACATCTCCATTCTGACTTCACACACCTCCATTCTATGACTTTACACACTTCCATTCTAGGACTTCACACACCTCCATTCTGTGACTTCACAAACCTCCATTCTCAGTTCACACCCCTCCATTCTGTGACTTCACACACCTCCATTCTGTGACTACACACCCCTCCATTGTGTGACTTCACACACTTCCATTCTATGACTTCATACACCTCCATTTTATAACTTCACACACCTCCATTCTGTGACTTCACACACCTCCATTCTATGACCTCACACACCCTCATTCTATGATTTCACACACCTCCATTCTATGACTTCACACATCCATTTTGACTTCACATACCTCTTATATATGACTTCAAACACCTCAATTCTGTGACTTCACACACCTCCATTCTATGGCTTCACACAATTACATTCTATGATTTCACATACCTCCATGCTATGACTTCACACACCTCCATTCTGTGACTTCACACACCTCCATTCTATGATTTCACACACCTCCATTCTATGACTTCACACACCTCCATTTTATGACGTCACACACCTCAATTTTGACTTCTCAAACCTCCATTCTTTGACTTCACACACCTCCATTCTATGACTTGACACACTTCCATTGTGACGTCACACACCTCCATTCTATGAGTTCACACACCTCCATTCTATGACTTCACACACCTCCATTCTGACTTCACACACCTCCATTCTATGACTTCACAGACCTCGAATATGTGATTTCACTCACCTCCACTCTATGACTTCACACTCCTCCATTCTATGACTTCCCACACCTCCTTTTCATGACTTCTCCCACCTCCATTTTCAGTTCATACAACTCCATTCGGTGACTTCACACACCTCTATTCTATGACCTCACACACACTCATTCTATGATTTCACACACCTCCATTCTATGACTTCACACATCCATTTTTACTTCACACACCACAAATATATGACTTCAAACACCTCAATTCTGTGACTTCAAACACCTCCATTCTATGCCTTCATACCCTCCATTCTGTGACTCCACACACCTCCATTCTATGACTTCACACACTTCCATTCTATGACTTCACACACCTCCATTCTGTGACTTTACTCACCTCCATTCTGAGTTCACACACCTCCATTCTGTGACGTCACACACCTCCATTCTGTGACTTCACACACATCCATTCTATCATTTCACACACCTCCATTCTGTGACTTCAACCATCTCCATTCTTTGACTTCACACACCCTCCATTCTGACTTCACACACCTCTATTCTATGACTTCGCACACCTCCATTCTGACATCACACAACTCCATTCTATGACTTCACAGACCTCGAATCTCTGACTTCACAGACCTCGAATCTGTGACTTCACACACCTCCATTCTGTGACTTCACACACCTTCATTCTTACTTCACAAACATACATTCTATGACTTCACACACCTCCATTCTATGACTTCACACACCTCCATTCTTTGACTTCACACACCTCCATTCTGTGTTCACACACCTCAATTCTGTGACTTCACACACCTCCATTCTGTGACTTCACACACTTCCATTCTGTGACTTCACACACGTTCATTCTTACTTCGCAAACATACATTCTATGACTTCACACACCTCCATTCTATGACTTCACACACCTCCATTCTTTGACTTCACACACCTCCATTCTGTGTTCACACACCTCAATTCTGTGACTTCACACACCTACATTCTGACTTCATACACCTCCATTTTATGACTACACACACCTGCATTCTATGACTTCACACACCTCCATTCTTTGACTTCACATACCTAAATTCTGAGTTGACACACCTCCATTCTGTGACGTCACACACCTCCATTCTGTGACTTCACACACATCCATTCTATGATTTCACACACCTCCATTCTGTGACTTCACCCACCTCCATTCTATGATTTCATACCTCCATTCTGATTTCACACACCTCCATTCTGTGACTTCACACACCTCCATTTTATGACTTCTCACACCTCCATTCTATGACTTCCCACACCTCCATTCTATGACTTCACACACCTCCATTCTGTGACTTCACACACCTCCATTCTGGGACTTCACACACCTTCATTTTTACTTCACAAACATACATTCTATGACTTCACACACCTCCATTCTATGACTGCACACACCTCCATTCTTTGACTTCACACACCTGCATTCGGTGTTCACACACCTCAATTCTGTGACTTCACACACCTCCATTCTGACTTCATACACCTCCATTCTATGACTTCACACACCTGCATTCTATGACTTCACACACCTCCATTCTTTGACTTCACACACCTAAATTCTGAGTTGACACACCTCCATTCTGTGACTTCACACACCTCCATTCTGACTTCACACAGCTCCCTTCTATGACTTTGCACACCTCCATTCTTTGACGTCACACACCTCCATTCTATGACTTCACACAACTATATTCTTACTTTACAAACATCCATTCTATAACTTCACACACCTTCATTTTATGACTTTACACACCTCCATTCTGAGACTTCACATACCTCCATTCTATGACTTCACACACCTCCATTCTGTGACTTCACACACCTCCATTCTATGACTTCATACACTTCCATTCTGTGACTTCACACACCTCCATTATATGAGTTCACACTCCTCCATTCTGACTTCACACACCTCCATTATATGACTTCACACACCTCCATTCTGAATTCAAACAGCTCCATTCTGTGACTTCACAAAACTCCATTCTATGATTTCACACACCTCCATACTTTGACTTCACACAACTTCATCTATGCCTTCACACACCTCCATTCTGACTTCACACACCTCTCTTCTATGACTTCGCACACCTCCATTCTGACATCACACAACTCCATTCTATGACTTCACAGACCTCGAATCTGTGACTTCACTCACCTGCACTCTATGACTTCATTCTCCTCCATTCTAAGACTTCCCACACCTTCTTTCTATGACTTCACCCACCTCCAATCTACGACTACTCACCTCTATTCTGACTTCACACACCTCCATTCTGTGAATTCACGCACCTCCATTCTATGACTTCACACACCTCCATTCTATGACTTCACAAACCTCCATTCGGTGACTTCACATATCACCATTCTGACTTCACACACCTCCATTCTATGACTTCACACACTTCCTTTCTATGACTTCACACCCCTCCATTCTGTGACTTCTCAAACCTCCATTCTGAGTCACACACCTCCATTCTGTGACTTTACACACCTCCATTCTGTGACTTCACACACCTCCATTGTGTGACTTCAAACACTTCCATTCTATGACTTCACACACCTCCATTTTATGACTTCACACATCTCCATTCTGTGACTTCACACACCTCCATTCTATGACCTCACACACCCTCACTCTATGATTTCACACACCTCCATTCTATGACTTCACACATCCATTTTGAATTCACACCCCTCCAATATATGACTTCAAACACCTCAATTCTGTAACATCACACACCTCCATTCTATGACTTCATACCGTCCATTCTGTGACTTCACACATCTCCATTCTATGACTTCACACACTTCCATTCTATGACTTCACACACCTACATTCTGTGACTTTACACACCTCCATTCTGAGTTCACACACCTCCATTCTGTGACGTCACGCACCTCCATTCTGTGACTTCCCACACCTCCATTCTGTGACTTCACACACCTCCATTCTATGACTTCACACACCTCTATTCTGACTTCACACACCTCCATTCTATGACTTCATACACCTCCATTCTGACTTCACACACCTCCATTCTATGACTTCTCAAACCTCTATTCTGACTTCACATACCTCCATTCTGTGACTTCACACACCTCCATTCAATTACTTCACACACCTACATTCTTTGACTTCACACACCTCCAATCTGACATCACACACCTCCATTCTATGATTTCACAGACCTCGAATCTGTGACTTCACTCACCTACACTCTATGAATTCACACTCCTCCAATCTATGACTACACACATTTATTCTGACTTCACACACCTCCATACTGTGACTTCACACACTTCCATTCTATGACATCACACACCTCCATTCTATGACTTCACACACCTCCATTCTATGACTTCACACACCTCCATTCTTTGACTTCATACACCTAAATTCTGAGTTGACACACCTCCATTATTTGACTTCACACACCTCCATTCTGACTTCACACATCTCCATTCTTTGATGTCACACACCTACATTCTATGACTTCACACACCTTCATTCTTACTTTACAAACAACCATTCTAACACTTCACACACCTCAATTCTATGACTTTACACACCTCCATTCTTTCACTTCACATACCTCCATTCTATGACTTCACACACTTCCATTGTGACGTCACACACCTCCGTTCTATGAGTTCACACACCTCCATTCTGACTTCACAAACCTCCGTTCTATGACTTCACACATGCATTTTGACTTCACACACCTGCAATATATGACTTCAAACACCTCAATTCTGTGACTTCACATACCTCCATTATATGACTTCACACACCTTCATTTTTACTTCAGAAACATCCATTCTATGAGTTCACACACCTCCATTCTATGACTTCTCAAACTTCCATTCTGTGACTTCTCACATGCATTTTGACTTCACACACCTCCAATATATGACTTCAAACCCCTCAATTCTGTGACTTCACACACCTCCATTCTATGACTTCATACGGTCCATTCTGTGACTTCACACAGCTCCATTCTATGACTTCACACACTTCCACTCTATGACTTCACACACCTCCATTCTGTGACTTTACACACCTCCATTCTGAGTTCACACACCTCCTTTCTGTGACGTAACTCAAATCCATTCTGTGAATTCCTACACCTGCATTCTGTGACTTCACAGACCTCCATTCTATGACTTCACACACCTCTATTCTGACTTCACACACCTCCATTCTATGACTTCGCACACCTCTATTCTGACTTCACACACCTCCATTCTGTGACTTCACACACCTCCATTCAATGACTTCACACACCTACATTCTTTGACTTCACACACCTCCAATCTGACATCACACACCTCCATTCTATGATTTCACAGACCTCCATTCTGTGACTTTACACACCTCCAATCTTACTTCACACACTTCCATTCTATGACTTCACACACCTCCATTCTGTCACTTTACACACCTCCATTCTGGGTTCACACACCTGCTTTCTATGACTTCACTCACCTGCACTCTATGACTTCACATTACTCCATTCTATGACTTCCCACAGATCCTTTCTATGACTTCACCCACCTCCAATCTATGACTACACACCTCCATTCTGACTTCAAACACCTCCATTCTGTGACTTCAAACACCTCCATTCTTTGACTTCACACACCTCCATTCTATGACTTCACACACCTTCATTCTTACTTCAGAAACATCCATTCTATGACTTCACACACATTCATTCTAGGACTTCACAAACCTCCTTTCTGTGACTACACACACCTCCATTCTGAGTTCACACAACTCCATTCTGTGACTTCACACACCTCCATTCTGTGACTTCACAGAACTCCATTCTGTGACTTCACACACTTCCCTTCTATGACTTCACACACCTCCATTCTATGACTTCACACACCTCCATTCTGTGCCTTCACAAACCTCCATTCTATGACCTCACACACCCTCATTCTATGATTTTACACACGTCCATTCTATGATTTCATACATCCATTTTGACTTCACACACCTCCAATATATGACTTCAAACACCTCAATTCTGTGACTTCACACACCTCCATTCTATGACTTCAAACCGTCCATTCTGTGACTTCCCACACCTCCATTCTATTACTTCACACACTTCCATTCTATGATTTCACACACCTCCATTCTGTGACTTTACACACCTCCATTCTGAGTTCACACACCTACATTCTAGGACTTCACACACCTCCAATCTGTGACTTCCCACACCTCCATTCTGTGACTTCACACACCTCCATTCAATGACTTCACACACCTCCATTCTGTGACTTCACACACCTCCATTTTATGACTTCACACACCTCCATTGTGACTACACACACTACCATGCTATGAGTTCACACACCTCCATTCTGACTTCACATACCTCCATTCTATGACTTCACACACCTCCATTCTTTGACTTCCCACACCTCCTTTCTATGATTCACCCAACTCCATTCTATGACTTCACACCTCCTTTCTGACTTCACACACATCCATTCTGTGACTTCACACACTTCCATTCTGTGACTACACACACCTCCATTCTATGACTTCACACACCTTCATTCTTACTTCACAAACATAAATTCTATGACTTCACAAACCTCCATTCTATGACTTCACACAACTCCATTCTTTGACTTCACACACCTCCATTCTTTGACCTCACACACCTAAATTCTGAGTTGACACACCTCCATTCTCTGACTTCACACACCTCCATTCTGACTTCACACAGCTCCTTTCTATGATTTCACACACCTCCATTCTTTGACATCACACAACTCCATTCTATGACTTCACACACCTTCATTCTTACTTTACAAACATCCATTCTATAACTTCACCCACCTCCATTCCATGACTTTACACACCTCCATTCTGTGACATCACATACCTCCATTCTATGACTTCACAAACCTCCATTCTGTGACTTCACACACCTGCATTCTATGACCTCACACACTTCCATTGTTACGTCACACACCTCCATTCTATGAGTTCACACACCTCCATTCTGACTTCACACACCTCCATTCTATGACTTCACACACCTCCATTCTGAGTTCACACACCTCCATTCTGTGCCTTCACACACCTCCATTCAATGACTTCACACACCTACATTCTTTGACTTCACACACCTCCAATCTGACATCACACACCTCCATTCTATGATTTCACAGACCTCGAATCTGTGACTTCCTCACCTGCACTCTATCACTTCACACTCCTCCATTCTATGACTTCCCACACGTCCGTTTTATGAATTCACCCACTTCCAATCTATGACTACTCACCTCCATTCTGACTTCACACACCTCCATTCTGTGACTTCACACACCTCCATTCTATAACTTCACACACCTCCATTCTATGACTTCACACACCTGCATTCTATGACTTCACACACCTCTATTATTTGACTTCACACACCTAAATTCTGAGTTGACACACCTCCATTCTTTGACTTCACACACCTCCATTCTGTGACTTCACACACTTCCATTCTATGACTTCACACACCTTCATTCTATGATTTCACACACCTCCATGCTGTGACTTCACAAACCACCATTCTATGACCTCACACAACCTCATTCTATGATTTCAGGCACCTCCATTCTATGATTTCACACATCCATTTTGACTTCACACACCTCCAATATATGACTTCAAACACCTCAATTCTGTGAGTTCACACACCTCCATTCTATGACTTCAAACCGTCCATTCTGTGACTTCACAGACCTCCATTCTATGACTTCAAACCGTCCATTCTGTGACTTTACACACCTCCATTCTGAGTTCACACACATCAATTCTGGGACTTCACAAACCTCCCTTCAGTGACTTCACAATACTCCATTCTATGACTTCACACATCTACATTCTATGACGTCACACACCTCAATTCTGACTCACACAACTCCATTCTGTGACTTCAAAAACTCCATTCTATGATTTCACATATCTCCATACTATGACTTCACACACCTCCATCTATGACTTCACACACCTCCATTCTGAGTTCACATACCTCCATTCTGTGACTTCACACACCTCCATTCTGACTTCACACACCTCCATTGTATGACTTCACACACCTCCATTCTGTGACTTCACACACCTCCATTCTATGACTTCACAAACTTCCATTGTGACGTCACACACCTCAATTCTATGAGTTCACACACCTCCATTCTATGACTTCACACACCTCCATTCTGACTTCACACACCTCTATTCTAGGACTTCGAACACCTACATTCTTACTTCACACACCTCCATTCTATGACTTCACAGACCTCGAATATGTGACTTCACTCACCTCCACTCTATAATTCTCACTACTCCATTCTATGATTTCACACACCTCCATTCTGTGACTTCACACACCTCCATTCTATGACTTCACACCTCCATTCTGACTTCACTCACCTCCATTCTATGACTTCACACACCTCCATTCTGACTTCACACACCTCCATTCTGTGACTTGACACACCTCCATTCTATGACCTCACACACTCTCACTCTATGATTTCACACACATCCATTCTATGACTTCACACATCCATTTTGAATTCACACCCCTCCAATATATGACTTCAAACACCTCAATTCTGTAACATCACACACCTCCATTCTATGACTTCATACCGTCCATTCTGTGACTTCCCACCCCTCCATTCTGTGACTTCACACACCTCCATTCTGTGACTTCACACACCTCTATTCTGACTTCACACACCTCCATTCTATGACTTCATACACCTCTATTTTGACTTCACACACCTCCATTCTATGACTTCTCAAACCTCTCTTCTGACTTCACATACCTCCATTCTGTGACTTCACACACCTCCATTCAATTACTTCACACACCTACATTCTTTGACTTCACACACCTCCAATCTGACATCACACACCTCCATTCTATGATTTCACAGACCTCGAATCTGTGACTTCACTCACCTGCACTCTATGACTTCACACTCCTCCAATCTATGACTACACACATTTATTCTGACTTCACACACCTCCATACTGTGACTTCACACACCTCCATTCTATGACTTCACACACCTCCATTCTATGACTTCACACACCTCCATTCTATGACTTCACACACCTCCATTCTTTGACTTCACACACCTAAATTCTGAGTTGACACACCTCCATTATTTGACTTCACACACCTCCATTCTGACTTCACACAGCTCCATTCTATGACTTCACACATCTCCATTCTTTGACGTTACACACCTACATTCTATGACTTCAAACACCTTCATTCTTACTTTACAAACAACCATACTAACACTTCACACACCTCAATTCTATGACTTTACACACCTACATTCTGTCACTTCACATACCTCCATTCTATGACTTCACACACTTCCATTGTGACGTCACACACCTCCGTTCTATGAGTTCACACACCTCCATTCTGACTTCACAAACCTCCGTTCTATGACTTCACACACCTCCATTCTGAATTCACACAGCTCCATTTGTGACTTCACACAGCTCCATCTATGACTTCACACACCTCCATTCTGACTTCACACACCTCTATTCTATGACTTCGCACACCTCCATTCTGACATCACACACCTCCATTCTATGAATTCACAGATCTCGAATCTGTGACTTCACTCACCTGCACTCTCTGACTTCACACTCCTCCATTCTATGACTTTCCACACCTCCTTTCTATGACTTCACCCACCTCCAATCTATGACTACACAAATCCATTCTGACTTCACACACCTCCATTCTGTGACTTCACACACCTCCATTATATGACTTCACACACCTTCATTTTTACTTCAGAAACATCCATTCTATGAGTTCATACACCTCCACTCTATGACTTCACAAACTTCCATTCTGTGACTTCACACATGCATTTTGATTTCACACACCTCCAATATATGACCTCAAACACCTCAATTCTGTGACTTCACACACCTCCATTCTATGACTTCACAAACTTCCATTGTGACGTCACACACCTCCATTCTATGAGTTCACACACCTCCATTCTATGACTTCACACACCTCCATTCTGACTTCACACACCTCTATTCTAGAACTTCGAACATCTACATTCTGACTTCACACACCTCCATTCTATGACTTCACAGACCTCGAATATGTGACTTCACTCACCTCCACTCTCTAATTCTCACTACTCCATTCTATGATTTCACACGCCTCCATTCTGTGACTTCACACAACTCCATTCTATGACTTCACACCTCGATTCTGACTTCACTCACCTCCATTCTATGACTTCACACACCTCCATTCTGACTTCACACACCTCCATTCTGTGACTTGACACACCTCCATTCTATGATTGCACACACCTCCATTCTGTGGCTTCACACACCTCCATTCTATTACTTCACACACCTCCATTCTGTGACTTCACACACCTCCATTCTGAGTTCACACATCTCCATTCTGTGACTTCTCTCACCTCGATTCTGTGACTTCACACACCTCCAATCTGTGACTGCACACACTTCTATTCTATGACTTCACACACCTCAATTCTATGACTTCACACAACTTCATTCTGTGACTTCACGCACCTCCATTCTATGACCTCACACACCCTCATTCTATGATTTCACACCTCCATTCTATGATTTCACACATCCATTTTGATTTCACACACCTCCAATATATGACTTCAAACACCTCAATTCTGTGACTTCACACACCTCCATTCCATGACTTCATACCGTCCATTCTGTGACTTCACACACCTCCATTCTATGAATTCACACACTTCCATTCTATGACTTCACACACCTCCATTCTGTGACCTTACACACCTCCATTCTGGGTTCACACACCTCCATTCTGTGACTTCACACTCCTGCAATCTGTGACTTCCCACACCTCCATTCTGTGACTTCACACACCTCCATTCTATGACTTCACACCCCTTTATTCTTACTTCACAAACACCCATTCTATGACTTCACACACCTCCATTCTATGACTTCACACACCTCCATTCTGTGACTTCACACACTTCCATTCTATGACTTCACACACCTCCATCCTGACTTCACACACCTCCATTCTATGACTTCACACACCTCCATTCTGAATTCACACAGCTCAATTCTGTGACTTCACAAACTTCCATTCTGACTTCACACACTTCCATTGTATGAATTCACACACCTCCATTCTATGACTTCACAAAACTCCATTCTGTGACTTCACACACCTCAATTCTGGCTTCACACACTTCCATTCTATGACTTCACACACTTCCATTCTATGACTTCACACGCCTCCATTCTCTGACTTCACACACCTCCATTCTGAGTTCACACACCTCTATTCTGTGATTTCACACACCTCCATTCTGTGACTTCACACACCTCCATTCTGTGACTTCACACACTTCCATTCTATGACTTCACACACCTTTATTGTATGATTTCACACACCTCCATTCTGTGACTTCACAAACCTCCATTCTAGGACCTCACACACCCTGATTCTATGATTTCACACACCTCCATTCTATGACTTCAAACATTCATTTTGACTTCACACACCTCCAATATATGACTTCAAACCATCCATTCTGTGACTTCACACACCTCCATTGTATGACTTCACACACTTCCATTCTATGACTTCACACACCTCCATTCTGTGACTTTACACACCTCCATTCTGAGTTCACACACCTCTATTCTGGGACTTCACACACCTCCAATCTGTGACTTTACACACCTCCAATCTGTGACTTCCCACCCCTCCATTCTTTGACATCGCACAACTCCATTCTATGACTTCACACACCTTCATTCTTACTTTACAAACACCCATTCTATAACTTCACACACCTCCATTCTATGACTTTACACACCACCATTCTCTGACATCACATACCTCCATTCTATGACTTCAGAAACCTCAATTCTGTGACTTCACACACCTCCATTCTATGACCTCACACACTTCCATTGTTACGTCACACACCTCCATTCTATAAGTTCACACACCTCCATTCTGACTTCACACACCTCCATTCTATGACTTCACACACCTCCATTCTGAGTTCACACACCTCCATTCTGTGGCTTCACACACCTCCATTCAATGACTTCACACACCTACATTTTTTGACTTCACACACCTCCAATCTGACATCACACATCTCCATTCTATGATTTCACAGACCTCGAATCTGTGACTTCACTCACCTGCACTCTATCACTTCACACTCCTCCATTCTATGACTTCCCACACGTCCGTTTTATGAATTCACCCACTTCCAATCTATGACTACTCACCTCCATTCTGACTTCACACACCTCCATTCTGTGACTTCACACACCTCCATTCTATAACTTCACACACCTCCATTCTATGACTTCACACACCTCCATTCTATGACTTCACACACATCTATTCTTTGACTTCACACACCTAAATTCTGAGTTGACACACCTCCATTCTGTGACTTCACACACCTCCATTCTGACTTCACACAGCTCCATTCTATGACTTCACAAACCTAAATTCTTTGACATCACACACCTCCATTCTATGACTTCACACACCTTCATTCTTACTTTACAAACATCCATTCTATATCTTCACACACCTCCGTTCTATGACTTTACACACCTCCATTCTGTGACTTCACATACCTCAATTCTATGACTTCACACACCTCAATTCTGTGACTTCACACACTTCCATTCTATGACTTCACACACTTCCATTGTGACGTCACACACCTCCATTCTATGAGTTCACACACCTGCATTCTGACTTCACACACCTCCATTCTATGAGTTCACACACCTCTATTCTGACTTCACACACCTCCATTCTATGACTTCACGCACCTCCATTCTATGACTTCACACACCTCCATTCTATGACTTCACACACCTTCATTCTTACTTCAGAAACATCCATTCTATGACCTCACACACTTCCTTTCTATGACTTCACAAACCTCCATTCTGTGACTTCACACACCTCCATTCTGACTTCACACACATCCATTCTATGACTTCACACACTTCCATTCTATGACTTCACACACCTCCATTCTCTGACTTCACACACCTCCATTCTGAGTTCACACACCTCTATTCTGTGATTTCACACACCTCCATTCTGTGACTTCACACACCTCCATTCTGTGACTTCACACACTTCCATTCTATGACTTCACACACCTTCATTCTATGATTTCACACACCTCCATTCTGTGACTTCACAAACCTCCATTCTATGACCTCACACACCCTCATTCTGTGATTTCACACACCTCCATTCTATGATTTCACACATCCATTTTGACTTCACACACCTCCAATATATGACTTCAAACACCTCAATTCTGTGAGTTCACACACCTCCATTCTATGCCTTCAAATCGTCCATTCTGTGACTTCACAGACCTCCATTCTATGACTTCAAACCGTCCATTCTGTGACTTTACACACCTCCATTCTGAGTTCACACACCTCAATTCTGGGACTTCACAAACCTCCCTTCAGTGACTTCACAATACTCCATTCTATGACTTCACACATCTACATTCTATGACTTCACACACCTCAATTCTGACACACACAACTCCATTCTGTGACTTCAAAAACTCCATTCTATGATTTCACATATCTCCATACTATGACTTCACACACCTCCATCTATGACTTCACACACCTCCATTCTGAGTTCACACACCTCCATTCTGTGACTTCACACACCTCCATTCTGACTTCACACACCTCCATTGTATGACTTCACACACCTCCATTCTGTGACTTCACACACCTCCATTCTATGACTTCACAAACTTCCATTGTGACGTCACACACCTCCATTCTATGAGTTCACACACCTCCATTCTATGACTTCACACACCTCCATTCTGACTTCACACACCTCTATTCTAGGACTTCGAACACCTACATTCTGACTTCACACACCTCCATTCTATGTCTTCACAGACCTCGAATATGTGACTTCACTCACCTCCACTCTATAATTCTCACTATTCCATTCTATGATTTCACACGCCTCCATTCTGTGACTTCACACACCTCCATTCTATGACTTCACACCTCCATTCTGACTTCACTCACCTCCATTCTATGACTCACACACCTCCATTCTGACTTCACACACCTCCATTCTGTGACTTGACACACCTCCATTCTATGATTTCACACACCTCCATTCTGTGACTTCACACACCTCCATTCTATTACTTCACACACCACCATTCTGTGACTTCACACACCTCCATTCTGAGTTCACACATCTCCATTCTGTGACTTCTCACACCTCGATTCTGTGACTTCACACACCTCCAATCTGTGACTTCACACACTTTTATTCTATGTCTTCACACACCTCAATTCTATGACTTCACACACCTCCATTCTATGACCTCACACACCCTCATTCTATGATTTCACACCTCCATTCTATGATTTCACACATCCATTTTGATTTCACACACCTCCAATATATGACTTCAAACACCTCAATTCTGTGACTTCACACACCTCCATTCTATGACTTCATACCGTCCATTCTGTGACTTCACACACCTCCATTCTATGACTTCACACACTTCCATTCTATGACTTCACACACCTCCATTCTGTGACCTTACACACCTCCATTCTGGGTTCACACACCTCCATTCTGTGACTTCACACTCCTGCAATCTGTGACTTCCCACACCTCTATTCTGTGACTTCACACACCTCCATTCTATGACTTCACACACCTTTATTCTTACTTCACAAACACCCATTCTATGACTTCACACACCTCCATTCTATGACTTCACACACCTCCATTCTGTGACTTCACACACTTCCATTCTATGACTTCACACACCTCCATCCTGACTTCACACACCTCCATTCTATGACTTCACACACCTCCATTCTGAATTCACACAGCTCAATTCTGTGACTTCACAAACTTCCATTCTGACTTCACACACTTCCATTGTATGAATTCACACACCTCCATTCTATGACTTCACAAACCTCCATTCTGTGACTTCACACACCTCAATTCTGGCTTCACACACTTCCATTCTATGACTTCACACACTTCCATTCTATGACTTCACACACCTCCATTCTGTGACTTTACACACCTCCATTCTGAGTTCACACACCTCTATTCTGTGATTTCACACACCTCCATTCTGTGACTTCACACACCTCCATTCTGTGACTTCACAAACCTCCATTCTAGGACCTCACACACCCTGATTCTATGATTTCACACACCTCCATTCTATGACTTCACACATTCATTTTGACTTCACACAACTCCAATATATGACTTCAAACCATCCATTCTGTGACTTCACACACCTCCATTGTATGACTTCACACACTTCCATTCTATGACTTCACACACCTCCGTTCTGTGACTTTACACACCTACATTCTGAGTTCACACACCTCTATTCTGGGACTTCCCACACCTCCATTCTGTGACATCACACACCTCCATTCTATGACTTCACAGACTTCGAATGTGTGATTTCACTCACATGCACTCTATGACTTCACACTCCTCCTTTCTATGTCTTCCCACACCTCCTTTCTATGACTTCACCCACCTCCAATCGATGACTACTCACCTCCATTCTGACTTCACACACCTCCATTCTGTGACTTCACACACCTCTATTCTATGAGTTCACATACCTCCATTCTATGACTTCACACATCTTCATTCTTACTTCAGAAACATCCATTCTATGACTTTCCACACCTCCATTCTATGACTTCACAAACCTCCATTCTGTGACTTCACACACATCCATTCTGAGTTCACACAACTCCATTCGGTGACTTCACACACCTCCATTCTGACTTCACACACCTCCATTCTGTGACTTGACACACCTCCATTCTATGATTGCACACACCTCCATTCTGTGACTTCACACACCTCCATTCTATTACTTCACAGACCTCCATTCTGTGACTTCACACACCTCCATTCTGAGTTCACACATCTCCATTCTGTGACTTCTCACACCTCGATTCTGTGACTTCACACACCTCCAATCTGTGACTTCACACATCTCCATTCTGTGACTTCTCACACCTCGATTCTGTGACTTCACACACCTCCAATCTGTGACTTCACACACTTCTATTCTATGACTTCACACACCTCCATTCTATGACTTCACACACCTCCATTCTGAATTCACACAGCTCAATTCTGTGACTTCACAAACTTCCATTCTGACTTCACACACTTCCATTGTATGAATTCACACACCTCCATTCTATGACTTCACAAACCTCCATTCTGTGATTTCACACACCTCAATTCTGGCTTCACACATTTCCATTCTATGACTTCACACACTTCCATTCTATGACTTCACACGCCTCCATTCTCTGACTTCACACACCTCCATTCTGACTTCACAAACCTCTATTCTATGAATTCGCACACCTCCATTCTGACATCACACACCTCCAATCTATGACTTCACAGACCTCGCATCTGTGACTTCACTCACCTCCACTCTATGACTTCACACTACTCCATTCTATGACTTCACACACCTCCTTTCTATGACTTTACCCACCTTCATTCTATGACTTCACACCTCCATTCTGACTTCACACATTTCCATTCAGTGACTTCACACACCTCCATTCAATGACTTCACACACCTCCATTCTATGACTTCACACACCTTCATTCTTACTTCAGAAACATCCATTCTATGACCTCACACACCTCCATCTATGACTTCCCAAACCTCCATTCTGTGACTTCACACACCTCCATACTGAGTTCACAAAACTACATTCGGTGACTTAACACACCTCCATTCTGACTTCACACACGTCCATTCTATGATTTCACACACTTCCATTCTATGACTTCACACACCTAATTTCTATGACTTCACACACCTCCATTCTATGACTTCACACACCTAATTTCTATGACTTCACCCACCTCCATTCTATGACTTCACACCTCCATTCTGACTTCACATACCTCCATTCTGTGACTTCACACACCTCAATTCTGGCTTCACACACTTCCATTCTATGACTTCACACACTTCCATTCTATGACTTCACACGCCTCCATTCTCTGACTTCACACACCTCCATTCTGAGTTCACACACCTCTATTCTGTGATTTCACACACCTCCATTCTGTGACTTCACACACCTCCATTCTGTGACTTCACACACTTCCATTCTATGACTTCACACACCTTTATTGTATGATTTCACACACCTCCATTCTGTGACTTCACAAACCTCCATTCTAGGACCTCACACACCCTCATTCTATGATTTCACACACCTCCATTCTATGACTTCACACATTCATTTTGACTTCACACACCTCCAATATATGACTTCAAACCGTCCATTCTGTGACTTCACACACCTCCATTGTATGACTTCACACACTTCCATTCTATGACTTCACACACCTCCATTCTGTGACTTTACACACCTCCATTCTGAGTTCACACACCTCTATTCTGGGACTTCACACACCTCCAATCTGTGACTTCCCACACCTCCATTCTGTGACATCACACACCTCCATTCTATGACTTCACAGACTTCGAATGTGTGATTTCACTCACATGCACATTATGACTTCACACTCCTCCTTTCTCTGTCTCCCCACACCTCCTTTCTATGACTTCACCCACCTCCAATCGATGACTACTCACCTCCATTCTGACTTCACACACCTCCATTCTGTGACTTCACACACCTCCATTCTATGAGTTCACATACCTCCATTCTATGACTTCACACATCTTCATTCTTACTTCAGAAACATCCATTCTATGACTTTCCACACCTCCATTCTATGACTTCACAAAGCTCCATTCTGTGCCTTCACACACATCCATTCTGAGTTCACACAACTCCATTCGGTGACTTCACACACCTCCATTCTGACTTCACAAACCTCCATTCTATGACTTCACACACTTCCATTCTATGACTTCACATACCTTCGTTCTGGGACTTCACACACCTCCATTCTGAGTTCACACACCTTCATTCTGTGACTTCTCACACCTCGAATCTGTGACTTCACACACCTCCATTCTATGACTTCACACCTCCATTCTGACTTCACTCACCTCCATTCTATGACTTCACACACCTCCATTCTGACTTCACACACCTCCATTCTGTGACTTGACACACCTCCATTCTATGATTTCACACACCTCCATTCTGTGACTTCACACACCTCCATTCTATTACTTCACACACCTCCATTCTGTGACTTCACACACCTCCATTTTGAGTTCACACATCTCCATTCTGTGACTTCTCACACCTCGATTCTGTGACTTCACACACCTCCAATCTGTGACTTCACACACTTCTATTCTATGACTTCACACACCTCAACTCTATGACTACTCACAACTCCATTCTGTGACTTCACACACCTCCATTCTATAACCTCACACACCCTCATTCTATGATTTCACACCTCCATTCTATGATTTCACACATCCATTTTGATTTCACACACCTCCAATATATGACTTCAAACACCTCAATTCTGTGACTTCACACACCTCCATTCTATGACTTTATACCGTCCATTCTGTGACTTCACACACCTCCATTCTATGACTTCACACACTTCCATTCTCTGACTTCACACACCTCCATTCTGTGACCTTACACACCTCCATTCTGGGTTCACACACCTCCATTCTGTGACTTCACACTCCTGCAATCTGTGACTTCCCACACCTCCATTCTGTGACTTCACACACCTCCATTCTATGACTTCACACACCTTTATTCTTACTTCACAAACACCCATTCTATGAGTTCACACACCTCCATTCTATGACTTCACACACCTCCATTCTGTGACTTCACACACTTCCATTCTATGACTTCACACACCTCCATCCTGACTTCACACACCTCCATTCTATGACTTCACACACCTCCATTCTGAATTCACACAGCTCAATTCTGTGACTTCACAAACTTCCATTCTGACTTCACACACTTCCATTGTATGAATTCACACACCTCCATTCTATGACTTCACAAACCTCCATTCTGTGACTTCACACACCTCAATTCTGGCTTCACACACTTCCATTCTATGACTTCACACACTTCCATTCTATGACTTCACACGCCTCCATTCTCTGAATTCACACACCTCCATTCTGAGTTAACACACCTCTATTCTGTGATTTCACACACCTCCATTCTGTGACTTCACACACCTCCATTCTGTGACTTCACACACTTCCATTCTATGACTTCACACACCTTTATTGTATGATTTCACACACCTCCATTCTGTGACTTCACAAACCTCCATTCTAGGACCTCACACACCCTCATTCTATGATTTCACACACCTCCATTCTATGACTTCACACATTCATTTTGACTTCACACACCTCCAATATATGACTTCAAACCGTCCATTCTGTGACTTCACACAGCTCCATTGTATGACTTCACACACTTCCATTCTATGACTTCACACACCTTCATTCTGTGACTTTACACACCTCCATTCTGAGTTCACACACCTCTATTCTGGGACTTCACACACCTCCAATCTGTGACTTCCCACACCTCCATTCTGTGACATCACACACCTCCATTCTATGACTTCACAGACTTCGAATGTGTGATTTCACTCACATGCACTCTATGACTTCACACTCCTCCTTTCTAAGTCTTCCCACACCTCCTTTCTATGACTTCACCCACCTCCAATCGATGACTACTCACCTCCATTCTGACTTCACACACCACCATTCTGTGACTTCACACACCTCCATTCTATGAGTTCACTCACCTCCATTCTATGACTTCACAAACCTCCATTGTGACTACACCCACCTCCATTCTATGAGTTCACACACCTCCATTCTGACTTCACACACCTCCATTCTATGACTTCACACACCTCCCTTCTGAATTCACACAGCTGAATTCTGTGACTTCACAAAATTCCATTCTGACTTCACACACCTCCATTGTATGTATTCACACACCTCCATTCTGTGACTTCACACACTTCCATTGTGACGTCACACACCTCCTTTCTATGAGTTCACACACCTCCATTCTATGACTTCACACACCTCCATTCTGACTTCACAACCCTCTATTCTATGAATTCGCACACCTCCATTCTGACATCACACACCTCCAATCTATGACTTCACAGACCTCGCATCTGTGACTTCACTCACCTCCACTCTATGACTTCACACTACTCCATTCTATGACTTCCCACACCTCGTTTCTATGACTTTACCCACCTTCATTCTATGACTTCACACCTCCATTCTGACTTCACACATTTCCATTCAGTGACTTCACACACCTCCATTCAATGACTTCACACACCTCCATTCTATGACTTCACACACCTTCATTCTTACTTCAGAAACATCCATTCTATGACCTCACACACCTCCATCTATGACTTCCCAAACCTCCATTCTGTGACTTCACACACCTCCATACTGAGTTCACAAAACTCCATTCGGTGACTTAACACACCTCCATTCTGACTTCACACACGTCCATTCTATGACTTCACACACTTCCATTCTATGACTTCACACACCTGATTTCTATGACTTCACACACCTCCATTCTATGACTTCACAAACCTAATTTCTATGACTTCACCCACCTCCATTCTATGACTTCACACCTCCATTCTGACTTCACATACCTCCATTCTGTGACTTCACACACCTCAATTCTGGCTTCACACACTTCCATTCTATGACTTCACACACTTCCATTCTATGACTTCACACGCCTCCATTCTCTGACTTCACACACCTCCATTCTGAGTTCACACACCTCTATTCTGTGATTTCACACACCTCCATTCTGTGACTTCACACACCTCCATTCTGTGACTTCACACACTTCCATTCTATGACTTCACACACCTTTATTGTATGATTTCACACACCTCCATTCTGTGACTTCACAAACCTCCATTCTAGGACCTCACACACCCTCATTCTATGATTTCACACACCTCCATTCTATGACTTCACACATTCATTTTGACTTCACACACCTCCAATATATGACTTCAAACCGTCCATTCTGTGACTTCACACACCTCCATTGTATGACTTCACACACTTCCATTCTATGACTTCACACACCTCCATTCTGTGACTTTACACACCTCCATTCTGAGTTCACACACCTCTATTCTGGGACTTCACACACCTCCAATCTGTGACTTCCCACACCTCCATTCTGTGACATCACACACCTCCATTCTATGACTTCACAGACTTCGAATGTGTGATTTCACTCACATGCACATTATGACTTCACACTCCTCCTTTCTATGTCTCCCCACACCTCCTTTCTATGACTTCACCCACCTCCAATCGATGACTACTCACCTCCATTCTGACTTCACACACCTCCATTCTGTGACTTCACACACCTCCATTCTATGAGTTCACATACCTCCATTCTATGACTTCACACATCTTCATTCTTACTTCAGAAACATCCATTCTATGACTTTCCACACCTCCATTCTATGACTTCACAAACCTCCATTCTGTGACTTCACACACATCCATTCTGAGTTCACACAACTCCATTCGGTGACTTCACACACCTCCATTCTGACTTCACAAACCTCCATTCTATGACTTCACACACTTCCATTCTATGACTTCACACACCTTCGTTCTGGGACTTCACACACCTCCATTCTGAGTTCACACACCTTCATTCTGTGACTTCTCACACCTCGAATCTGTGACTTCACACACCTCCATTCTATGACTTCACACCTCCATTCTGACTTCACTCACCTCCATTCTATGACTTCACACACCTCCATTCTGACTTCACACACCTCCATTCTGTGACTTGACACACCTCCATTCTATGATTTCACACACCTCCATTCTGTGACTTCACACACCTCCATTCTATTACTTCACACACCTCCATTCTGTGACTTCACACACCTCCATTTTGAGTTCACACATCTCCATTCTGTGACTTCTCACACCTCGATTCTGTGACTTCACACACCTCCAATCTGTGACTTCACACACTTCTATTCTATGACTTCACACACCTCAACACTATGACTTCACACACCTCAGTTCTGTGACTTCACACACCTCCATTCTTTGACCTCACACACCCTCATTCTATGATTTCACACCTCCATTCTATGATTTCACACATCCATTTTGATTTCACACACCTCCAATATATGACTTCAAACACCTCAATTCTGTGACTTCACACACCTCCATTCTATGACTTCATACCGTCCATTCTGTGACTTCACACACCTCCATTCTATGACTTCACACACTTCCATTCTCTGACTTCACACACCTCCATTCTGTGACCTTACACACCTCCATTCTGGGTTCACACACCTCCATTCTGTGACTTCACACTCCTGCAATCTGTGACTTCCCACACCTCCATTCTGTGACTTCACACACCTCCATTCTATGACTTCACACACCTTTATTCTTACTTCACAAACACCCATTCTATGACTTCACACACCTCCATTCTATGACTTCACACACCTCCATTCTGTGACTTCACACACTTTCATTCTATGACTTCACACACCTCCATCCTGACTTCACACACCTCCATTTTATGACTTTACACACCTCCATTCTGAATTCACACAGCTCAATTCTGTGACTTCACAAACTTCCATTCTGACTTCACACACTTCCATTGTATGAATTCACACACCTCCATTCTATGACTTCACAAACCTCCATTCTGTGACTTCACACACCTCAATTCTGGCTTCACACACTTCCATTCTATGACTTCACACACTTCCATTCTATGACTTCACACGCCTCCATTCTCTGAATTCACACACCTCCATTCTGAGTTCACACACCTCAATTCTGTGATTTCACACACCTCCATTCTGTGACTTCACACACCGCCATTCTGTGACTTCAAACACTTCCATTCTATGACTTCACACACCTTTATTGTATGATTTCACACACCTCCATTCTGTGACTTCACAAACCTCCATTCTAGGACCTCACACACCCTCATTCTATGATTTCACACACCTCCATTCTATGACTTCACACATTCATTTTGACTTCACACACCTCCAATATATGACTTCAAGCCGTCCATTCTGTGACTTCACACACCTCCATTGTATGACTTCACACACTTCCATTCTATGACTTCACACACCTCCATTCTGACTTCACACACCTCCATTGTATGACTTCACACACCTCCATTCTGTGACTTCACACACCTCCATTCTATGACTTCACACACCTCTATTCTATGACTTCACACACCTCTATTCTTTGACTTCACACACCTAAATTCTGAGTTGACACACCTCCATTCTGTGACTTCACACACCTCCATTCTGACTTCACACAGCTCCATTCTATGACTTCACAAACCTAAATTCTTTGACATCACACACCTCCATTCTATGACTTCACACACCTTCATTCTTACTTTACAAACATCCATTCTATATCTTCACACACCTCCGTTCTATGACTTTACACACCTCCATTCTGTGACTTCACATACCTAAATTCTATGACTTCACACACCTCAATTCTGTGACTTCACACACTTCCATTCTATGACTTCACACACTTCCATTGTGACGTCACACACCTCCATTCTATGAGTTCACACACCTGCATTCTGACTTCACACACCTCCATTCTATGAGTTCACACACCTCCATTCTGACTTCACACACCCCCATTCTGTGACTTCACACACCTCCATTCTATGACTTCACACACCTCCATTCTATGACTTCACACACCTTCATTCTTACTTCAGAAACATCCATTCTATGACTTCACACACTTCCTTTCTATGACTTCACAAACCTCCATTCTGTGACTTCACACACCTCCATTCTGACTTCACACACCTCCATTCTATGACTTCACACACCTCCATTCTGAATTCACACAGCTCAATTCTGTGACTTCACAAACTTCCATTCTGACTTCACACACTTCCATTGTATGAATTCACACACCTCCATTCTATGACTTCACAAACCTCCATTCTGTGACTTCACACACCTCAATTCTGGCTTCACACACTTCCATTCTATGACTTCACACACTTCCATTCTATGACTTCACACGCCTCCATTCTCTGAATTCACACACCTCCATTCTGAGTTAACACACCTCTATTCTGTGATTTCACACACCTCCATTCTGTGACTTCACACACCTCCATTCTGTGACTTCACACACTTCCATTCTATGACTTCACACACCTTTATTGTATGATTTCACACACCTCCATTCTGTGACTTCACAAACCTCCATTCTAGGACCTCACACACCCTCATTCTATGATTTCACACACCTCCATTCTATGACTTCACACATTCATTTTGACTTCACACACCTCCAATATATGACTTCAAACCGTCCATTCTGTGACTTCACACAGCTCCATTGTATGACTTCACACACTTCCATTCTATGACTTCACACACCTTCATTCTGTGACTTTACACACCTCCATTCTGAGTTCACACACCTCTATTCTGGGACTTCACACACCTCCAATCTGTGACTTCCCACACCTCCATTCTGTGACATCACACACCTCCATTCTATGACTTCACAGACTTCGAATGTGTGATTTCACTCACATGCACTCTATGACTTCACACTCCTCCTTTCTAAGTCTTCCCACACCTCCTTTCTATGACTTCACCCACCTCCAATCGATGACTACTCACCTCCATTCTGACTTCACACACCACCATTCTGTGACTTCACACACCTCCATTCTATGAGTTCACTCACCTCCATTCTATGACTTCACAAACCTCCATTGTGACTACACCCACCTCCATTCTATGAGTTCACACACCTCCATTCTGACTTCACACACCTCCATTCTATGACTTCACACACCTCCCTTCTGAATTCACACAGCTGAATTCTGTGACTTCACAAAATTCCATTCTGACTTCACACACCTCCATTGTATGTATTCACACACCTCCATTCTGTGACTTCACACACTTCCATTGTGACGTCACACACCTCCTTTCTATGAGTTCACACACCTCCATTCTATGACTTCACACACCTCCATTCTGACTTCACAACCCTCTATTCTATGAATTCGCACACCTCCATTCTGACATCACACACCTCCAATCTATGACTTCACAGACCTCGCATCTGTGACTTCACTCACCTCCACTCTATGACTTCACACTACTCCATTCTATGACTTCCCACACCTCGTTTCTATGACTTTACCCACTTTCATTCTATGACTTCACACCTCCATTCTGACTTCACACATTTCCATTCAGTGACTTCACACACCTCCATTCAATGACTTCACACACCTCCATTCTATGACTTCACACACCTTCATTCTTACTTCAGAAACATCCATTCTATGACCTCACACACCTCCATCTATGACTTCCCAAACCTCCATTCTGTGACTTCACACACCTCCATACTGAGTTCACAAAACTCCATTCGGTGACTTAACACACCTCCATTCTGACTTCACACACGTCCATTCTATGACTTCACACACTTCCATTCTATGACTTCACACACCTGATTTCTATGACTTCACACACCTCCATTCTATGACTTCACAAACCTAATTTCTATGACTTCACCCACCTCCATTCTATGACTTCACACCTCCATTCTGACTTCACATACCTCCATTCTGTGACTTCACACACCTCAATTCTGGCTTCACACACTTCCATTCTATGACTTCACACACTTCCATTCTATGACTTCACACGCCTCCATTCTCTGACTTCACACACCTCCATTCTGAGTTCACACACCTCTATTCTGTGATTTCACACACCTCCATTCTGTGACTTCACACACCTCCATTCTGTGACTTCACACACTTCCATTCTATGACTTCACACACCTTTATTGTATGATTTCACACACCTCCATTCTGTGACTTCACAAACCTCCATTCTAGGACCTCACACACCCTCATTCTATGATTTCACACACCTCCATTCTATGACTTCACACATTCATTTTGACTTCACACACCTCCAATATATGACTTCAAACCGTCCATTCTGTGACTTCACACACCTCCATTGTATGACTTCACACACTTCCATTCTATGACTTCACACACCTCCATTCTGTGACTTTACACACCTCCATTCTGAGTTCACACACCTCTATTCTGGGACTTCACACACCTCCAATCTGTGACTTCCCACACCTCCATTCTGTGACATCACACACCTCCATTCTATGACTTCACAGACTTCGAATGTGTGATTTCACTCACATGCACATTATGACTTCACACTCCTCCTTTCTATGTCTCCCCACACCTCCTTTCTATGACTTCACCCACCTCCAATCGATGACTACTCACCTCCATTCTGACTTCACACACCTCCATTCTGTGACTTCACACACCTCCATTCTATGAGTTCACATACCTCCATTCTATGACTTCACACATCTTCATTCTTACTTCAGAAACATCCATTCTATGACTTTCCACACCTCCATTCTATGACTTCACAAACCTCCATTCTATGACTTCACACACTTCCATTCTATGACTTCACACACCTTCGTTCTGGGACTTCACACACCTCCATTCTGAGTTCACACACCTTCATTCTGTGACTTCTCACACCTCGAATCTGTGACTTCACACACCTCCATTCTATGACTTCACACCTCCATTCTGACTTCACTCACCTCCATTCTATGACTTCACACACCTCCATTCTGACTTCACACACCTCCATTCTGTGACTTGACACACCTCCATTCTATGATTTCACACACCTCCATTCTGTGACTTCACACACCTCCATTCTATTACTTCACACACCTCCATTCTGTGACTTCACACACCTCCATTTTGAGTTCACACATCTCCATTCTGTGACTTCTCACACCTCGATTCTGTGACTTCACACACCTCCAATCTGTGACTTCACACACTTCTATTCTATGACTTCACACACCTCAACACTATGACTTCACACACCTCAGTTCTGTGACTTCACACACCTCCATTCTTTGACCTCACACACCCTCATTCTATGATTTCACACCTCCATTCTATGATTTCACACATCCATTTTGATTTCACACACCTCCAATATATGACTTCAAACACCTCAATTCTGTGACTTCACACACCTCCATTCTATGACTTCATACCGTCCATTCTGTGACTTCACACACCTCCATTCTATGACTTCACACACTTCCATTCTCTGACTTCACACACCTCCATTCTGTGACCTTACACACCTCCATTCTGGGTTCACACACCTCCATTCTGTGACTTCACACTCCTGCAATCTGTGACTTCCCACACCTCCATTCTGTGACTTCACACACCTCCATTCTATGACTTCACACACCTTTATTCTTACTTCACAAACACCCATTCTATGACTTCACACACCTCCATTCTATGACTTCACACACCTCCATTCTGTGACTTCACACACTTTCATTCTATGACTTCACACACCTCCATCCTGACTTCACACACCTCCATTTTATGACTTTACACACCTCCATTCTGAATTCACACAGCTCAATTCTGTGACTTCACAAACTTCCATTCTGACTTCACACACTTCCATTGTATGAATTCACACACCTCCATTCTATGACTTCACAAACCTCCATTCTGTGACTTCACACACCTCAATTCTGGCTTCACACACTTCCATTCTATGACTTCACACACTTCCATTCTATGACTTCACACGCCTCCATTCTCTGAATTCACACACCTCCATTCTGAGTTCACACACCTCAATTCTGTGATTTCACACACCTCCATTCTGTGACTTCACACACCGCCATTCTGTGACTTCAAACACTTCCATTCTATGACTTCACACACCTTTATTGTATGATTTCACACACCTCCATTCTGTGACTTCACAAACCTCCATTCTAGGACCTCACACACCCTCATTCTATGATTTCACACACCTCCATTCTATGACTTCACACATTCATTTTGACTTCACACACCTCCAATATATGACTTCAAGCCGTCCATTCTGTGACTTCACACACCTCCATTGTATGACTTCACACACTTCCATTCTATGACTTCACACACCTCCATTCTGACTTCACACACCTCCATTGTATGACTTCACACACCTCCATTCTGTGACTTCACACACCTCCATTCTATGACTTCACACACCTCTATTCTATGACTTCACACACCTCTATTCTTTGACTTCACACACCTAAATTCTGAGTTGACACACCTCCATTCTGTGACTTCACACACCTCCATTCTGACTTCACACAGCTCCATTCTATGACTTCACAAACCTAAATTCTTTGACATCACACACCTCCATTCTATGACTTCACACACCTTCATTCTTACTTTACAAACATCCATTCTATATCTTCACACACCTCCGTTCTATGACTTTACACACCTCCATTCTGTGACTTCACATACCTCAATTCTATGACTTCACACACCTCAATTCTGTGACTTCACACACTTCCATTCTATGACTTCACACACTTCCATTGTGACGTCACACACCTCCATTCTATGAGTTCACACACCTGCATTCTGACTTCACACACCTCCATTCTATGAGTTCACACACCTCCATTCTGACTTCACACACCCCCATTCTGTGACTTCACACACCTCCATTCTATGACTTCACACACCTCCATTCTATGACTTCACACACCTTCATTCTTACTTCAGAAACATCCATTCTATGACTTCACACACTTCCTTTCTATGACTTCACAAACCTCCATTCTGTGACTTCACACACCTCCATTCTGACTTCACACACATCCATTCTATGACTTCACACACTTCCATTCTATGACTTCACACACCTCCATTCTCTGACTTCACACACCTCCATTCTGAGTTCACACACCTCTATTCTGTGATTTCACACACCTCCATTCTGTGACTTCACACACCTCCATTCTGTGACTTCACACACTTCCATTCTATGACTTCACACACCTTCATTCTATGATTTCACACACCTCCATTCTGTGACTTCACAAACCTCCATTCTATGAACTCACACACCCTCATTCTATGATTTCACACAACTCCATTCTATGATTTCACACATCCATTTTTACTTCACACCCCTCCAATATATGACTTCAAACACCTCAATTCTGTGACTTCACAGACCTCCATTCTATGACTTCAAACCGTCCATTCTGTGACTTTACACACCTCCATTCTGAGTTCACACACCTCAATTCTGGGACTTCACAAACCTCCCTTCAGTGACTTCACAATACTCCATTCTATGACTTCACACATCTACATTCTATGACTTCACACACCTCAATTCTGACTCACACAACTCCATTCTGTGACTTCAAAAACTCCATTCTATGATTTCACATATCTCCATACTGTGACTTCACACACCTCCATCTATGACTTCACACACCTCCATTCTGAGTTCACACACCTCCATTCTGTGACTTCACACACCTCCATTCTGACTTCACACACCTCCATTGTATGACTTCACACACCTCCATTCTGTGACTTCACACACCTCCATTCTATGACTTCACAAACTTCCATTGTGACGTCACACACCTCCATTCTATGAGTTCACACACCTCTATTCTATGACTTCAACACACCTCCATTCTGACTTCACACACCTCTATTCTAGGACTTCGAACACCTACATTCTGACTTCACACACCTCCATTCTATGACTTCACAGACCTCGAATATGTGACTTCACTCACCTCCACTCTATAATTCTCACTACTCCATTCTATGATTTCACACGCCTCCATTCTGTGACTTCACACACCTCCATTCTATGACTTCACACCTCCATTCTGACTTCACTCACCTCCATTCTATGACTTCACACACCTCCATTCTGACTTCACACACCTCCATTCTGTGACTTGACACACCTCCATTCTATGATTTCACACACCTCCATTCTGTGACTTCACACACCTCCATTCTATTACTTCACACACCTCCATTCTGTGACTTCACACACCTCCATTCTGAGTTCACACATCTCCATTCTGTGACTTCTCACACCTCCATTCTATGACCTCACACACCCTCATTCTATGATTTCACACCTCCATTCTATGATTTCACACATCCATTTTGATTTCACACACCTCCAATATATGACTTCAAACACCGCAATTCTGTGACTTCACACACCTCCATTCTATGACTTCATACCGTCCATTCTGTGACTTCACACACCTCCATTCTATGACTTCACACACTTCCATTCTATCACTTCACACACCTCCATTCTGTGACCTTACACACCTCCATTCTGGGTTCACACACCTCCATTCTGTGACTTCACACTCCTGCAATCTGTGACTTCCCACACCTCCATTCTGTGACTACACACACCTCCATTCTATGACTTCACACACCTTTATTCTTACTTCACAAACACCCACTCTATGACTTCACACACGTCCATTCTATGACTTCACACACCTCCATTCTGTGACTTCACACACTTCCATTCTATGACTTCACACACCTCCATCCTGACTTCACACACCTCCATTCTATGACTTCACACACCTCCATTCTGAATTCACACAGCTCAATTCTGTGACTTCACAAACTTCCATTCTGACTTCACACACTTCCATTGTATGAATTCACACACCTCCATTCTATGACTTCACAAACCCATTCTGTGACTTCACACACCTCAATTCTGGCTTCACACACTTCCATTCTATGACTTCACACACTTCCATTCTATGACTTCACAGGCCTCCATTCTCTGACTTCACACACATCCATTCTGAGTTCACACACCTCTATTCTGTGATTTCACACACCTCCATTCTGTGACTTCACACACCTCCATTCTGTGACTTCAAACACTTCCATTCTATGACTTCACACACCTTTATTGTATGATTTCACACACCTCCATTCTGTGACTTCACAAACCTCCATTCTAGGACTTCACACACCCTCATTCTATGATTTCACACACCTCCATTCTATGACTTCACACATTCATTTTGACTTCACACACCTCCAATATATGACTTCAAGCCTTCCATTCTGTGACTTCACACACCTCCATTGTATGACTTCACACACTTCCATTCTATGACTTCACACACCTCCGTTCTGTGACTTTACACACCTCCATTCTGAGTTCACACACCTCTATTCTTCGACTTCACACACCTCCAATCTGTGACTTCCCACACCTCCATTCTGTGACATCACACACCTCCATTCTGTGACTTCACAGACTTCGAATATGTGATTTCACTCACATGCACTCTATGACTTCACACTCCTCCTTTCTATGTCTTCCCACACATCCTTTCTATGACTTCACCCACCTCCAATCGATGACTACTCACCTCCATTCTGACTTCACACACCTCCGTTCTGTGACTTCACACACCTCCATTCTATGAGTTCACATACCTCCATTCTATGACTTCACACATCTTCATTCTTACTTCAGAAACATCCATTCTATGACTTTCCACACCTCCATTCAATGACTTCACAAACCTCCATTCTGTGACTTCACACACATCCATTCTGAGTTCACACAACTCCATTCGGTGATTTAACACACCTCCATTCTGACTTCACACACCTCCATTCTATGACTTCACACACTTCCATTCTATGACTTCACACACCTTCGTTCTGTGACTTCACACACCTCCATTCTGAGTTCACACACCTTCATTCTGTGACTTCTCACACCTCAAATCTGTGACTTCACACACCTCCATTCTATGACTTCACACCTCCATTCTGACTTCACTCACCTCCAATCTATGACTTCACAAACCTCCAATCTGTGACTTCACACACTTCTATTCTATGACTTCACACACCTCAATTCTATGACTTCACACAACTCCATTCTGTGACTTCACACACCTCCATTCTATGACCTCACACACCCTCATTCTATGATTTCACACCTCCATTCTATGATTTCACACATCCATTTTGATTTCACACACCTCCAATATATGACTTCAAACACCTCAATTCTGTGACTTCACACACCTCCATTCTATGACTTCATACCGTCCATTCTGTGACTTCATACACCTCCATTCTATGACTTCACACACTTCCATTCTATCACTTCACACACCTCCATTCTGTGACCTTACACACCTCCATTCTGGGTTCACACACCTCCATTCTGTGACTTCACACTCCTGCAATATGTGACTTCCCACACCTCCATTCCGTGACTTCACACACCTCCATTCTATGACTTCACACACCTTTATTCTTACTTCACAAACACCCATTCTATGACTTCACACACCTCCATTCTATGACTTCACACACCTCCATTCTGTGACTTCACACACTTCCATTCTATGACTTCACACACCTCCATCCTGACTTCACACACCTCCATTCTATGACTTCACACATCTCCATTCTGAATTCACACAGCTCAATTCTGTGACTTCACAAACTTCCATTCTGACTTCACACACTTCCATTGTATGAATTCACACACCTCCATTCTATGACTTCACAAACCTCCATTCTGTGACTTCACACACCTCAATTCTGGCTTCACACACTTCCATTCTATGACTTCACACACTTCCATTCTATGACTTCACATACCTCCATTGTGACTTCACACACCTCCATTCTATGAGTTCACACACCTCCATTCTGTCTTCACACACCTCCATTATATGACATCACACACCTCCATTTTGACTTCACTCACCTCCATTATGTGACTTCACAGTCCTCCCTTCGGTGACTTCACACACCTCCATTCTATGACTTCACACATCTACATTCTATGACTTCACACACCTCCATTCTATGACTTCACACACTTCCATTCTATGATTTCACATACCTCCATGCTATCATTTGAAACACCTCCATTCTGTGACTTCACACACCTAAATTCAGAGTTGACACACCTCCGTTCTGTGATTTCACACACCTCCATTCTGAGTTCACATACCTCCATTCTGTGACTCCACACACCTCCATTCTGACTTCACACACCTCCATTTTGACTTCACACACCTCATTTCTTGACTTCACACACCTCCATGCTGAATTCACACACCTCCATTCTATGACTTCACACAGCACAATTCTATGACTTCACACACCTCCATGCTGAGTTCACACCCCTCCATTCTGTGACTTCACACAACTCCATTCTGACTATACACATTATGCATTGTATGACTTCACAAACCTCCATTCTGTGACTTCACACCTCCATTCTATGACTTCACACACCTTCATTGTTACTTCAGAAACATACATTCTATGACTTCGCCCACCTCCATTCTGTGACTTCACACACCTCCATTCTGTGACTTCACACACCTCAATTCTGTGACTTCACACATCTCCATGTTGACTTCACACACTTCCATTCTGTGACTTCACACACCTCCATTCTGTGACTTCACACACCACTATTGTTTGACTTCACACACCTCCATTCTTTGACTTCACACACCTCCATTCCACGACTTCACACATCTCCATTCGATGAGTTCACACACATCCATTCTATGAGTTCACACACCACAATTTTGTCTTCACAAACCTCCATTCTATGACTTCACCCACCTTCATTCTTAATTCAGAAACATCCATTTTATGACTTCCCACAACTCCATTTGTGACTTCGGAAACCTTCATTCTGTGACTTCACACACCTCCATTCTGAGTTCACACACCTCCATTCGGTGACTTCACACACCTCCATTCTGACTTCACACACCTCCATTCTATGACTTCACACACCTCCATTCTGTGACGTCACACACCTCAATTCTGTGACTTCACACACCTTCATTCTTACTTCACAAACATACATTCTATGACTTCACACACCTCCATACTATGACTTCACACACCTCCATTCTTTGACTTCACACACCTCCATTCTGTGTTCACACACCTCAATTCTATGACTTCACACACCTCCATTCTGACTTCACACACCTCCATTCTATGACTTCACACACCTCCGTTCTATGACTTCGCACACCTCCATTCTTTGACTTCACACACCTAAATTCAGAGTTGACACACCTCCGTTCTGTGATTTCACACACCTCCATTCTGACTTCACACAGCTCCATTCTCTGACTTCACACAACTCCATCTATGACTTCACACACCTCAATTCTGACTTCACAAACCTCTATTCTATGACTTCGCACACTTCCATTTTGACATCACCCACCTCCATTCTATGACTTCATAGACCTCGAATCTGTGACTTCACTCACCTGCACTCTATGACTTCACACTTCTCCATTCTATGATTTTCCACACCTTCTTTTTATGACTTCACCCACCTCCAATCTATGACTACACACCTCCATTCCTACTTCCCAAACCTGCATTCTGTGACTTGACACACCTCCATTCTATGAGTTCACAGACCTCCATTCTGTGACTTCAAACACCTCCATTTTATGATTTCACACACCTCCATTCTGTGACTTCACACACCTCCATTCTATGACTTCACACACCTCCACTCTGTGACTTCACACACCTCCATTCTATGAGTTCACACACCTCCATTCTATGACTTCACACACCTACATTGTGACTTCACACACCTCCACTCTATGAGTTCACACACCTCCATTCTAGGACTTCACTCACCTCCATTCTGATCTCACACACCTCCATTCTGATTTCAAAAACCTAAAGTCTGTGAATTCACACACCTCCATTCTATGATTTCACACAACTCCATTCTATGACTTCACACACCTCCATTCTATGACTTCACACATCTCCTTTTTGTAACTTCCCACACTTCCAATGTTTGACTTCACAAACCTCCATTCCATGATTTCACACACCTCCATTCTATGAGTTCACACACCTCCATTCTTTGACTTCACACAACTCCATCTATGACTTCACACACCTCAATTCTGACTTCACACACCTCTATTCTATGACTTCGCACACTCCATTTTTACATCACACACCTCCATTCTATGACTTCACAGACCTCGAATCTTTGACTTCACTCACCTGCACTCTATGACTTCACACTCCTCCATTCTATGATTTCCCACACCTCCTTTTTATGACTTCACCCACCTCCAATCTATGACTACACACCTCCATTCTGACTTCACACACCTGCATTCTGTGACTTCACACACCTCCATTCTTTGAGTTCACACACCTCCATTCTGTGACTTCACACACCTTCATTCTGACTTCACACACCTCCATTCCATGACTTCACACACCTCCATTCTGAGTTCACACAACTCCATTCGGTGACTTCACACACCTCCATTCTCTGCCTTCACACACCTCCATTCTATGACTTCACACACTTCCATTCTATGATTTCACACACCTCCATTCTGTGACGTCAAACACCTCCATTCTAAGTTCACAAACCTCCAATCTGTGACTTCACACACCTCCATTCTGTGACTTCACACACCTCCATTCTATGAATTCACACACATCCATTCTATGACTTCACACACCTCCATTCTGTGACTTTACACACCTCCATTCTGAGTTCACACACCTCCATTCTTTGACTTCACACACCTCCGTTCTATGACTTCACACACCTCCCTTCTATGACTTCACACACCTCCATTCTGTGACTTCACACACCTCCATTCTATGACTTCACTCACCTCCAATATATGACTACAAACACCTGAATTCTGTGACTTCACACACCTCCAATCTATGACTTCATACCCGTCAATTCTGTGACTTCACACACCTCAGTTCTCTGACTTCACACACGTCCATTCTATGACTTCACCCACCTCCATTCTATAACTTCACACACCTCAAATTTGACTTTACATACCTCCATTCTATGACTTCACAAACCTCCATTCTCTGACTTCACACACATCCATTCTGTGTTCACACACCTCAATTCTGTGATTTCACACACCTCCATTCTGTGACTTCACACACCGCCATTCTGTGACTTCAAACACTTCCATTCTATGACTTCACACACCTTTATTGTATGATTTCACACACCTCCATTCTGTGACTTCACAAACCTCCATTCTAGGACCTCACACACCCTCATTCTATGATTTCACACACCTCCATTCTATGACTTCACACATTCATTTTGACTTCACACACCTCCAATATATGACTTCAAGCCGTCCATTCTGTGACTTCACACACCTCCATTGTATGACTTCACACACTTCCATTCTATGACTTCACACACCTCCATTCTGACTTCACACACCTCCATTGTATGACTTCACACACCTCCATTCTGTGACTTCACACACCTCCATTCTATGACTTCACACACCTCTATTCTATGACTTCACACACCTCTATTCTTTGACTTCACACACCTAAATTCTGAGTTGACACACCTCCATTCTGTGACTTCACACACCTCCATTCTGACTTCACACAGCTCCATTCTATGACTTCACAAACCTAAATTCTTTGACATCACACACCTCCATTCTATGACTTCACACACCTTCATTCTTACTTTACAAACATCCATTCTATATCTTCACACACCTCCGTTCTATGACTTTACACACCTCCATTCTGTGACTTCACATACCTCAATTCTATGACTTCACACACCTCAATTCTGTGACTTCACACACTTCCATTCTATGACTTCACACACTTCCATTGTGACGTCACACACCTCCATTCTATGAGTTCACACACCTGCATTCTGACTTCACACACCTCCATTCTATGAGTTCACACACCTCCATTCTGACTTCACACACCCCCATTCTGTGACTTCACACACCTCCATTCTATGACTTCACACACCTCCATTCTATGACTTCACACACCTTCATTCTCACTTCAGAAACATCCATTCTATGACTTCACACACTTCCTTTCTATGACTTCACAAACCTCCATTCTGTGACTTCACACACCTCCATTCTGACTTCACACACATCCATTCTATGACTTCACACACTTCCATTCTATGACTTCACACACCTCCATTCTCTGACTTCACACACCTCCATTCTGAGTTCACACACCTCTATTCTGTGATTTCACACACCTCCATTCTGTGACTTCACACACCTCCATTCTGTGACTTCACACACTTCCATTCTATGACTTCACACACCTTCATTCTATGATTTCACACACCTCCATTCTGTGACTTCACAAACCTCCATTCTATGAACTCACACACCCTCATTCTATGATTTCACACAACTCCATTCTATGATTTCACACATCCATTTTTACTTCACACCCCTCCAATATATGACTTCAAACACCTCAATTCTGTGACTTCACAGACCTCCATTCTATGACTTCAAACCGTCCATTCTGTGACTTTACACACCTCCATTCTGAGTTCACACACCTCAATTCTGGGACTTCACAAACCTCCCTTCAGTGACTTCACAATACTCCATTCTATGACTTCACACATCTACATTCTATGACTTCACACACCTCAATTCTGACTCACACAACTCCATTCTGTGACTTCAAAAACTCCATTCTATGATTTCACATATCTCCATACTGTGACTTCACACACCTCCATCTATGACTTCACACACCTCCATTCTGAGTTCACACACCTCCATTCTGTGACTTCACACACCTCCATTCTGACTTCACACACCTCCATTGTATGACTTCACACACCTCCATTCTGTGACTTCACACACCTCCATTCTATGACTTCACAAACTTCCATTGTGACGTCACACACCTCCATTCTATGAGTTCACACACCTCTATTCTATGACTTCAACACACCTCCATTCTGACTTCACACACCTCTATTCTAGGACTTCGAACACCTACATTCTGACTTCACACACCTCCATTCTATGACTTCACAGACCTCGAATATGTGACTTCACTCACCTCCACTCTATAATTCTCACTACTCCATTCTATGATTTCACACGCCTCCATTCTGTGACTTCACACACCTCCATTCTATGACTTCACACCTCCATTCTGACTTCACTCACCTCCATTCTATGACTTCACACACCTCCATTCTGACTTCACACACCTCCATTCTGTGACTTGACACACCTCCATTCTATGATTTCACACACCTCCATTCTGTGACTTCACACACCTCCATTCTATTACTTCACACACCTCCATTCTGTGACTTCACACACCTCCATTCTGAGTTCACACATCTCCATTCTGTGACTTCTCACACCTCCATTCTATGACCTCACACACCCTCATTCTATGATTTCACACCTCCATTCTATGATTTCACACATCCATTTTGATTTCACACACCTCCAATATATGACTTCAAACACCGCAATTCTGTGACTTCACACACCTCCATTCTATGATTTCATACCGTCCATTCTGTGACTTCACACACCTCCATTCTATGACTTCACACACTTCCATTCTATCACTTCACACACCTCCATTCTGTGACCTTACACACCTCCATTCTGGGTTCACACACCTCCATTCTGTGACTTCACACTCCTGCAATCTGTGACTTCCCACACCTCCATTCTGTGACTACACACACCTCCATTCTATGACTTCACACACCTTTATTCTTACTTCACAAACACCCACTCTATGACTTCACACACGTCCATTCTATGACTTCACACACCTCCATTCTGTGACTTCACACACTTCCATTCTATGACTTCACACACCTCCATCCTGACTTCACACACCTCCATTCTATGACTTCACACACCTCCATTCTGAATTCACACAGCTCAATTCTGTGACTTCACAAACTTCCATTCTGACTTCACACACTTCCATTGTATGAATTCACACACCTCCATTCTATGACTTCACAAACCCATTCTGTGACTTCACACACCTCAATTCTGGCTTCACACACTTCCATTCTATGACTTCACACACTTCCATTCTATGACTTCACAGGCCTCCATTCTCTGACTTCACACACATCCATTCTGAGTTCACACACCTCTATTCTGTGATTTCACACACCTCCATTCTGTGACTTCACACACCTCCATTCTGTGACTTCAAACACTTCCATTCTATGACTTCACACACCTTTATTGTATGATTTCACACACCTCCATTCTGTGACTTCACAAACCTCCATTCTAGGACTTCACACACCCTCATTCTATGATTTCACACACCTCCATTCTATGACTTCACACATTCATTTTGACTTCACACACCTCCAATATATGACTTCAAGCCTTCCATTCTGTGACTTCACACACCTCCATTGTATGACTTCACACACTTCCATTCTATGACTTCACACACCTCCGTTCTGTGACTTTACACACCTCCATTCTGAGTTCACACACCTCTATTCTTCGACTTCACACACCTCCAATCTGTGACTTCCCACACCTCCATTCTGTGACATCACACACCTCCATTCTCTGACTTCACAGACTTCGAATGTGTGATTTCACTCACATGCACTCTATGACTTCACACTCCTCCTTTCTATGTCTTCCCACACCTCCTTTCTATGACTTCACCCACCTCCAATCGATGACTACTCACCTCCATTCTGACTTCACACACCTCCGTTCTGTGACTTCACACACCTCCATTCTATGAGTTCACATACCTCCATTCTATGACTTCACACATCTTCATTCTTACTTCAGAAACATCCATTCTATGACTTTCCACACCTCCATTCTATGACTTCACAAACCTCCATTCTGTGACTTCACATACATCCATTCTGAGTTCACACAACTCCATTCGGTGATTTAACACACCTCCATTCTGACTTCACACACCTCCATTCTATGACTTCACACACTTCCATTCTATGACTTCACACACCTTCGTTCTGTGACTTCACACACCTCCATTCTGAGTTCACACACCTTCATTCTGTGACTTCTCACACCTCGAATCTGTGACTTCACACACCTCCATTCTATGACTTCACACCTCCATTCTGACTTCACTCACCTCCAATCTATGACTTCACAAACCTCCAATCTGTGACTTCACACACTTCTATTCTATGACTTCACACACCTCAATTCTATGACTTCACACAACTCCATTCTGTGACTTCACACACCTCCATTCTATGACCTCACACACCCTCATTCTATGATTTCACACCTCCATTCTATGATTTCACACATCCATTTTGATTTCACACACCTCCAATATATGACTTCAAACACCTCAATTCTGTGACTTCACACACCTCCATTCTATGACTTCATACCGTCCATTCTGTGACTTCACACACCTCCATTCTATGACTTCACACACTTCCATTCTATCACTTCACACACCTCCATTCTGTGACCTTACACACCTCCATTCTGGGTTCACACACCTCCATTCTGTGACTTCACACTCCTGCAATATGTGACTTCCCACACCTCCATTCCGTGACTTCACACACCTCCATTCTATGACTTCACACACCTTTATTCTTACTTCACAAACACCCATTCTATGACTTCACACACCTCCATTCTATGACTTCACACACCTCCATTCTGTGACTTCACACACTTCCATTCTATGACTTCACACACCTCCATCCTGACTTCACACACCTCCATTCTATGACTTCACACATCTCCATTCTGAATTCACACAGCTCAATTCTGTGACTTCACAAACTTCCATTCTGACTTCACACACTTCCATTGTATGAATTCACACACCTCCATTCTATGACTTCACAAACCTCCATTCTGTGACTTCACACACCTCAATTCTGGCTTCACACACTTCCATTCTATGACTTCACACACTTCCATTCTATGACTTCACATACCTCCATTGTGACTTCACACACCTCCATTCTATGAGTTCACACACCTCCATTCTGTCTTCACACACCTCCATTATATGACATCACACACCTCCATTTTGACTTCACTCACCTCCATTATGTGACTTCACAGTCCTCCCTTCGGTGACTTCACACACCTCCATTCTATGACTTCACACATCTACATTCTATGACTTCACACACCTCCATTCTATGACTTCACACACTTCCATTCTATGATTTCACATACCTCCATGCTATCATTTGAAACACCTCCATTCTGTGACTTCACACACCTAAATTCAGAGTTGACACACCTCCGTTCTGTGATTTCACACACCTCCATTCTGAGTTCACATACCTCCATTCTGTGACTCCACACACCTCCATTCTGACTTCACACACCTCCATTTTGACTTCACACACCTCATTTCTTGACTTCACACACCTCCATGCTGAATTCACACACCTCCATTCTATGACTTCACACAGCACAATTCTATGACTTCACACACCTCCATGCTGAGTTCACACCCCTCCATTCTGTGACTTCACACAACTCCATTCTGACTATACACATTATGCATTGTATGACTTCACAAACCTCCATTCTGTGACTTCACACCTCCATTCTATGACTTCACACACCTTCATTGTTACTTCAGAAACATACATTCTATGACTTCGCCCACCTCCATTCTGTGACTTCACACACCTCCATTCTGTGACTTCACACACCTCCATTCTGTGACTTCACACACACCACTATTGTTTGACTTCACACACCTCCATTCTTTGACTTCACACACCTCCATTCCACGACTTCACACATCTCCATTCGATGAGTTCACACACATCCATTCTATGAGTTCACACACCACAATTTTGTCTTCACAAACCTCCATTCTATGACTTCACCCACCTTCATTCTTAATTCAGAAACATCCATTTTATGACTTCCCACAACTCCATTTGTGACTTCGGAAACCTTCATTCTTTGACTTCACACACCTCCATTCTGAGTTCACACACCTCCATTCGGTGACTTCACACACCTCCATTCTGACTTCACACACCTCCATTCTATGACTTCACACACCTCCATTCTGTGACGTCACACACCTCAATTCTGTGACTTCACACACCTTCATTCTTACTTCACAAACATACATTCTATGACTTCACACACCTCCATACTATGACTTCACACACCTCCATTCTTTGACTTCACACACCTCCATTCTGTGTTCACACACCTCAATTCTATGACTTCACACACCTCCATTCTGACTTCACACACCTCCATTCTATGACTTCACACACCTCCGTTCTATGACTTCGCACACCTCCATTCTTTGACTTCACACACCTAAATTCAGAGTTGACACACCTCCGTTCTGTGATTTCACACACCTCCATTCTGACTTCACACAGCTCCATTCTCTGACTTCACAAAACTCCATTCTATGACTCCACACACCTCCATTCTGTGACTTCACACACCTCCATTCTATGACTTCACACACTTCCATTGTGACGTCACACACCTCCATTCTATGAGTTCACACATCTCCATTCTGACTTCACACACCTCCATTCTATAACTTCACACACCTCCATTCTGAATTCACACAGCTCCATTCTGTGACTTCACAAAACTCCATTCTATGATTTCACACACCTCCATACTATGACTTCACACAACTCCATCTATGACTTCACACACCTCAATTCTGACTTCACAAACCTCTATTCTATGACTTCGCACATTTCCATTTTGACATCACCCACCTCCATTCTATGACTTCATAGACCTCGAATCTGTGACTTCACTCACCTGCACTCTATGACTTCACACTTCTCCATTCTATGATTTTCCACACCTCCTTTTTATGACTTCACCCACCTCCAATCTATGACTACACACCTCCATTCTTACTTCCCAAACCTGCATTCTGTGACTTGACACACCTCCATTCTATGAGTTCACAGACCTCCATTCTGTGACTTCAAACACCTCCATTTTATGATTTCACACACCTCCATTCTGTGACTTCACACACCTCCATTCTATGACTTCACACACCTCCACTCTGTGACTTCACACACCTCCATTCTATGAGTTCACACACCTCCATTCTATGACTTCACACACCTACATTGTGACTTCACACACCTCCACTCTATGAGTTCACACACCTCCATTCTAGGACTTCACTCACCTCCATTCTGATCTCACACACCTCCATTCTGATTTCAAAAACCTAAAGTCTGTGAATTCACACACCTCCATTCTATGATTTCACACAACTCCATTCTATGACTTCACACACCTCCATTCTATGACTTCACACATCTCCTTTTTGTAACTTCCCACACTTCCAATGTTTGACTTCACAAACCTCCATTCCATGATTTCACACACCTCCATTCTATGAGTTCACACACCTCCATTCTTTGACTTCACACAACTCCATCTATGACTTCACACACCTCAATTCTGACTTCACACACCTCTATTCTATGACTTCGCACACTCCATTTTTACATCACACACCTCCATTCTATGACTTCACAGACCTCGAATCTTTGACTTCACTCACCTGCACTCTATGACTTCACACTCCTACATTCTATGATTTCCCACACCTCCTTTTTATGACTTCACCCACCTCCAATCTATGACTACACACCTCCATTCTGACTTCACACACCTGCATTCTGTGACTTCACACACCTCCATTCTTTGAGTTCACACACCTCCATTCTGTGACTTCACACACCTTCATTCTGACTTCACACACCTCCATTCCATGACTTCACACACCTCCATTCTGAGTTCACACAACTCCATTCGGTGACTTCACACACCTCCATTCTCTGCCTTCACACACCTCCATTCTATGACTTCACACACTTCCATTCTATGATTTCACACACCTCCATTCTGTGACGTCAAACACCTCCATTCTAAGTTCACAAACCTCCAATCTGTGACTTCACACACCTCCATTCTGTGACTTCACACACCTCCATTCTATGAATTCACACACATCCATTCTATGACTTCACACACCTCCATTCTGTGACTTTACACACCTCCATTCTGAGTTCACACACCTCCATTCTTTGACTTCACACACCTCCGTTCTATGACTTCACACACCTCCCTTCTATGACTTCACACACCTCCATTCTGTGACTTCACACACCTCCATTCTATGACTTCACTCACCTCCAATATATGACTACAAACACCTGAATTCTGTGACTTCACACACCTCCAATCTATGACTTCATACCCGTCAATTCTGTGACTTCACACACCTCAGTTCTCTGACTTCACACACGTCCATTCTATGACTTCACCCACCTCCATTCTATAACTTCACACACCTCAAATTTGACTTTACATACCTCCATTCTATGACTTCACAAACCTCCATTCTCTGACTTCACACACCTCCATTCTGTGATTTCACAAACCTCCATTCTATGATTTCACACACCTCCATTTTATGACGGCACACACCTCCATTTTGACTTCACTCACCTCCATTATGTGACTTCACACTCCTCCCTTCGGTGACTTCACACACCTCCATTCTATGACTTCACACATCTACATTCCATGACTTCACACACCTCCATTCTATGACTTCACACACTTCCATTCTATGATTTCCCATACCTCCATGCTATCATTTCAAACACCTCCATTTTGTGACTTCACACACCTCCATTCTGAGTTCACATACCTCCATTCTGTAACTCAACACACCTCCATTCTGACTTCACACACCTCCATTTTGACTTCACACACCTCATTTCTTGACTTCACATACCTCCATGCTGACTTCACACACCTCCATTCTATGACTTCACACAGCTCAATTCTATGACTTCACACACCTCCATTCTGAGTTCACACACCTCCATTCTGTGACTTCACACACCTCCATTCTGACTTTACACATCTCCATTGTATGACTTCACAAACCTCCATTCTGTGACTTCACACCTCCATTCTATGACTTCACACACCTTCATTGTTACTTCAGAAACATACATTCTATGACTTCGCCCACCTCCATTCTGTGACTTCACACACCTCCATTCTGTGACTTCACACACCTCAATTCTGTGACTTCACACATCTCCATGTTGACTTCACACACATCCATTCTGTGACTTCACACACCTCCATTCTGTGACTTCACACACCACTATTGTTTGACTTCACACACCTCCATTCTTGACTTCACACACCTCCATTCCACGACTTCACACACCTCCATTCGATGAGTTCACACACATCCATTCTATGAGTTCACACACCACAATTTTGTCTTCACAAACCTCCATTCTATGACTTCACCCACCTTCATTCTTAATTCAGAAACATCCATTTTATGACTTCCCACAACTCCATTTGTGACTTCGCAAACCTTCATTCTGTGACTTCACACACCTCCATTCTGAGTTCACACACCTCCATTCGGTGACTTCACACACCTCCATTCTGACTTCACACACCTCCATTCTATGACTTCACACACCTCCATTCTGTGACGTCACACACCTCAATTCTGTGACTTCACACACCTTCATTCTTACTTCACAAACATACATTCTATGACTTCACACACCTCCATGCCATGACTTCACACACCTCCATTCTTTGACTTCACACACCTCCATTCTATGACTTCACACACCTCCGTTCTATGACTTCGCACACCTCCATTCTTTGACTTCACACACCTAAATTCAGAGTTGACACACCTCCGTTCTGTGACTTCACACACCTCCATTCTGACTTCACACAGCTCCATTCTCTGACTTCACAAAACTCCATTCTATGACTCCACACACCTCCATTCTGTGACTTCACACACCTCCATTCTATGACTTCACACACTTCCATTGTGACGTCGCACACCTCCATTCTATGAGTTCACACATCTCCATTCTGACTTCACACACCTCCATTCTATGACTTCACAAACCTCCATTCTGAATTCACACAGCTCCATTCTGTGACTTCACAAAACTCCATTCTATGATTTCACACACCTCCATACTATGACTTCACACAACTCCATCTATTACTTCACACACCCCAATTCTGACTTCACAAACCTCTATACTATGATTTCGCACACTTCCATTTTGACATCACCCACCTCCATTCTATGACTTCATAGACCTCGAATCTGTGACTTCACTCACCTGCACTCTGTGACTTCACACTTCTCCATTCTATGATTTCCCACACCTCCTTTTTATGACTTCACCCACCTCCAATCTATGACTACACACCTCCATTCTGACTTCCCAAACCTGCATTCTGTGACTTCACACACCTCCATTCTATGATTTCACACACCTCCATTCAGTGACTTCACACACCTCCATTCTACGACTTCACACACCTCCACTCTGTGACTTCACACACCTCCATTCTATGACTTCACACACCTCCATTCTATGACTTCACACACCTACATTGTGACTTCACACACCTCCACTCTATGAGTTCACACACCTCCATTCTATGACTTCACTCACCTCCATTCTGATCTCACACACCTCCATTCTGATTTCAAAAACCTAAAGTCTGTGAATTCACACACCTCCATTCTATGATTTCACACAACTCCATTCTATGACTTCACACACCTCCATTCTATGACTTCACACACCTCCTTTCTGAGTTGACACACCTCCATTATATGACTTCACACAACTCCAATTTGACTTCACACACCTCCATTCTGTGACTTCACACACCTCCATTCTATGAGTTCACACAACTCCATTCTGACTTCACACACCTCCATTCTATGACTTCACACAACTCCATTCTGACTTCACACACCTCCATTCTATGACTTCACACACCTCCATTCTTTGACTTCACACACCTCCATTGTATGACTTCACACACCTCCATTATATGACTTCACACACCTACATTGTGACTTCACACACCTCCATTATATGAGTTCACACACCTCCATTCTATGACTTCACTCACCTCCATTCTGACCTCACACACCTCCATTCTGATTTCACAAACCTAAATTCTGTGAATTCACACACCTCCATTCTATGGTTTCACAAAACTCCATTCTATGACTTAACACACCTCCATTCTATGACTTCACACACCTCCTTTCTGAGTTGACACACCTCCATTATATGACTTCACACAACTCCAATTTGACTTCACACACCTCCATTCTGTGACTTTACACACCTCCATTCTATGAGTTCACATACCTCCATTCTGACTTCACACACCTCCATTCTGTGACTTCACAAACCTCCACTCTATGACTTCACACACCTCCACTCTGTGAATGCACACATCTCCACTCTGTGTCTTTACACACCTCCATTCTGCGAATTCATACCCCTCCATTCTGTGATTTCACACACCTCCATTCTATGACTTCACACACCTCCATTCTATGACTTCACAAACCTCCATTTTGACTTCACACACGTCAATTCTGTGCCTTCACAAACCTCCCTTACGTGACTTCACACACCTCCATTCTATGACTTCACACACCTCCATTCTATGACATCACACACCTCCATTCTATGACTTCACACACTTCTATTCTATGACTTCACACACCTCCAGTCTATGACTTCACAAACCTCCATTCTGTGACTTCACACACCTGCACTCTGACTTCACACACCTCCATTCTATGACTTCACAAACCTCCATTTTGACTTCACACACGTCCATTCTGTGCCTTCACAAACCTCCCTTACGTGACTTCACACACCTCCATTCTATGAATTCACACACCTCCATTCTATGACATCACACACCTCCATTCTATGACTTCACACACTTCCATTCTATGATTTCACACACCTCCAGTCTATGACTTCACAAACCTCCATTCTGTGACTTCACACACCTGCACTCTGACTTCACACACCTCCATTCTATGACTTCATACACCTCCCTTCTATGACTTCATACACCAACATTCTATGCATTCACACACCTCCACTCTGTGACTTCACAAATCTCCATTCTCACTTCACACTCCTCCATTCTATGACTTCACACACCTCCATTCCATGATTTCAAACACCTCCATTCTATGAGTTCACACACCACCATTCTTTGACTTCACACACCACCATTTTGACTTCACACACCTCCATTCTGTGACTTCACACACCTCCATTTTTTGACTTCACACACCTCTATTTTGACTTCACACACTTCCATTCTGTGACTTCAGACACCTCCATTCTATGACTTCACACACCTCCATTCTATGACATCACACACCTCCATTCTATGACTTCACACACTTCCATTCTATGACTTCACACACCTCCAGTCTATGACTTCACAAACCTCCATTCTATGACTTCACACACCTGCACTCTGACTTCACACACCTCCATTCTATGACTTCATACACCTCCCTTCTATGACTTCATACACCAACATTCTATGCCTTCACACACCTCCATTATGTGACTTCACAAATCTCTATTCTGACTTCACACTCCTCCATTCTATGACTTCACACACCTCCATTCTATGACTTTACACATCTCCTTTTTGTAACTTCCCACACTTCCAATGTTTGACTTCACAAACCTACATTCCATGATTTCATACACCTCCATTCTATGAGTTCACACACCTCCATTCTTTGACTTCACACACCTCCATTTTGACTTCACACACCTACATTCTGTGACTTCGCACACCTCCATTTGTGACTTCACACACCACCATTTTGACTTCACACACCTCCATTCTGTGACTTCACACACCTCCATTCTTTGACTTCACACACCTCTATTTTGACTTCACACACTTCCATTCTGTGACTTCACACACCTCCATTCTGTGACTTCACACACCACTATTGTTTGACTTCACACACCTCCATTCTTTGACTTCACACACCTCCATTCCACTACTTCACACACCTCCATTCGATGAGTTCACACACATCCATTCTATGAGTTCACACACCACAATTTTGTCTTCACACACCTCCATTCTATGACTTCACCCACCTTCATTCTTAATTCAGAAACATCCATTTTATGACTTCCCGCAACTCCATTCCGTGACTTCGCAAACCTTCATTCTGTGACTTCACACAACTCCATTCTGAGTTCACACACCTCCATTCGGTGACTTCACACACCTCCATTCTGACTTCACACACCTCCATTCTATGACTTCACACACCTCCATTCTGTGATGTCACACACCTCAATTCTGTGACTTCACACACCTTCATTCTTACTTCACAAACATACATTCTATGACTTCGCACACCTCCATACTATGACTTCACACACCTCCATTCTTTGACTTCACACACCTCCATTCTGTGTTCACACACCTCAATTCTGTGACTTCACAAACCTCCATTTTGACTTCACACACCTCCATTCTATGACTTCACAAAATTCCATTCTATGACTTCACATACCGCCATTCTGTGACTTCACACACCTCCATTCTATGACTTCACACACTTCCATTGTGACGTCACACACCTCCATTCTATGAGTTCACACATTTCCATTCTGACTTCACACACCTCCATTCTATGACTTCACACACCTCAATTCTGAATTCACACAGCTCCATTCTGTGACTTCACAAAACTCCATTCTATGATTTCACACACCTCCATACTGTGACTTCACACAACTCCATCTATGACTTCACACACCTCAATTCTGACTTCACACACCTCTATTCTATCACTTCGCACACTCCATTTTTACATCACACACCTCCATTCTATGACTTCACAGACCTCGAATCTGTGACTTCACTCACATGCACTCTATGACTTCACACTCCTCCATTCTATGATTTCCCACACCTCCTTTTTATGACTTCACCCACCTCCAATCTATGACTACACACCTCCATTCTGACTTCACACACCTGCATTCTGTGACTTCACACACCTCCATTCTATGAGTTCACACACCTCCATTCTGTGACTTCACACACCTTCATTCTTACTTCTGAAACATCCATTCTATGACTTCACAAACCTCCATTCTGTGACTTCACACACCTCCATTCTGAGTTCACACAACTCCATTCCATGACTTCACACACCTCCAATCTGTGACTTCATACCCGTCAATTCTGTGACTTCACACACTTCAGTTCTCTGACTTCACACACGTCCATTCTATGACTTCACCCACCTCCATTTTATGACTTCACACACCTCCAATATATGACTACAAACACCTGAATTCTGTGACTTCACACACCTCCATTCTATGACTTCATACCCGTCAATTCTGTGACTTCACACACCTCAGTTCTCTGACTTCACACACGTCCATTCTATGACTTCACCCACCTCCATTCTATGACTTCACACACCTCCAATTTGACTTTACATACCTCCATTCTATGACTTCACAAACCTCCTTTCTCTGACTTCACACAACTCCATTCTGTGATTTCACAAACCTCCATTCTATGATTTCACACACCTCCATTTTATGACGTCACACACCCCCATTTTGACTTCACTCACCTCCATTATGTGACTTCACAGTCCTCCCTTCGGTGACTTCACACACCTCCATTCTATGACTTCACACATCTACATTCTATGACTTCACACACCTCCATTCTATGACTTCACACAGTTCCATTCTATGATTTCACATACCTCTATGCTATCATTTCACACACCTCCATTCTGTGACTTCACACACCGCCATTCTGACTTCACTCACCTCCATTTTGACTTCACACACCTCATTTCTTGACTTCACACACCTCCATGCTGACTTCACACACCTCCATTCTATGACTTCACACACCTTTATTCTATGACTTCACACACCTCCATCCTGAGTTCACACACCTCCATTCTGTGACTTCACACACCTCCATTCTGACTTTACACATCTCCATTGTATGACTTCACACACCTCCATTCTGTGACTTCGCCCACCTCCATTCTCTGACTTCACACACCTCCATTCTGTGATATCACACACCTCAATTCTGTAACTTCACACACCTCCATTTTGACTTAACACACCTCCATTCTATGACTTCACACAGCTCCATTCTATGACTTTACACACCTCCATTCTGTGACTTCACACACCTCCATTCTGACTTCACCCAGCCCCATTCTATGACTTCACACACCTCCATTCTGTGACTTCACACACCTCCATTTTATGACTTCACGCACCTCGATTGTGATTTCACACACCTCCATTCTATGAGTTCACATACCTCCATTCTGACTTCACACACCTTAATTCTATGACTTCACACACCTCCATTCTGACTTCACACATCTCCATTCTGTGACTTCACACACCTCCATTCTATGATTTCACAAACCTCCATTCTATGACTTCACACACCTCCAATATATGACTTCAAACACATCAATTCTGTGACTTCACACACCTCCATTCTATGACTTCCACACATCCATTCTGTGACTTCACACACCACCATTCTATGACTTCACACACCTCCATTGTGACTTCACACACCTCTATTCTACGAGTTCACACACCTCCATTGTGACTTCACACCACTCCATTCTATGACTTCACACACCTACATTCTGACTTCACACACCTCCATTCTATGACTTCGAACACCACCATTCTGACTTCACACTCCTCCATTCTATGACTTCACACACCTTCATTATTACTTCAGAATCATCCATTCTATGACTTCACACACCTCCATTCAATGACTTCACAAACCTCCGTTCTGTGACCTCACACACCTTCATTTTGAGGTCACACACCTCCATTCTGTGACTTCACACACCTCCATTCTGAGTTCACACACCTTCATTCCTGTACTTAACACACATCCATTCTGTGACTTCATACACCTCCATTCTATGACTTCACACACCTCCATTCTGTGACTTCACACACCTCCATTCTGGGTTCACACACCTCCATTCTGTGACTAACACCCCTCCATTCTGTGACTTCACACACCTCCATTCTATGACTTCACACACCTCCATTCTATGACTTCACACACCTCCATTCTGTGACTTCACACACCTCCATTCTATGATTTCATACACCTCCATTCTGTGACTTCACACACCTCCATTCTATGACTTCACACACCTCCATTCTATAACTTAACACACCTACATTGTGACTTCACACCTCCATTCTGAGTTCACACACCTGCATGTGACTTCACACACCTCCATTTTGACTTCACACGCCTCAGTTCTGTGACTTCACACACCTCCATTCTATGATTTCACACACTTCCATTCTATGACTTCACACACCTAGATTCTATGACTTCACACACATCATTTCTGAGTTGACACACCTCCATTCTCTGATTTCACACACCTCCAATCTGACTTCACACACTTCCATTCTATGACTTCACACACCTCCATGGTGACTTCACACATCTCCATTCTGTGAGTTCACACACCTCCATTCTGACTTCACACACCTCCATTCTATGACTTCACACAGCTAAATTCTGATTTCACAACTCCATTTGTGACTTGACACTCCACAATTTTGACTTAACACACCTCCATTCTGTGACTTCACACACCTCCATTCCATGACTTCACACACCTCCATTCTATGAGATTACACAGCACCATTCTATGAGTTCACACACCTATATTGTGACTTCACACACCTCCATTCTATGACTTCACACACCTTCCTTTTTTCTTCCGAATCATCCATTCTATGACTTCGCACACCTCCATTCTATGATTTCACAAAATTCCATTCTGTGACTTCACACACCTCCATTCTGACTTCACACACCTCAATTCTATGACTTCACACACTTGCATTCTATGACTTCACACACCTCCTTTCTGTGACTTCACACACCTCCATTGTGAGTTCACACACCTGCATTGTGTCACTTCACACACCTCTATTCTGTGACTTCACACACCCCCATTCTGTGACTTCAAACACCTTCAATCTGTGACTTGACACACCTCCATTCCATTACTTCACACACCTCCATTCTATGACTTCACAAACCTCCAATATATGACTTCACACACCTCCATTCTGTGACTTCACAAACCTCCATTCTATGACTTCACACACCTCCATTCTGCGACTTCACACACCTACATTGTGACTTCACAGACCTCCATTCTATGAGTTCACACAAAGGCATTGTGAATTCACACACCTCCATTCTATGACTTCACACACCTCCATGCTGACTTCACACCTCCATTCTGACTTCACACACCTCAATTCTGTGAATTCACACACCTCCATTCTATGAGTTCACAAGCCTCCATTCTATGACTTCACACAACTCCATTCTGACTTCACACACCTCTATTCTATGACTTCGAACACCTACATTCTGACTTCACACACATCCATTCTATGACTTCACAGACCTCGAATCTGTGACTTCACTCACCTCCACTCTATGACTTCACACTTCTCCATTCTATGACTTACCACACCTAATTTCTATGACTTCACCCACCTCCATTCTGACTTCACACCTCCATTCTGACTTCACACACCTCCATTCTATGACTTCACACACCTCCATTCTGACTTCACACACCTCCATTCTGTGACTTCACACACCTCCATTCTATGATTTCACACACTTCCATTCTGTGACTTCACACACCTCCATTCTATGACTTCACACACCTCCATTCTATGACTTCACACACCTCCATTCTGACTTCACAAACCTCCATTCTGTGACTTCACAAACCTCCACTCTATGACTTCACACACCTCCACTCTGTGAATGCACACATCTCCACTCTGTGTCTTTACACACCTCCATTCTGCGAATTCATACCCCTTCATTCTGTGATTTCACACACCTCCATTCTATGACTTCACACACCTCCATTCTATGACTTCACAAACCTCCATTTTGACTTCACACACGTCAATTCTGTGCCTTCACAAACCTCCCTTACGTGACTTCACACACCTCCATTCTATGACTTCACACACCTCCATTCTATGACATCACACACCTCCATTCTATGACTTCACACACTTCCATTCTATGACTTCACACACCTCCATTCTGTGACTTCACACACCTCCATTTTATGACTTCACGCACCTCGATTGTGATTTCACACACCTCCATTCTATGAGTTCACATACCTCCATTCTGACTTCACACACCTTAATTCTATGACTTCACACACCTCCATTCTGACTTCACACATCTCCATTCTGTGACTTCACACACCTCCATTCTATGATTTCACAAACCTCCATTCTATGACTTCACACACCTCCAATATATGACTTCAAACACATCAATTCTGTGACTTCACACACCTCCATTCTATGACTTCCACACATCCATTCTGTGACTTCACACACCACCATTCTATGACTTCACACACATCCATTGTGACTTCACACACCTCTATTCTATGAGTTCACACACCTCCATTGTGACTTCACACCACTCCATTCTATGACTTCACACACCTACATTCTGACTTCACACACCTCCATTCTATGACTTCGAACACCACCATTCTGACTTCACACTCCTCCATTCTATGACTTCACACACCTTCATTATTACTTCAGAATCATCCATTCTATGACTTCACACACCTCCATTCAATGACTTCACAAACCTCCGTTCTGTGACCTCACACACCTTCATTTTGAGGTCACACACCTCCATTCTGTGACTTCACACACCTCCATTCTGAGTTCACACACCTTCATTCCTGTACTTAACACACATCCATTCTGTGACTTCATACACCTCCATTCTATGACTTCACACACCTCCATTCTGTGACTTCACACACCTCCATTCTGGGTTCATACACCTCCATTCTGTGACTAACACCCCTCCATTCTGTGACTTCACACACCTCCATTCTATGACTTCACACACCTCCATTCTATGACTTCACACACCTCCATTCTGTGACTTCACACACCTCCATTCTATGATTTCATACACCTCCATTCTGTGACTTCACACACCTCCATTCTATGACTTCACACACCTCCATTCTATAACTTAACACACCTACATTGTGACTTCACACCTCCATTCTGAGTTCACACACCTGCATGTGACTTCACACACCTCCATTTTGACTTCACACGCCTCAGTTCTGTGACTTCACACACCTCCATTCTATGATTTCACACACTTCCATTCTATGACTTCACACACCTAGATTCTATGACTTCACACACATCATTTCTGAGTTGACACACCTCCATTCTCTGATTTCACACACCTCCAATCTGACTTCACACACTTCCATTCTATGACTTCACACACCTCCATGGTGACTTCACACATCTCCATTCTGTGAGTTCACACACCTCCATTCTGACTTCACACACCTCCATTCTATGACTTCACACAGCTAAATTCTGATTTCACAACTCCATTTGTGACTTGACACTCCACAATTTTGACTTAACACACCTCCATTCTGTGACTTCACACACCTCCATTCCATGACTTCACACACCTCCATTCTATGAGATTACACAGCACCATTCTATGAGTTCACACACCTATATTGTGACTTCACACACCTCCATTCTATGACTTCACACACCTTCCTTTTTTCTTCCGAATCATCCATTCTATGACTTCGCACACCTCCATTCTATGATTTCACAAAATTCCATTCTGTGACTTCACACACCTCCATTCTGACTTCACACACCTCAATTCTATGACTTCACACACTTGCATTCTATGACTTCACACACCTCCTTTCTGTGACTTCACACACCTCCATTGTGAGTTCACACACCTGCATTGTGTCACTTCACACACCTCTATTCTGTGACTTCACACACCCCCATTCTGTGACTTCAAACACCTTCAATCTGTGACTTGACACACCTCCATTCCATTACTTCACACACCTCCATTCTATGACTTCACAAACCTCCAATATATGACTTCACACACCTCCATTCTGTGACTTCACAAACCTCCATTCTATGACTTCACACACCTCCATTCTGCGACTTCACACACCTACATTGTGACTTCACAGACCTCCATTCTATGAGTTCACACAAAGGCATTGTGAATTCACACACCTCCATTCTATGACTTCACACACCTCCATGCTGACTTCACACCTCCATTCTGACTTCACACACCTCAATTCTGTGAATTCACACACCTCCATTCTATGAGTTCACAAGCCTCCATTCTATGACTTCACACAACTCCATTCTGACTTCACACACCTCTATTCTATGACTTCGAACACCTACATTCTGACTTCACACACATCCATTCTATGACTTCACAGACCTCGAATCTGTGACTTCACTCACCTCCACTCTATGACTTCACACTTCTCCATTCTATGACTTACCACACCTAATTTCTATGACTTCACCGACCTCCATTCTGACTTCACACCTCCATTCTGACTTCACACACCTCCATTCTATGACTTCACACACCTCCATTCTGACTTCACACACCTCCATTCTGTGACTTCACACACCTCCATTCTATGATTTCACACACTTCCATTCTGTGACTTCACACACCTCCATTCTATGACTTCACACACCTCCATTCTATGACTTCACACACCTCCATTCTGACTTCACAAACCTCCATTCTGTGACTTCACAAACCTCCACTCTATGACTTCACACACCTCCACTCTGTGAATGCACACATCTCCACTCTGTGTCTTTACACACCTCCATTCTGCGAATTCATACCCCTTCATTCTGTGATTTCACACACCTCCATTCTATGACTTCACACACCTCCATTCTATGACTTCACAAACCTCCATTTTGACTTCACACACGTCAATTCTGTGCCTTCACAAACCTCCCTTACGTGACTTCACACACCTCCATTCTATGACTTCACACACCTCCATTCTATGACATCACACACCTCCATTCTATGACTTCACACACTTCCATTCTATGACTTCACACACCTCCAGTCTATGACTTCACAAACCTCCATTCTGTGACTTCACACACCTGCACTCTGACTTCACACACCTCCATTCTATGACTTCACAAACCTCCATTTTGACTTCACACACGTCCATTCTGTGCCTTCACAAACCTCCCTTACGTGACTTCACACACCTCCATTCTATGACTTCACACACCTCCATTCTATGACATCACACACCTCCATTCTATGACTTCACACACTTCCATTCTATGACTTCACACACCTCCAGTCTATGACTTCACAAACCTCCATTCTGTGACTTCACACACCTGCACTCTGACTTCACACACCTCCATTCTATGACTTCATACACCTCCCTTCTATGACTTCATACACCAACATTCTATGCATTCACACACCTCCACTCTGTGACTTCACAAATCTCCATTCTCACTTCACACTCCTCCATTCTATGACTTCACACACCTCCATTCCATGATTTCACACACCTCCATTCTATGAGTTCACACACCACCATTCTTTGACTTCACACACCACCATTTTGACTTCACACACCTCCATTCTGTGACTTCACACACCTCCATTTTTTGACTTCACACACCTCTATTTTTACTTCACACACTTCCATTCTGTGACTTCAAACACCTCCATTCTATGACTTCACACACCTCCATTCTATGACATCACACACCTCCATTCTATGACTTCACACACTTCCATTCTATGACTTCACACACCTCCAGTCTATGACTTCACAAACCTCCATTCTATGACTTCACACACCTGCACTCTGACTTCACACACCTCCATTCTATGACTTCACACACCTCCATTCTGACTTCACACACCTCCATTCTGTGACTTCACACACCTCCATTCTATGATTTCACACACTTCCATTCTGTGACTTCACACACCTCCATTCTATGACTTCACACACCTCCATTCTATGACTTCACACACCTCCATTCTGACTTCACAAACCTCCATTCTGTGACTTCACAAACCTCCACTCTATGACTTCACACACCTCCACTCTGTGAATGCACACATCTCCACTCTGTGTCTTTACACACCTCCATTCTGCGAATTCATACCCCTTCATTCTGTGATTTCACACACCTCCATTCTATGACTTCACACACCTCCATTCTATGACTTCACAAACCTCCATTTTGACTTCACACACGTCAATTCTGTGCCTTCACAAACCTCCCTTACGTGACTTCACACACCTCCATTCTATGACTTCACACACCTCCATTCTATGACATCACACACCTCCATTCTATGACTTCACACACTTCCATTCTATGACTTCACACACCTCCATTCTGTGACTTCACACACCTCCATTTTATGACTTCACGCACCTCGATTGTGATTTCACACACCTCCATTCTATGAGTTCACATACCTCCATTCTGACTTCACACACCTTAATTCTATGACTTCACACACCTCCATTCTGACTTCACACATCTCCATTCTGTGACTTCACACACCTCCATTCTATGATTTCACAAACCTCCATTCTATGACTTCACACACCTCCAATATATGACTTCAAACACATCAATTCTGTGACTTCACACACCTCCATTCTATGACTTCCACACATCCATTCTGTGACTTCACACACCACCATTCTATGACTTCACACACATCCATTGTGACTTCACACACCTCTATTCTATGAGTTCACACACCTCCATTGTGACTTCACACCACTCCATTCTATGACTTCACACACCTACATTCTGACTTCACACACCTCCATTCTATGACTTCGAACACCACCATTCTGACTTCACACTCCTCCATTCTATGACTTCACACACCTTCATTATTACTTCAGAATCATCCATTCTATGACTTCACACACCTCCATTCAATGACTTCACAAACCTCCGTTCTGTGACCTCACACACCTTCATTTTGAGGTCACACACCTCCATTCTGTGACTTCACACACCTCCATTCTGAGTTCACACACCTTCATTCCTGTACTTAACACACATCCATTCTGTGACTTCATACACCTCCATTCTATGACTTCACACACCTCCATTCTGTGACTTCACACACCTCCATTCTGGGTTCATACACCTCCATTCTGTGACTAACACCCCTCCATTCTGTGACTTCACACACCTCCATTCTATGACTTCACACACCTCCATTCTATGACTTCACACACCTCCATTCTGTGACTTCACACACCTCCATTCTATGATTTCATACACCTCCATTCTGTGACTTCACACACCTCCATTCTATGACTTCACACACCTCCATTCTATAACTTAACACACCTACATTGTGACTTCACACCTCCATTCTGAGTTCACACACCTGCATGTGACTTCACACACCTCCATTTTGACTTCACACGCCTCAGTTCTGTGACTTCACACACCTCCATTCTATGATTTCACACACTTCCATTCTATGACTTCACACACCTAGATTCTATGACTTCACACACATCATTTCTGAGTTGACACACCTCCATTCTCTGATTTCACACACCTCCAATCTGACTTCACACACTTCCATTCTATGACTTCACACACCTCCATGGTGACTTCACACATCTCCATTCTGTGAGTTCACACACCTCCATTCTGACTTCACACACCTCCATTCTATGACTTCACACAGCTAAATTCTGATTTCACAACTCCATTTGTGACTTGACACTCCACAATTTTGACTTAACACACCTCCATTCTGTGACTTCACACACCTCCATTCCATGACTTCACACACCTCCATTCTATGAGATTACACAGCACCATTCTATGAGTTCACACACCTATATTGTGACTTCACACACCTCCATTCTATGACTTCACACACCTTCCTTTTTTCTTCCGAATCATCCATTCTATGACTTCGCACACCTCCATTCTATGATTTCACAAAATTCCATTCTGTGACTTCACACACCTCCATTCTGACTTCACACACCTCAATTCTATGACTTCACACACTTGCATTCTATGACTTCACACACCTCCTTTCTGTGACTTCACACACCTCCATTGTGAGTTCACACACCTGCATTGTGTCACTTCACACACCTCTATTCTGTGACTTCACACACCCCCATTCTGTGACTTCAAACACCTTCAATCTGTGACTTGACACACCTCCATTCCATTACTTCACACACCTCCATTCTATGACTTCACAAACCTCCAATATATGACTTCACACACCTCCATTCTGTGACTTCACAAACCTCCATTCTATGACTTCACACACCTCCATTCTGCGACTTCACACACCTACATTGTGACTTCACAGACCTCCATTCTATGAGTTCACACAAAGGCATTGTGAATTCACACACCTCCATTCTATGACTTCACACACCTCCATGCTGACTTCACACCTCCATTCTGACTTCACACACCTCAATTCTGTGAATTCACACACCTCCATTCTATGAGTTCACAAGCCTCCATTCTATGACTTCACACAACTCCATTCTGACTTCACACACCTCTATTCTATGACTTCGAACACCTACATTCTGACTTCACACACATCCATTCTATGACTTCACAGACCTCGAATCTGTGACTTCACTCACCTCCACTCTATGACTTCACACTTCTCCATTCTATGACTTACCACACCTAATTTCTATGACTTCACCGACCTCCATTCTGACTTCACACCTCCATTCTGACTTCACACACCTCCATTCTATGACTTCACACACCTCCATTCTGACTTCACACACCTCCATTCTGTGACTTCACACACCTCCATTCTATGATTTCACACACTTCCATTCTGTGACTTCACACACCTCCATTCTATGACTTCACACACCTCCATTCTATGACTTCACACACCTCCATTCTGACTTCACAAACCTCCATTCTGTGACTTCACAAACCTCCACTCTATGACTTCACACACCTCCACTCTGTGAATGCACACATCTCCACTCTGTGTCTTTACACACCTCCATTCTGCGAATTCATACCCCTTCATTCTGTGATTTCACACACCTCCATTCTATGACTTCACACACCTCCATTCTATGACTTCACAAACCTCCATTTTGACTTCACACACGTCAATTCTGTGCCTTCACAAACCTCCCTTACGTGACTTCACACACCTCCATTCTATGACTTCACACACCTCCATTCTATGACATCACACACCTCCATTCTATGACTTCACACACTTCCATTCTATGACTTCACACACCTCCAGTCTATGACTTCACAAACCTCCATTCTGTGACTTCACACACCTGCACTCTGACTTCACACACCTCCATTCTATGACTTCACAAACCTCCATTTTGACTTCACACACGTCCATTCTGTGCCTTCACAAACCTCCCTTACGTGACTTCACACACCTCCATTCTATGACTTCACACACCTCCATTCTATGACATCACACACCTCCATTCTATGACTTCACACACTTCCATTCTATGACTTCACACACCTCCAGTCTATGACTTCACAAACCTCCATTCTGTGACTTCACACACCTGCACTCTGACTTCACACACCTCCATTCTATGACTTCATACACCTCCCTTCTATGACTTCATACACCAACATTCTATGCATTCACACACCTCCACTCTGTGACTTCACAAATCTCCATTCTCACTTCACACTCCTCCATTCTATGACTTCACACACCTCCATTCCATGATTTCACACACCTCCATTCTATGAGTTCACACACCACCATTCTTTGACTTCACACACCACCATTTTGACTTCACACACCTCCATTCTGTGACTTCACACACCTCCATTTTTTGACTTCACACACCTCTATTTTTACTTCACACACTTCCATTCTGTGACTTCAAACACCTCCATTCTATGACTTCACACACCTCCATTCTATGACATCACACACCTCCATTCTATGACTTCACACACTTCCATTCTATGACTTCACACACCTCCAGTCTATGACTTCACAAACCTCCATTCTATGACTTCACACACCTGCACTCTGACTTCACACACCTCCATTCTATGACTTCATACACCTCCCTTCTATGACTTCATACACCAACATTCTATGCCTTCACACACCTCCATTATGTGACTTCACAAATCTCTATTCTGACTTCACACTCCTCCATTCTATGACTTCACACACCTCCATTCTATGACTTTACACATCTCCTTTTTGTAACTTCCCACACTTCCAATGTTTGACTTCACAAACCTACATTCCATGATTTCACACACCTCCATTCTATGAGTTCACACACCTCCATTCTTTGACTTCACACACCTCCATTTTGACTTCACACACCTACATTCTGTGACTTCGCACACCTCCATTTGTGACTTCACACACCACCATTTTGACTTCACACACCTCCATTCTGTGACTTCACACACCTCCATTCTTTGACTTCACACACCTCTATTTTGACTTCACACACTTCCATTCTGTGACTTCACACACCTCCATTCTGTGACTTCACACACCACTATTGTTTGACTTCACACACCTCCATTCTTTGACTTCACACACCTCCATTCCACGACTTCACACACCTCCATTCGATGAGTTCACACACATCCATTCTATGAGTTCACACACCACAATTTTGTCTTCACACACCTCCATTCTATGACTTCACCCACCTTCATTCTTAATTCAGAAACATCCATTTTATGACTTCCCGCAACTCCATTCCGTGACTTCGCAAACCTTCATTCTGTGACTTCACACACCTCCATTCTGAGTTCACACACCTCCATTCGGTGACTTCACACACCTCCATTCTGACTTCACACACCTCCATTCTATGACTTCACACACCTCCATTCTGTGACGTCACACACCTCAATTCTGTGACTTCACACACCTTCATTCTTACTTCACAAACATACATTCTATGACTTCGCACACCTCCATACTATGACTTCACACACCTCCATTCTTTGACTTCACACACCTCCATTCTGTGTTCACACACCTCAATTCTGTGACTTCACAAACCTCCATTTTGACTTCACACACCTCCATTCTATGACTTCACAAAACTCCATTCTATGACTTCACATACCGCCATTCTGTGACTTCACACACCTCCATTCTATGACTTCACACACTTCCATTGTGTCGTCACACACCTCCATTCTATGAGTTCACACATTTCCATTCTGACTTCACACACCTCCATTCTATGACTTCACACACCTCAATTCTGAATTCACACAGCTCCATTCTGTGACTTCACAAAACTCCATTCTATGATTTCACACACCTCCATACTGTGACTTCACACAACTCCATCTATGACTTCACACACCTCAATTCTGACTTCACACACCTCTATTCTATGACTTCGCACACTCCATTTTTACATCACACACCTCCATTCTATGACTTCACAGACCTCGAATCTGTGACTTCACTCACCTGCACTCTATGACTTCACACTCCTCCATTCTATTATTTCCCACACCTCCTTTTTATGACTTCACCCACCTCCAATCTATGACTACACACCTCCATTCTGACTTCACACACCTGCATTCTGTGACTTCACACACCTCCATTCTATGAGTTCACACACCTCCATTCTGTGACTTCACACACCTTCATTCTTACTTCAGAAACATCCATTCTATGACTTCACAAACCTCCATTCTGTGACTTCACACACCTCCATTCTGAGTTCACACAACTCCATTCCATGACTTCACACACCTCCAATCTGTGACTTCATACCCGTCAATTCTGTGACTTCACACACTTCAGTTCTCTGACTTCACACACGTCCATTCTATGACTTCACCCACCTCCATTTTATGACTTCACACACCTCCAATATATGACTACAAACACCTGAATTCTGTGACTTCACACACCTCCATTCTATGACTTCATACCCGTCAATTCTGTGACTTCACACACCTCAGTTCTCTGACTTCACACACGTCCATTCTATGACTTCACCCACCTCCATTCTATGACTTCACACACCTCCAATTTGACTTTACATACCTCCATTCTATGACTTCACAAACCTCCTTTCTCTGACTTCACACAACTCCATTCTGTGATTTCACAAACCTCCATTCTATGATTTCACACACCTCCATTTTATGACGTCACACACCCCCATTTTGACTTCACTCACCTCCATTATGTGACTTCACAGTCCTCCCTTCGGTGACTTCACACACCTCCATTCTATGACTTCACACACCTCCATTCTATGACTTCCACACATCCATTCTGTGACTTCACACACCACCATTCTATGACTTCACACACCTCCATTGTGACTTCACACACCTCTATTCTATGAGTTCACACACCTCCATTGTGACTTCACACCACTCCATTCTATGACTTCACACACCTACATTCTGACTTCACACACCTCCATTCTATGACTTCGAACACCACCATTCTGACTTCACACTCCTCCATTCTATGACTTCACACACCTTCATTATTACTTCAGAATCATCCATTCTATGACTTCACACACCTCCATTCAATGACTTCACAAACCTCCGTTCTGTGACCTCACACACCTTCATTTTGAGGTCACACACCTCCATTCTGTGACTTCACACACCTCCATTCTGAGTTCACACACCTTCATTCCTGTACTTAACACACATCCATTCTGTGACTTCATACACCTCCATTCTATGACTTCACACACCTCCATTCTGTGACTTCACACACCTCCATTCTGGGTTCACACACCTCCATTCTGTGACTAACACCCCTCCATTCTGTGACTTCACACACCTCCATTCTATGACTTCACACACCTCCATTCTATGACTTCACACACCTCCATTCTGTGACTTCACACACCTCCATTCTATGATTTCATACACCTCCATTCTGTGACTTCACACACCTCCATTCTATGACTTCACACACCTCCATTCTATAACTTAACACACCTACATTGTGACTTCACACCTCCATTCTGAGTTCACACACCTGCATGTGACTTCACACACCTCCATTTTGACTTCACACGCCTCAGTTCTGTGACTTCACACACCTCCATTCTATGATTTCACACACTTCCATTCTATGACTTCACACACCTAGATTCTATGACTTCACACACATCATTTCTGAGTTGACACACCTCCATTCTCTGATTTCACACACCTCCAATCTGACTTCACACACTTCCATTCTATGACTTCACACACCTCCATGGTGACTTCACACATCTCCATTCTGTGAGTTCACACACCTCCATTCTGACTTCACACACCTCCATTCTATGACTTCACACAGCTAAATTCTGATTTCACAACTCCATTTGTGACTTGACACTCCACAATTTTGACTTAACACACCTCCATTCTGTGACTTCACACACTTCCATTCCATGACTTCACACACCTCCATTCTATGAGATTACACAGCACCATTCTATGAGTTCACACACCTATATTGTGACTTCACACACCTCCATTCTATGACTTCACACACCTTCCTTTTTTCTTCCGAATCATCCATTCTATGACTTCGCACACCTCCATTCTATGATTTCACAAAATTCCATTCTGTGACTTCACACACCTCCATTCTGACTTCACACACCTCAATTCTATGACTTCACACACTTGCATTCTATGACTTCACACACCTCCTTTCTGTGACTTCACACACCTCCATTGTGAGTTCACACACCTGCATTGTGTCACTTCACACACCTCTATTCTGTGACTTCACACACCCCCATTCTGTGACTTCAAACACCTTCAATCTGTGACTTGACACACCTCCATTCCATTACTTCACACACCTCCATTCTATGACTTCACAAACCTCCAATATATGACTTCACACACCTCCATTCTGTGACTTCACAAACCTCCATTCTATGACTTCACACACCTCCATTCTGCGACTTCACACACCTACATTGTGACTTCACAGACCTCCATTCTATGAGTTCAAACAAAGGCATTGTGAATTCACACACCTCCATTCTATGACTTCACACACCTCCATGCTGACTTCACACCTCCATTCTGACTTCACACACCTCAATTCTGTGAATTCACACACCTCCATTCTATGAGTTCACAAGCCTCCATTCTATGACTTCACACAACTCCATTCTGACTTCACACACCTCTATTCTATGACTTCGAACACCTACATTCTGACTTCACACACATCCATTCTATGACTTCACAGACCTCGAATCTGTGACTTCACTCACCTCCACTCTATGACTTCACACTTCTCCATTCTATGACTTACCACACCTAATTTCTATGACTTCACCCACCTCCATTCTGACTTCACACCTCCATTCTGACTTCACACACCTCCATTCTATGACTTCACACACCTCCATTCTGACTTCACACACCTCCATTCTGTGACTTCACACACCTCCATTCTATGATTTCACACACTTCCATTCTGTGACTTCACACACCTCCATTCTATGACTTCACACACCTCCATTCTATGACTTCACACACCTCCATTCTGACTTCACAAACCTCCATTCTGTGACTTCACAAACCTCCACTCTATGACTTCACACACCTCCACTCTGTGAATGCACACATCTCCACTCTGTGTCTTTACACACCTCCATTCTGCGAATTCATACCCCTCCATTCTGTGATTTCACACACCTCCATTCTATGACTTCACACACCTCCATTCTATGACTTCACAAACCTCCATTTTGACTTCACACACGTCAATTCTGTGCCTTCACAAACCTCCCTTACGTGACTTCACACACCTCCATTCTATGACTTCACACACCTCCATTCTATGACATCACACACCTCCATTCTATGACTTCACACACTTCCATTCTATGACTTCACACACCTCCAGTCTATGACTTCACAAACCTCCATTCTGTGACTTCACACACCTGCACTCTGACTTCACACACCTCCATTCTATGACTTCACAAACCTCCATTTTGACTTCACACACGTCCATTCTGTGCCTTCACAAACCTCCCTTACGTGACTTCACACACCTCCATTCTATGATTTCACACACCTCCATTCTATGACATCACACACCTCCATTCTATGACTTCACACACTTCCATTCTATGACTTCACACACCTCCAGTCTATGACTTCACAAACCTCCATTCTGTGACTTCACACACCTGCACTCTGACTTCACACACCTCCATTCTATGACTTCATACACCTCCCTTCTATGACTTCATACACCAACATTCTATGCATTCACACACCTCCACTCTGTGACTTCACAAATCTCCATTCTCACTTCACACTCCTCCATTCTATGACTTCACACACCTCCATTCCATGATTTCACACACCTCCATTCTATGAGTTCACACACCACCATTCTTTGACTTCACACACCACCATTTTGACTTCACACACCTCCATTCTGTGACTTCACACACCTCCATTTTTTGACTTCACACACCTCTATTTTTACTTCACACACTTCCATTCTGTGACTTCAAACACCTCCATTCTATGACTTCACACACCTCCATTCTATGACATCACACACCTCCATTCTATGACTTCACACACTTCCATTCTATGACTTCACACACCTCCAGTCTATGACTTCACAAACCTCCATTCTATGACTTCACACACCTGCACTCTGACTTCACACACCTCCATTCTATGACTTCATACACCTCCCTTCTATGACTTCATACACCAACATTCTATGCCTTCACACACCTCCATTATGTGACTTCACAAATCTCTATTCTGACTTCACACTCCTCCATTCTATGACTTCACACACCTCCATTCTATGACTTTACACATCTCCTTTTTGTAACTTCCCACACTTCCAATGTTTGACTTCACAAACCTACATTCCATGATTTCACACACCTCCATTCTATGAGTTCACACACCTCCATTCTTTGACTTCACACACCTCCATTTTGACTTCACACACCTACATTCTGTGACTTCGCACACCTCCATTTGTGACTTCACACACCACCATTTTGACTTCACACACCTCCATTCTGTGACTTCACACACCTCCATTCTTTGACTTCACACACCTCTATTTTGACTTCACACACTTCCATTCTGTGACTTCACACACCTCCATTCTGTGACTTCACACACCACTATTGTTTGACTTCACACACCTCCATTCTTTGACTTCACACACCTCCATTCCACGACTTCACACACCTCCATTCGATGAGTTCACACACATCCATTCTATGAGTTCACACACCACAATTTTGTCTTCACACACCTCCATTCTATGACTTCACCCACCTTCATTCTTAATTCAGAAACATCCATTTTATGACTTCCCGCAACTCCATTCCGTGACTTCGCAAACCTTCATTCTGTGACTTCACACACCTCCATTCTGAGTTCACACACCTCCATTCGGTGACTTCACACACCTCCATTCTGACTTCACACACCTCCATTCTATGACTTCACACACCTCCATTCTGTGACGTCACACACCTCAATTCTGTGACTTCACACACCTTCATTCTTACTTCACAAACATACATTCTATGACTTCGCACACCTCCATACTATGACTTCACACACCTCCATTCTTTGACTTCACACACCTCCATTCTGTGTTCACACACCTCAATTCTGTGACTTCACAAACCTCCATTTTGACTTCACACACCTCCATTCTATGACTTCACAAAACTCCATTCTATGACTTCACATACCGCCATTCTGTGACTTCACACACCTCCATTCTATGACTTCACACACTTCCATTGTGACGTCACACACCTCCATTCTATGAGTTCACACATTTCCATTCTGACTTCACACACCTCCATTCTATGACTTCACACACCTCAATTCTGAATTCACACAGCTCCATTCTGTGACTTCACAAAACTCCATTCTATGATTTCACACACCTCCATACTGTGACTTCACACAACTCCATCTATGACTTCACACACCTCAATTCTGACTTCACACACCTCTATTCTATGACTTCGCACACTCCATTTTTACATCACACACCTCCATTCTATGACTTCACAGACCTCGAATCTGTGACTTCACTCACCTGCACTCTATGACTTCACACTCCTCCATTCTATTATTTCCCACACCTCCTTTTTATGACTTCACCCACCTCCAATCTATGACTACACACCTCCATTCTGACTTCACACACCTGCATTCTGTGACTTCACACACCTCCATTCTATGAGTTCACACACCTCCATTCTGTGACTTCACACACCTTCATTCTTACTTCAGAAACATCCATTCTATGACTTCACAAACCTCCATTCTGTGACTTCACACACCTCCATTCTGAGTTCACACAACTCCATTCCATGACTTCACACACCTCCAATCTGTGACTTCATACCCGTCAATTCTGTGACTTCACACACTTCAGTTCTCTGACTTCACACACGTCCATTCTATGACTTCACCCACCTCCATTTTATGACTTCACACACCTCCAATATATGACTACAAACACCTGAATTCTGTGACTTCACACACCTCCATTCTATGACTTCATACCCGTCAATTCTGTGACTTCACACACCTCAGTTCTCTGACTTCACACACGTCCATTCTATGACTTCACCCACCTCCATTCTATGACTTCACACACCTCCAATTTGACTTTACATACCTCCATTCTATGACTTCACAAACCTCCTTTCTCTGACTTCACACAACTCCATTCTGTGATTTCACAAACCTCCATTCTATGATTTCACACACCTCCATTTTATGACGTCACACACCCCCATTTTGACTTCACTCACCTCCATTATGTGACTTCACAGTCCTCCCTTCGGTGACTTCACACACCTCCATTCTATGACTTCACACATCTACATTCTATGACTTCACACACCTCCATTCTATGACTTCACACAGTTCCATTCTATGATTTCACATACCTCCATGCTATCATTTCACACACCTCCATTCTGTGACTTCACACACCTCCATTCTGACTTCACTCACCTCCATTTTGACTTCACACACCTCATTTCTTGACTTCACACACCTCCATGCTGACTTCACACACCTCCATTCTATGACTTCACACACCTTTATTCTATGACTTCACACACCTCCATCCTGAGTTCACACACCTCCATTCTGTGACTTCACACACCTCCATTCTGACTTTACACATCTCCATTGTATGACTTCACACACCTCCATTCTGTGACTTCACACACCTCCATTCTATGACTTCACACACCTTCATTGTTACTTCAGAAACATCCATTCTATGACTTCGCCCACCTCCATTCTCTGACTTCACACACCTCCATTCTGTGATATCACACACCTCAATTCTGTAACTTCACACACCTCCATTTTGACTTAACACACCTCCATTCTATGACTTCACACAGCTCCATTCTATGACTTTACACACCTCCATTCTGTGACTTCACACACCTCCATTCTGACTTCACCCAGCCCCATTCTATGACTTCACACACCTCCATTCTGTGACTTCACACACCTCCATTTTATGACTTCACGCACCTCGATTGTGATTTCACACACCTCCATTCTATGAGTTCACATACCTCCATTCTGACTTCACACACCTTAATTCTATGACTTCACACACCTCCATTCTGACTTCACACATCTCCATTCTGTGACTTCACACACCTCCATTCTATGATTTCACAAACCTCCATTCTATGACTTCACACACCTCCAATATATGACTTCAAACACATCAATTCTGTGACTTCACACACCTCCATTCTATGACTTCCACACCTCCATTCTGTGACTTCACACACCTCCATTCTATGACTTCACACATCTACATTCTATGACTTCACACACCTCCATTCTATGACTTCACACATTTCCATTCTATGATTTCACATACCTCCATGCTATCATTTCACACACCTCCATTCTGTGACTTTACACACCTCCATTCTGACTTCACTCACCTCCATTTTGACTTCACACACCTCATTTCTTGACTTCACACACCTCCATGCTGACTTCACACACCTCCATTCTATGACTTCACACACCTTTATTCTATGACTTCACACACCTCCATCCTGAGTTCACACACCTCCATTCTGTGACTTCACACACCTCCATTCTGACTTTACACATCTCCATTGTATGACTTCACACACCTCCATTCTGTGACTTCACACACCTCCATTCTATGACTTCACACACCTTCATTGTTACTTCAGAAACATCCATTCTATGACTTCGCCCACCTCCATTCTCTGACTTCACACACCTCCATTCTGTGATATCACACACCTCAATTCTGTAACTTCACACACCTCCATTTTGACTTAACACACCTCCATTCTATGACTTCACACAGCTCCATTCTATGACTTTACACACCTCCATTCTGTGACTTCACACACCTCCATTCTGACTTCACCCAGCCCCATTCTATGACTTCACACACCTCCATTCTGTGACTTCACACACCTCCATTTTATGACTTCACGCACCTCGATTGTGATTTCACACACCTCCATTCTATGAGTTCACATACCTCCATTCTGACTTCACACACCTTAATTCTATGACTTCACACACCTCCATTCTGACTTCACATATCTCCATTCTGTGACTTCACACACCTCCATTCTATGATTTCACAAACCTCCATTCTATGACTTCACACACCTCCAATATATGACTTCAAACACATCAATTCTGTGACTTCACACACCTCCATTCTATGACTTCCACACCTCCATTCTGTGACTTCACACACCACCATTCTATGACTTCACACACCTCCATTGTGACTTCACACACCTCTATTCTATGAGTTCACACACCTCCATTGTGACTTCACACCACTCCATTCTATGACTTCACACACCTACATTCTGACTTCACACACCTACATTCTATGACTTCGAACACCACCATTCTGACTTCACACTCCTCCATTCTATGACTTCACACACCTTCATTATTACTTCAGAATCATCCATTCTATGACTTCACACACCTCCATTCTATGACTTCACAAACCTCCGTTCTGTGACCTCACACACCTTCATTTTGAGGTCACACACCTCCATTCTGTGACTTCACACACCTCCATTCTGAGTTCACACACCTTCATTCCTGTACTTAACACACATCCATTCTGTGACTTCATACACCTCCATTCTATGACTTCACACACCTCCATTCTGTGACTTCACACACCTCCATTCTGGGTTCACACACCTCCATTCTGTGACTAACACCCCTCCATTCTGTGACTTCACACACCTCCATTCTATGATTTCACACACCTCCATTCTGTGACTTCACACACCTCCATTCTATGACTTCACACACCTCCATTCTATAACTTAACACACCTACATTGTGACTTCACACCTCCATTCTGAGTTCACACACCTGCATGTGACTTCACACACCTCCATTTTGACTTCACACGCCTCAGTTCTGTGACTTCACACACCTCCATTCTATGATTTCACACACTTCCATTCTATGACTTCACACACCTAGATTCTATGACTTCACACACATCATTTCTGAGTTGACACACCTCCATTCTCTGATTTCACACACCTCCAATCTGACTTCACACACTTCCATTCTATGACTTCACACACCTCCATGGTGACTTCACACACCTCTATTCTATGAGTTCACACACCTCCATTGTGACTTCACACCACTCCATTCTATGACTTCACACACCTACATTCTGACTTCACACACCTACATTCTATGACTTCGAACACCACCATTCTGACTTCACACTCCTCCATTCTATGACTTCACACACCTTCATTATTACTTCAGAATCATCCATTCTATGACTTCACACACCTCCATTCTATGACTTCACAAACCTCCGTTCTGTGACCTCACACACCTTCATTTTGAGGTCACACACCTCCATTCTGTGACTTCACACACCTCCATTCTGAGTTCACACACCTTCATTCCTGTACTTAACACACATCCATTCTGTGACTTCATACACCTCCATTCTATGACTTCACACACCTCCATTCTGTGACTTCACACACCTCCATTCTGGGTTCACACACCTCCATTCTGTGACTAACACCCCTCCATTCTGTGACTTCACACACCTCCATTCTATGATTTCACACACCTCCATTCTGTGACTTCACACACCTCCATTCTATGACTTCACACACCTCCATTCTATAACTTAACACACCTACATTGTGACTTCACACCTCCATTCTGAGTTCACACACCTGCATGTGACTTCACACACCTCCATTTTGACTTCACACGCCTCAGTTCTGTGACTTCACACACCTCCATTCTATGATTTCACACACTTCCATTCTATGACTTCACACACCTAGATTCTATGACTTCACACACATCATTTCTGAGTTGACACACCTCCATTCTCTGATTTCACACACCTCCAATCTGACTTCACACACTTCCATTCTATGACTTCACACACCTCCATGGTGACTTCACACATCTCCATTCTGTGAGTTCACACACCTCCATTCTGACTTCACACACCTCCATTCTATGACTTCACACAGCTAAATTCTGATTTCACAACTCCATTTGTGACTTGACACTCCACAATTTTGACTTAACACACCTCCATTCTGTGACTTCACACACCTCCATTCCATGACTTCACACACCTCCATTCTATGAGATTACACAGCACCATTCTATGAGTTCACACACCTATATTGTGACTTCACACACCTCCATTCTATGACTTCACACACCTTCCTTTTTTCTTCCGAATCATCCATTCTATGACTTCGCACACCTCCATTCTATGATTTCACAAAATTCCATTCTGTGACTTCACACACCTCCATTCTGACTTCACACACCTCAATTCTATGACTTCACACACTTGCATTCTATGACTTCACACACCTCCTTTCTGTGACTTCACACACCTCCATTGTGAGTTCACACACCTGCATTGTGTCACTTCACACACCTCTATTCTGTGACTTCACACACCCCCATTCTGTGACTTCAAACACCTTCAATCTGTGACTTGACACACCTCCATTCCATTACTTCACACACCTCCATTCTATGACTTCACAAACCTCCAATATATGACTTCACACACCTCCATTCTGTGACTTCACAAACCTCCATTCTATGACTTCACACACCTCCATTCTGACTTCACAAACCTCCATTCTGTGACTTCACACACCTCCAGTCTATGAAATCACACACCTCCATTCTATGACTTCACACACCTACATTGTGACTTCACACATCTCCATTTTATGAATTCACACACTTGCATTGTGACTTCACACACCTCCATTCTATGACTTCACACACCTCCATTCTGACCTCACACACCTCCATTCTGACTTCACACACCTAAATTCTGTGACTTCACACACCTCCATTCTTTGATTTCACACACCTCCATTCTATGACTTCACTCACCTCCATTATATGACTTAACACATCTCCATTCTGACCTCACACACCTCCATACTGACTTCACACACCTAAATTCTGTGACTTCAAACACCTCCATTCTATGATTTCACACACCTCCATTCTATGACTTCACACACCTCCATTCTATGACTTCACAGACCTACTTTATGAGTTGACACACCTCCATTCTATGACGTCACACACCTGCAATCTGAATTCACACACCTCCATTCTGTGACTTCACACACCTCCATTCTATGAGTTTACACACTTCCATTTTGACTTCACACACCTCCATTCTGTGACTTCACACAGCTCCATTCTGACTTCACACACCTCAATTATATGACTTTACACACCTCTATTCTGACTTCACACACCTCCATTCTATGACTTCACAAACCTCCCTTCTATGACCTCACACACCTCCACTCTGTGACTTCACACATCTCCACTCTGTGACTTTACACACCTCCATTCTGCGAATTCACACACCTCCATTCTGTGATTTCACACACCTCCATTCTATGACTTCACACACCTCCATTCTTTGACTTCACACACCTCCATTCTATGACTTTACACACCTGCATTCTGACATCACACACCTCCAATCCATGACTTCACAGACCTCGAATCTGTGACTTCACTCACCTCCACTATATGACTTCACACTCCTCCATTCTATGACTTCACACACTTCCATTCTATGACTTCACAAACCTCCATTCTGTGACTTCACACACCTCCATTCTGAGTTCACACACCTACATTCTATGACTTCACACATCCATTTTGACTTCACACATCTCCAATATATGACTTCAAACAGCTCAATTCTCTGACTTCACACACCTCCATTCTATGACTTTAAACTAGTCCATTCAGTGACTTCACACACCTCCATTCTAAGACTTCACCCACCTCCATTCTAAGACTTCACACACCTCCATTCTATGACTTCACACATCTCCAATCTCTGACTTCACACCCCTCCAATTTGACTTCACATACCTCCATTCTATGACTTCACAAACCTCCCTTCGCTGACTTCACAATCCTCCATTCTATGACGTCACACATCTGCATTCTATGACTTCACACACCTCAATTCTGACTCACACAGCTCCATTCTGTGACTTCACAAAACTCCATTGTATGACTTCACACACCTCCATTCTATGACTTCACACACCTCCATTCTATGATTTCACACACCTCCATTCTATGACTTCACACACCTCCATTCTTTGACTTCACACACCTCCATTCTATGAGTTCACACACCTCCATTCTGACTTCACACACCTCCATTCTATGACTTCACACACCTCCATTCTGTGACTTCACAAACCTCTTTTCTATGAGTTCCCTAACTCCACTCTGTGAATTCACACATCTCCACTCTGTGTCTTTACACACCTCCATTCTGCGAATTCATACCCCTCCATTCAGAGATTTCACACACCTCCATTCTATGACTTCACACACCTACATTGTGACTTCACACAACTCCATTTTATGAATTCACACACCTGCATTGTGACTTCACACAAATCCATTCTATGACTTCACACACCTCCATTCTGACCTCACACACCTCCATTCTGACTTCACACACCTAAATTCTGTGACTTCACACACCTCCATTCTTTGATTTCACACACCTCCATTCTATGACTTCACTCACCTCCATTCTATGACTTCACACACCTCCTTTCTGAGTTGACACACCTCCAATCTATGACTTCACACACCTCCAATCTGAATTCACACACCTCCATTCTATGACTTCACACACCTCCACTCTATGACTTCACACACCTCCATTCTATGAGTTCACACACCTCCATTTTGACTTCACACACCTCCATTCTATAACTTAACACAGCTCCATTCTGACTTCACACACCTCAATTCTATGACTTTACACACCTCTATTCTGACTTCACACACCTCCATTCTGTGACTTCCCAAACCTCCATTCTATGACTTTACACACCTTCATTCTGTGACTTCACAAATCTCCAATCTGTGACTTTACACACCTCCATTCTTCGAATTCATACAATTCCATTTTGTGATTTCACACACCTCCATTCTATGACTTCACACACCTCCATTCTTTGACTTCACACACCTCCATTCTATGACTTCACACACCTCCATTGTAACTTCACACACCTCCATTCTGTGACTTCACACACCTCCCTTCCGTGACTTCACACACCTCCATTCTATGACTTCACACACCTACATTCTATGACATCACACACCTCCAATCTATGACTTCACACACTTCCATTCTATGACTTCACACACCTCCATTCTATGACTTCACACACCTATATTCTATGACTTCACAAACCTCCCTCCTATGACTTCACACACCTCCACTCTGTGACTTCACACATCTCCACTCTGTGACTTTACACACCTCCATTCTGCGAATTCACACACCTCCATTCTGTGATTTCACACACCTCCATTCTATGACTTCACACACCTCCATTCTTTGACTTCACACACCTCCATTCTATGACTTCACACACCTGCATTCTGACATCACACACCTCCAATCCATGACTTCACAGACCTCGAATCTGTGACTTCACTCACCTCCACTCTATGACTTCACACTCCTCCATTCTATGACTTCCCACACGTCCATTCTATGACTTCACACACTTCCATTCTATGACTTCACAAACCTCCATTCTGTGACTTCACACACCTCCATTCTATGACTTCACACACCTACATTCTATGACTTCACACATCCATTGTATGAATTCACACACCTCCATTCTATGACTTCACAAACCTCCATTCTGTGACTTCACACACCTCAATTCTGGCTTCACACACTTCCATTCTGTGACTTCACACACTTCCATTCTATGACTTCACACGCCTCCATTCTCTGAATTCACACACCTCCATTCTGAGTTAACACACCTCTATTCTGTGATTTCACACACCTCCATTCTGTGACTTCACACACCTCCATTCTGTGACTTCACACACTTCCATTCTATGACTTCACACACCTTCATTCTATGATTTCACACACCTCCATTCTGTGACTTCACAAACCTCCATTCTATGACCTCACACACCCTCATTCTATGATTTCACACAACTCCATTCTATGATTTCACACATCCATTTTTACTTCACACACCTCCAATATATGACTTCAAACACCTCAATTCTGTGAGTTCACACACCTCCATTCTATGACTTCAAACCGTCCATTCTGTGACTTTACACACCTCCATTCTGAGTTCACACACCTCAATTCTGGGACTTCACAAACCTCCCTTCAGTGACTTCACAATACTCCATTCTATGACTTCACACATCTACATTCTATGACTTCACACACCTCAATTCTGACTCACACAACTCCATTCTGTGACTTCACAAAACACCATTCTATGATTTCACATATCTCCATATTATGACTTCACAAACCTCCATCTATGACTTCACACACCTCCATTATGAGTTCACACACCTCCACTCTGTGACTTCACACACCTCCATTCTATGCCTTCACACACTTCCTTTCTATTACTTCACACACTTCCATTCTGTGACTTCACACACCTCCTTTCTGAGTTCACACACCTCCATTGTTTGCCTTCACACACCTCCAATATATGACGTCAAACACCTCAATTATCTGACTTCACACACCTTCATTCTATGACTTCCTACCCGTCCATTCTGTGACTTCACCGACCTCCATTCTATGACTTCATACACCTCCATTCTATGACTTCACCCACCTCCATTCTATGACTTCACACGTCTCCATTCTCTGACTTCACACCCCTCCAATTTGACTTCACATACCTCCATCCTATGACTTCACAAACCTCCTTCGGTGACTTCACAATCCTCCATTCTATTACTTCACACATCTGCATTCTATGACTTCACACATCTCAATTCTGACTCATACAGCTCCATTCTGTGACTTCACAAAATTCCATTCTATGACTTCACACACCTCCATTCTATGACTTCACACACCTCCATTCTATGATTTCACACACCTCCATTCTATGACTTCACACACCTCCATTCTTTGTCTTCACACACCTCCATTCTATGAGTTCACACACCTCCATTCAGACTTCACACACCTCCATTCTATGTCTTCACACAGCTCCATTCTGACTTCACACACCTCCATTCTATGACTTTGCACACCACTATTCTGACTTCACACACCTCCATTCTATGACTTCACAAACCTCCTTTCTATGACTTCACCCAACTCCACTCTGTGAATGCACACATCTCCACTCTGTGTCTTTACACACCTCCATTCTGCGAATTCATACCCCTCCATTCTGAGATTTCACACACCTCCATTCTATGACTTCACACACCTCCATTCTATGACTTCACAAACCTCCACTGTGACTTCACACACGTCCATTCTGTGACTTCACACACCTCCATTCTATATCATCACAGACCTCCATTCTGTGACTTCACACACTTCCATTCTATGACTTCACACAGCTCCAGTCTATGACTGCACAAACCTCCATTCTATGACTTCACACACCTGCATTCGGACTTCACACACCTCCATTCTGTGACTTCACACACCTCCATTCTATGATTTCATACACCTCCATTCTATGACTTCACAGACCTCCATTCTATGACTTCACAGACCTACTTTATGAGTTGACACACCTCCATTCTATGACTTCACACACCTCCAATCTGAATTCACACACCTCCATTCTGTGACTTCACACATCTCCATTTATGAGTTTACACACTTCCATTTTGACTTCACACACCTCCATTCTATGACTTCACACAGCTCCATTCTGACTTCACACACCTCAATTATATGTCTTTACACACCTCCATTCTATGACTTTACACACCTGCATTCTGACATCACACACCTCCAATCCATGACTTCACAGACCTCGAATCTGTGACTTCACACACCTGCATTCGGACTTCACACACCTCCATTCTATGACTTCACACACCTCCATTCTATGACTTCACAAATCTCCTTTCTGTAACTTCACACACTTCCAATGATTGACTTCACAAACCTCCATTCCATGACTTCACACACCTCCATTCTATGAGTTAACACACCTCCATTCTTTGACTTCACAGACCTCCATTTTGACTTCACACACCTACATTCTGTGACTTCACACACCTCCATTTGTGACTTCACACACCACCATTTTGACTTCATACACCTCCATTCTGTGACTTCACACACCTCCATTCTGTGACTTCACACACCTCCATTTTGACTTCACACACTTCCATTCCGTGATATCACACACCTCCATTCTGTGACTTCACACACCACCATTGTTTGACATCACACACCTCCATTCTTTGACTTCGCACACCTCCATTCCACGACTTCACACATCTCCATTCTATGAGTTCACACACATCCATTCTATGAGTTCCCACACCACAATTTTGTCTACACACACCTCCATTCTATGACTTCACACACCTTAATTCTTAATTCAGAAACATCCATTCTAAGACTTCACACACCTCCATTCTATGACTTCGCAAACCTCAATTCTGTGGCTTCACGCACCTCTATTCTGAGTTCACACAACTCCATTCAGTCACTTCACACACCTCCAATCTGACTTCACACACCTCTATTCTATGACTTCACACACTTCCATTCTATTACCTCCCACACTTCCATTCAGTGACTTCCAAAACCTCCTTTCTGAGTTCACACACCTCCATTTTTTGACTTCACACACCTCCAATATATGACTTCAAACACGTCAATTCTCTGACTTCACACACCTTCAATCTATGACTTCATACCCGTCCATTCTATGACTTCACCCACCTCCATTCTATGAGTTCACACACCTACATTCTCCGACTTCACAACCTTCCAATTTGACTTCACATACCTCCATTCTATGACTTCACAAACCTCCCTTCGGTGACCTCACAATCCTCCATTCTATGACTTCACACATCTGCATTCTATGACTTCACACACCTCAATTCTGACAACACAGCTCCGTTCTGTGACTTCACAAAACTCCATTCTATGATTTCACACATCTCCATACTATGACTTCACACACCTCCATCTATGACTTCACACACCTCCATTCTGAGTTCACACACCTCCATTCTGTGACTTCACACACCTCCATTCTGACTTCACACTTCCATTGTATGACTTCACACACTTCCATTCTGTGACTTCACACACCTCCATTCTATGACTTCGCACACTTCCATTGTGACGTCACACCTCCATTCTATGAGTGCACACACCTCCATTCTTTGACTTCACACACCTCCATTCTGACTTCACAAACCTCTATTCTATGACTTCGCATACCTACATTCTGACTTCACACACCTCCATTCTGTGACTTCACAGACCTCGAATCTGTGACTTCACTCACCTCCACTCTATGACTTCACACTTCTACATTCTATGACTTCCCACACCTAATTTCTATGACTTCACCCACCCCCATTCTATGATTTCACACCTCCATTCTGACTTCACACACCTCCATTCTATGACTTCACACACCTCCATTCTGACTTCACACACCTCCCTTCTGTGACTTCACAAACCTCCATTCTATGACTTCACACACCTCCATTCTGTGGCTTCACATACCTCAATTCTGTGACTTCACACACCTCCAATATGACTTCACACACCTCCATTCTATGACTTCACACACATCCATTCTATGACTTCACACACCTCCATTCTGTGACTTCACACACCTCCATTCTATGACTTCACACACCTCCATTCTATGACTTGACACACCTACATTGTCACTTCACACACCTCCATTCTATGAGTTCACACACCTCCATTCTATGACTTCACTCACCTCCATTCTGTGATCACACACCACTATTGTTTGACTTCACACACCTCCATTCTTTGACTTCACACACCTCCATTCCACGACTTCACACAACTCCATTCTATGAGTTCACACACCACAATTTTGTCTTCACACACCTCCATTCTATGACTTCACCCACCTTCATTCTTAATTCAGAAACATCCATTTTATGACTTCCCACAACTCCATATGTGACTTCGCAAACCTTCATTCTGTGACTTCACACACCTCCATTCTGAGTTCACACACCTCCATTCGGTGACTTCACACACCTCCATTCTGACTTCACACACCTCCATTCTATGACTTCACACACCTCCATTTGGGACGTCACACACCTCAATACTGTGACTTCACACACCTTCATTCTTACTTCACAAACATACATTCTATGACTTCACACACCTCCATACTATGACTTCACACACCTCCATTCTTTGACTTCACACACCTCCATTCTGTGTTGACACACCTCAATTCTATGACTTCACACACCTCCATTCTGTCTTCACACACCTCCATTCTATGACTTCACACACCTCCATTTTGACATCACACACCTCCATTCTATGACTTCATAGACATCGAATCTGTGACTTCACTCACCTGCACTCTATGACTTCACACTCCTCCATTCTATGATTTCCCACACCTCCTTTTTATGACATCACCCACCTCCAATCTATGAATACACACCTCAATTCTGACTTCACAAACCTGAATTCTGTGACTTCACACACCTCCATTCTATGAGTTCACACACCTCCATTCTGTGACGTCACACACCTCCATTCTGTGATTTCACACACCTACATTCTGTGACTTCACACACCTCCTTTCTATGACTTCACACACCTCCATTCTGTGACTTCACACACCTCCATTCTATGACTTCACACACCTCCATTCTATGATTTCACACACCTACATTGTGACATCACACACCTCCATTCTATGAGTTCACACACCTCCATTCTCTGAGTTCACACACCTCCATTCTGTGACTTAACACACCTCCATTCTATGACTTCACAGACCTCCATTCTGTGACTTCACACCCCTTTATTGTTTGACTTCACATACCTCCATTCTGTGACTTCACACACCTCCATTGTGAGTTCACACACCTTCATTCTGTGACTTCACACACCTCCATTCTGTGACTTCACACACCTCCATTCTGTGACTTCACACACCTACATTCTATGACTTCATACACCTACAGTCTGTGACTTCACACACCTCCATTCTGTGACTTCACACACCTCCATCTTGACTTCACACACTTCCATTCTTTGACTTCACACACCTCCATTCTCTGACTTCACACACCACCATTGTTTGACTTCCCAAACCTCCATTTTTGGACTTCACGCACCTCCATTTCATGACTTCACACATCTCCATTTTATGAGTTCACACACCTCCATTTTGACTTCACACACCTCCATTCGATTACTTCACACACCTTCATTCTACTTCAGAAACATCCATTCTATGACTTCACACACCTCTATTCTATGACTTCACACACCTCCATTCTTTTACTTCACACACCTCCATTCTATGAGTTCACACAACTCCATTGGTGACTCTACACACCACCTTTTTGACTTCACACACCTCCATTCTGTGATTTCACAAACCTCCATTCTGTGACTTCACACACCTCAATTCTGTGACTTCACACACCTCCATTATGACTTCACACACCTCCATTCTATGACTTCACACCTCCATTCTGTGATTTCACACACCTCCATTCTGAGTTCACACACATCCATTCTGTGACTTCACACACCTCCAATCTGACTTCACACAGCTCCATTCTATGACTTAACACACCTCCATACTGTGACTTCACACACCTCCATTCTATGATTTCACACACCTCCCTTGTGACTACACACACCTCCATTCTATGACTTCACACAACTCCACTCTGACTTCACACACCTCCATTCTGTGACTTCACACACCTCCATTCCATGACTTCACACAAATCCATTCCATGACTTCACACACCTCTATTCGATGACTTCACACACCTCCATTCTATGATTTCACACACCTCCCTTGTGACTTCATACACCTCCATTCTATGACTTCACACAACTCCGTTCTGACTTCACACACCTCCATTCTGTGACTTCACACACCTCCATTCCATGACTTCACACACCTCCATACTGTGATTTCATACACCACCATTCTGTGACTTCACACATCTTTATTCCATGACTTCACACACCTCCATTCTATGAGTTCTCAGACCTCCATTCTATGAGTTCACACACCTCCATTTTGACTTCATACACCTCCATTTTATGACTTTACACACATTCATTCTTATTCAGAAACATCCATTCTATGACTTCACACACCTCCATTCTATGACTTCACACACCTCCATTTTATGACTTCACACACATTCATTCTTATTCAGAAACATCCATTCTATGACTTCACACACCTCCATTCTATGACTGCACACACCTCCATTCCATGACTTCACACACCTCCATTCTTTGACTTCACACACCTCCATTCTATGAGTTCACACAGCTCCATTTGTGACTCTGAACACCACATTTTTGACTTCACACACCTCCATTCTGTGATTTCACACACTTCAATTCTGTGACTTCACACACCTTTATTGTTTGACTTCACACACCTCCATTCTTTGACTTCACACACCTCCATTGCATGACTTCACACACCTCCATTCTATGACTTCACAAACCTCCATTCTATGAGTTCACACACCTCCATTTTGACTTCACACACCTCCATTCTGTGACTTCACACACCTCCATTCTGTGACTTCACACACCTCCATTCTATGACTTCACACACCTCCAGTCTGTGACTTCACACACCTCCATTCTGTTACTTCACACACCTCCATTTTGACTTCACACACTTCCATTGTTTGAATTCACACACCTCCATTCTGTGACTTCACACACATTAACATTGTTTGACTTCACACACCTCTATTTTTGGACTTCACACACCTCCATTCCATGACTTCACAAATCTCCAGTTTATGAGTTCGCACACCTCCATTTTGACTTCACACACCTCCATTCTATGACTTCACACACCTTCATTCTACTTCAGAAACATCCGTTCTATGACTTCACACACCTCCATTCTATGATTTCACAAACCTTCATTCTGTGACTTCACACACCTCCATTCTGAGTTCACACACCTCAATTCTGTGACTTCACACACCTCAATTCTGGCTTCACACACCTCCATTCTATGACTTCACACACCTCCATTCTATGACTTCACAAATCTCCTTTCTGTAACTTCACACACTTCCAATGATTGACTTCACAAACCTCCATTCCATGACTTCACACACCTCCATTCTATGAGTTAACACACCTCCATTCTTTGACTTCACAGACCTCCATTTTGACTTCACACACCTACATTCTGTGACTTCACAGACCTCCATTTTGACTTCACACACCTACATTCTGTGACTTCACACACCTCCATTTGTGACTTCACACACCACCATTTTGACTTCATACACCTCCATTCTGTGACTTCACACACCTCCATTCTGTGACTTCACACACCTCCATTTTGACTTCACACACTTCCATTCCGTGATATCACACACCTCCATTCTGTGACTTCACACACCACCATTGTTTGACATCACACACCTCCATTCTTTGACTTCGCACACCTCCATTCCACGACTTCACACATCTCCATTCTATGAGTTCACACACATCCATTCTATGAGTTCCCACACCACAATTTTGTCTACACACACCTCCATTCTATGACTTCACACACCTTAATTCTTAATTCAGAAACATCCATTCTAAGACTTCACACACCTCCATTCTATGACTTCGCAAACCTCAATTCTGTGGCTTCACGCACCTCTATTCTGAGTTCACACAACTCCATTCAGTCACTTCACACACCTCCAATCTGACTTCACACACCTCTATTCTATGACTTCACACACTTCCATTCTATTACCTCCCACACTTCCATTCAGTGACTTCCAAAACCTCCTTTCTGAGTTCACACACCTCCATTTTTTGACTTCACACACCTCCAATATATGACTTCAAACACGTCAATTCTCTGACTTCACACACCTTCAATCTATGACTTCATACCCGTCCATTCTATGACTTCACCCACCTCCATTCTATGAGTTCACACACCTACATTCTCCGACTTCACAACCTTCCAATTTGACTTCACATACCTCCATTCTATGACTTCACAAACCTCCCTTCGGTGACCTCACAATCCTCCATTCTATGACTTCACACATCTGCATTCTATGACTTCACACACCTCAATTCTGACAACACAGCTCCGTTCTGTGACTTCACAAAACTCCATTCTATGATTTCACACATCTCCATACTATGACTTCACACACCTCCATCTATGACTTCACACACCTCCATTCTGAGTTCACACACCTCCATTCTGTGACTTCACACACCTCCATTCTGACTTCACACTTCCATTGTATGACTTCACACACTTCCATTCTGTGACTTCACACACCTCCATTCTATGACTTCGCACACTTCCATTGTGACGTCACACCTCCATTCTATGAGTGCACACACCTCCATTCTTTGACTTCACACACCTCCATTCTGACTTCACAAACCTCTATTCTATGACTTCGCATACCTACATTCTGACTTCACACACCTCCATTCTGTGACTTCACAGACCTCGAATCTGTGACTTCACTCACCTCCACTCTATGACTTCACACTTCTACATTCTATGACTTCCCACACCTAATTTCTATGACTTCACCCACCCCCATTCTATGATTTCACACCTCCATTCTGACTTCACACACCTCCATTCTATGACTTCACACACCTCCATTCTGACTTCACACACCTCCCTTCTGTGACTTCACAAACCTCCATTCTATGACTTCACACACCTCCATTCTGTGGCTTCACATACCTCAATTCTGTGACTTCACACACCTCCAATATGACTTCACACACCTCCATTCTATGACTTCACACACATCCATTCTATGACTTCACACACCTCCATTCTGTGACTTCACACACCTCCATTCTATGACTTCACACACCTCCATTCTATGACTTGACACACCTACATTGTCACTTCACACACCTCCATTCTATGAGTTCACACACCTCCATTCTATGACTTCACTCACCTCCATTCTGTGATCACACACCACTATTGTTTGACTTCACACACCTCCATTCTTTGACTTCACACACCTCCATTCCACGACTTCACACAACTCCATTCTATGAGTTCACACACCACAATTTTGTCTTCACACACCTCCATTCTATGACTTCACCCACCTTCATTCTTAATTCAGAAACATCCATTTTATGACTTCCCACAACTCCATATGTGACTTCGCAAACCTTCATTCTGTGACTTCACACACCTCCATTCTGAGTTCACACACCTCCATTCGGTGACTTCACACACCTCCATTCTGACTTCACACACCTCCATTCTATGACTTCACACACCTCCATTTGGGACGTCACACACCTCAATACTGTGACTTCACACACCTTCATTCTTACTTCACAAACATACATTCTATGACTTCACACACCTCCATACTATGACTTCACACACCTCCATTCTTTGACTTCACACACCTCCATTCTGTGTTGACACACCTCAATTCTATGACTTCACACACCTCCATTCTGTCTTCACACACCTCCATTCTATGACTTCACACACCTCCATTTTGACATCACACACCTCCATTCTATGACTTCATAGACATCGAATCTGTGACTTCACTCACCTGCACTCTATGACTTCACACTCCTCCATTCTATGATTTCCCACACCTCCTTTTTATGACATCACCCACCTCCAATCTATGAATACACACCTCAATTCTGACTTCACAAACCTGAATTCTGTGACTTCACACACCTCCATTCTATGAGTTCACACACCTCCATTCTGTGACGTCACACACCTCCATTCTGTGATTTCACACACCTACATTCTGTGACTTCACACACCTCCTTTCTATGACTTCACACACCTCCATTCTGTGACTTCACACACCTCCATTCTATGACTTCACACACCTCCATTCTATGATTTCACACACCTACATTGTGACATCACACACCTCCATTCTATGAGTTCACACACCTCCATTCTCTGAGTTCACACACCTCCATTCTGTGACTTAACACACCTCCATTCTATGACTTCACAGACCTCCATTCTGTGACTTCACACCCCTTTATTGTTTGACTTCACATACCTCCATTCTGTGACTTCACACACCTCCATTGTGAGTTCACACACCTTCATTCTGTGACTTCACACACCTCCATTCTGTGACTTCACATACCTCCATTCTGTGACTTCACACACCTACATTCTATGACTTCATACACCTACAGTCTGTGACTTCACACACCTCCATTCTGTGACTTCACACACCTCCATCTTGACTTCACACACTTCCATTCTTTGACTTCACACACCTCCATTCTCTGACTTCACACACCACCATTGTTTGACTTCCCAAACCTCCATTTTTGGACTTCACGCACCTCCATTTCATGACTTCACACATCTCCATTTTATGAGTTCACACACCTCCATTTTGACTTCACACACCTCCATTCGATTACTTCACACACCTTCATTCTACTTCAGAAACATCCATTCTATGACTTCACACACCTCTATTCTATGACTTCACACACCTCCATTCTTTTACTTCACACACCTCCATTCTATGAGTTCACACAACTCCATTGGTGACTCTACACACCACCTTTTTGACTTCACACACCTCCATTCTGTGATTTCACAAACCTCCATTCTGTGACTTCACACACCTCAATTCTGTGACTTCACACACCTCCATTATGACTTCACACACCTCCATTCTATGACTTCACACCTCCATTCTGTGATTTCACACACCTCCATTCTGAGTTCACACACATCCATTCTGTGACTTCACACACCTCCAATCTGACTTCACACAGCTCCATTCTATGACTTAACACACCTCCATACTGTGACTTCACACACCTCCATTCTATGATTTCACACACCTCCCTTGTGACTACACACACCTCCATTCTATGACTTCACACAACTCCACTCTGACTTCACACACCTCCATTCTGTGACTTCACACACCTCCATTCCATGACTTCACACAAATCCATTCCATGACTTCACACACCTCTATTCGATGACTTCACACACCTCCATTCTATGATTTCACACACCTCCCTTGTGACTTCATACACCTCCATTCTATGACTTCACACAACTCCGTTCTGACTTCACACACCTCCATTCTGTGACTTCACACACCTCCATTCCATGACTTCACACACCTCCATACTGTGATTTCATACACCACCATTCTGTGACTTCACACATCTTTATTCCATGACTTCACACACCTCCATTCTATGAGTTCTCAGACCTCCATTCTATGAGTTCACACACCTCCATTTTGACTTCATACACCTCCATTTTATGACTTTACACACATTCATTCTTATTCAGAAACATCCATTCTATGACTTCACACACCTCCATTCTATGACTTCACACACCTCCATTTTATGACTTCACACACATTCATTCTTATTCAGAAACATCCATTCTATGACTTCACACACCTCCATTCTATGACTGCACACACCTCCATTCCATGACTTCACACACCTCCATTCTTTGACTTCACACACCTCCATTCTATGAGTTCACACAGCTCCATTTGTGACTCTGAACACCACATTTTTGACTTCACACACCTCCATTCTGTGATTTCACACACTTCAATTCTGTGACTTCACACACCTTTATTGTTTGACTTCACACACCTCCATTCTTTGACTTCACACACCTCCATTGCATGACTTCACACACCTCCATTCTATGACTTCACAAACCTCCATTCTATGAGTTCACACACCTCCATTTTGACTTCACACACCTCCATTCTGTGACTTCACACACCTCCATTCTGTGACTTCACACACCTCCATTCTATGACTTCACACACCTCCAGTCTGTGACTTCACACACCTCCATTCTGTTACTTCACACACCTCCATTTTGACTTCACACACTTCCATTGTTTGAATTCACACACCTCCATTCTGTGACTTCACACACATTAACATTGTTTGACTTCACACACCTCTATTTTTGGACTTCACACACCTCCATTCCATGACTTCACAAATCTCCAGTTTATGAGTTCGCACACCTCCATTTTGACTTCACACACCTCCATTCTATGACTTCACACACCTTCATTCTACTTCAGAAACATCCGTTCTATGACTTCACACACCTCCATTCTATGATTTCACAAACCTTCATTCTGTGACTTCACACACCTCCATTCTGAGTTCACACACCTCAATTCTGTGACTTCACACACCTCAATTCTGGCTTCACACACCTCCATTCTATGACTTCACACACTTCCATTTTATGACTTCACACACCTCCATTCTGTGCCTTCACACACCTCCATTCTTTGACTTCACACACCTCCATTCTGTGACTTCACACACCTCCATTCTTTGACTTCACACACCTCCATTCTGTGACTTCAGACACCTCCATTCTATAACTTCAAACACCTCCATTCTATGAATTCACACATCTCCATTCTGTGACTTCACACAACTCCATTCTATGACTTCCCACGCCTCCATTCTGGGACTTCACACACCTCCATTCTATGACTTCAAACACCTATATTCTTTGACTTCGCACACCTCCATTCTTTGACTTCACACACCTCCATTTTGAGTTCACACACATACATTCTGTGACTTCCCACACCTCCATTTGTGACGTTACACACCACCATGTCACTTCACACACCTCCATTCTGTGACTTCACACACCTCCATTCTGTGACTTCACACACCTCCATTTTGACTTCACACACTTCCATTCTGTGACTTCACACACCTCCATTCTGTGACTTCGCACACCTCCTTTGTTTGACTTCACACACCTCCATTCTGTGACTTCACACACCTCCATTCCATGACTTCACACACCTCCATTCTGTGATTTCACACACCTCCATTCTGTGACTTCATACACATTTATTGTTTGACTTCACACAATGCATTCTTTGATTTCACACACCTTTATTCCATGACTTCACACACCTCCATTCTATGAGTTCTCAGACCTCCATTCTATGAGTTCACACACCTCCATTTTGACTTCATACACCTCCATTTTATGACTTCATACACATTCATTCTTATTCAGAAACATCCATTCTATGACTTCACACACCTCCATTCTATGACTTCACACACCTCCATTCTGTGACTGCACACACCTCCATTCCATGACTTCACACACCTCCATTCTTTGACTTCACACACCTCCATTCTTTGACTTCACACACCTCCATTCTGAGTTCACACACCTCAATTCTATGACTTCACACACCTCAATTCTGGCTTCACACACCTCCATTCTATGACTTCACACACTGCCATTCTATGACTTCACACACGTCCATTCTGTGACTTCACACACCTCCATTCTTTGACTTCACACACCTCCATTCTGTGACTTCACACACCTCCATTCTTTGACTTCACACACCTCCATTCTGTGACTTCAGACACCTCCATTCTATGACTTCACACACCTCCATTCTATGAATTCACACATCTCCATTCTGTGACTTCACACAACTCCATTCTATGACTTCCCACACCTCCATTCTGGGATTTCACACACCTCCATTCTGAGGCCACACACCTCCGTTCTGTGTCTTAACACACCTTCATTCCGTGACTTCACACACCTTCATTCTATGATTTCACACACCTACATTCTATGACTTCACACACCTCCATTCTATGACTTCACACACCTATATTCTTTGACTTCGCACACCTCCATTCTTTGACTTCACACACCTCCATTTTGAGTTCACACACATATATTCTGTGACTTCACACACCTCCATTTGTGACGTTACACACCACCATTTTGACTTCACACACCTCCATTCTGTGACTTCACACACCTCCATTCTGTGACTTCACACACCTCCATTTTGACTTCACACACTTCCATTCTGTGACTTCACACACCTCCATTCTTTGACTTCGCACACCTCCATTGTTTAACTTCACACACCTCCATTCTTTGACTTCACACACCTCCATTCCATGACTTCACACACCTCTACTCTATCAGTTCACACACATCCATTCTATGAGTTCACACACCACCTTATTGACTTCACACACATCCATTCTATGACTTCGCACACCTACATTCTTATTTCGGGAACATCCATTGTATGAATTCACCCACCTCCATTCTATGACTTCACAAACCTCCATTCTATGACTTCACACTCCTCCATTCTATGACTTCACACACCTCCATTCTATGACTTCACACAACTCCATTCTATGACTTCACACACCTCCATTCTATGACTTCACACACCTCCATTCTGTGACTTCACACACCTCCATTCTATGAGTTCACACACCTGCATTGTGACTTCACACACCTCCATTCTATGACTTCACACACCTCCATTCTGACTTCACACACCACCATTCTGACTTCACAAACATCAATTCTGTGACTTCACACACCTCCATTCTTTGACTTCACACACCTCCATTGTGAGTCCACACACGTCCATTCTGACTTCACAAACATCAATTCTGTGACTTCACACACATCCATTCTACGACTTCACACACCTCCATTCTATGACTTCACAAACCTCCATTCTGACTTCACACACCTCCATTCTGACTTCACAAACATCAATTCTGTGACTTCACACACCTCCATTCTATGACTTCACACACCTCCATTCTATGACTTCACACACCTCCATTCTATGACTTCACACACTTCCATTCTTTGACTTCACACATCTCCATTGTGAGTTCACACACCTTCATTCTATGACTTCACACACCTCCATTCTGACTTCACACAGCTCCATTCTATGACTTCACACACCTCAATTCTCTGCCTTCACACATCTCCATTCTAGGATTTAACACAACTTCATTCTTACTTCACAAACATTCATTCTATGAGTTCACACACCTCCATTCTATGACTTCACACACCTCCATTCTATGACTTCACACACCTCCATTCTGTGACTTCACACATCTCAATTCTGTGACTTCACACACCTATATTATAACCTCACACACCTCCATTCTATGACTTTACACACCTCCATTCCATGACTTCACACACCTCAATTCTGTGACTTCACACACCTCCATTCTGAGTTCACACACCTCCATTCTGTCACTTCACACACGTCCAATCTGACTTCACACAGCTCCATTCTATGACTTCACACACCTCCATTCTGTGACTTCACACACCTCCATTCTATGACTTCACACACCTCCATTGTGACTTCACTCTCCTCCATTCTATGAGTTCACACACCTCCATTCTGACTTCACACACCTCCATTCTATGACTACACACAACTCCATTCTGACTTCACACATCTCCATTCTGTGACTTCACACACCTCCATTCCATGAATTCCCACACCTCCATTCGATGACTTCACACACCTTTATTCTTTGACTTCACACACCTCCATTCTATGAGTTAAAACACCTCCATTTGTGACTCTACACACCAACTTTTTTACTTCACAAACCTCCATTCTGTGATTTCACACACCTCCATTCTGTGACTTCACACACCTCCATTCCATGACTTCACACACCTCCATTCCATGACTTCACACACCTAAATTCTATGAGTTCACACACCTCCATTCTATGAGTTCACACACCTCCATTTTGACTTCACACACCTTCATTCTTACTTCAGAAACATCCATTCTATGACTTCACGCACCTCCAATCTATGACTTCACAAATCTCCTTTCTGTGCTTTAACACACCTCCATTCTGAGTTCACACACCTCCATTCTCTGAGTTCACACACCTCCATTCTGTGACTTAACACACCTAAATTCTATGACTTCACAGACCTCCATTCTGTGACTTCACACCCCTTTATTGTTTGACTTCACATACCTCCATTCTGTGACTTCACACACCTCCATTGTGAGTTCACACACCTTCATTCTGTGACTTCACACACCTCCATTCTGTGAATTCACACACCTCCATTCTGTGACTTCACACACCTACATTCTATGACTTCATACACCTCCATTCTTTGACTTCACACACCTCCATTCTGTGACTTCACACACCTCCATCTTGACTTCACACACTTCCATTCTTTGACTTCACACACCTCCATTCTCTGACTTCACACACCACCATTTTTTGACTTCCCGAACCTCCATTTTTGGACTTCACGCACCTCCATTCCATGACTTCACACATCTCCATTTTATGAGTTCACACAACTCCATTTTGACTTCACACACCTCCATTCTATTACTTCACACACCTTCATTCTACTTCAGAAAAATCCATTCTATGACTTCACACACCTCCATTCTATGACTTCACACACCTCCATTCTTTTACTTCACACACCTCCATTCTATGAGTTCACACACCTCCATTGGTGACTCTACACACCACCTTTTTGACTTCACACACCTCCATTCTGTGATTTCACACACCTCCATTCTGTGACTTCACACACCTTTATTGTTTGACCTCACACACCTCCATTCCTTGACTTCACACACCTCCATTCCAAGACTTCACACACCTCCATTCTGTGAGTTGACACACCTCCATTCTATGAATTCACACACCTCCATTTTGACTTCACACACCTCCATTCTATGACTTCATGCACCTTCATTCTTACTTCAGAAACATCCATTCTATGACTTCACGTACTTCCATTCTGTGACTAAACACACCTCCCTTCTATGACTTCAAAGACCTCCATTCTGTGACTTCACAAACCTTTATTGTTTGACTTCACACACCTTTATTGTTTGACTTCACACACCTCCCTTGTGAGTTCACACACATCCATTCTGTGACTTCACACACCTACATTCTGTGACTTCACACACCTCCATTCTGTGACTTCACACATCTCCATTCTGTGACTTCACACACCTCAATTCTGGCTTCACACACCTCCATTCTATAACTGCACACAATTCCATTCTATGACTTCACACTCCTCCATTCTTTGACTTCACGCACCTCCATTGTGAGTTCACACACCTCCATTCTATGACTTCACACAACTCCATTCTGACTTCACACAGCTCCATTCTATGACTTCACACACCTCCATTCTGTGCCTTCAAACACCTCCATTCTATGACTTAACACACCTTCATTCTTACTTCACAAACATCAATTCTATGACTTCACACACCTCCATTCTATGACTTCACAAACCTCCATTCTATGACTTCACACACCTCCATTCTATGACTTCACACCTCCATTCTGTGACTTCACACACCTCCATTCTGAGTTCACACACCTCCATTCTGTGACTTCACACTCCTCAAATCTCACTTCACACAGCTCCATTCTATGATTTCACACACCTCCATACTGTGCCTTCACACACCTCCATTCTATGACTTCACACACCTCCATTGTGACTTCACACACCTCTTTTCGATGACGTCACACATCTCCATTCTGTGACTTCACACACCTCCATTCTGTGACTTCACACACCTCCATTTTGACTTCACACACTTCCATTCTTTGACTTCACACACCTCCATTCTGTGACTTCACACACCACCATTGTTTGACTTCACACACCTCCATTTTTGGACTTCACACACCTCCTTTCCATGACTTCACTCATCTCCTTTTTATGAGTTCGCACACCTCCATTTTGACTTCACACACCTCCATTCTATGACTTCACACACCTCGATTCTACTTCAGAAACATCCATTCTATGACTTCATACACCTCCATTCTATGACTTCACAAACCTCCATTCTTTGACTTCACACACCTCCATTGTGAGTTCACACACCTCCATTCTGTGACTTCACACACCTCCATTCTGTGACTTCACACACCTCCGTTCTGTGACTTACACACCTCCATTCTATGACTTCACACACCTCGATTCTATGAATTCACACATCTCCATTCTGTGACTTCACACAACTCCATTCTATGACTTCCCACACCTCCATTCTGGGACTTCACACACCTCCATTCTGACTTCACACACCTCCGTTCTGTGACTTAACACACCTCCATTCTTTGACTTCAAACACCTCCTTTCCATGACTTCACACACCTCCATTTTATGACTTCACACACCTCCATTCTATGACTTCACACACCTCCATTCTTTGACTTCGCACACCTCCATTCTTTCACTTCACACACCTCCATTTTGAGTTCACACACCTACATTCTGTGACTTCACACACCTCCATTTGTGACTTTATACACCACCATTTTGACTTCACAAACCTCCATTCTGTGACTTCACAAACCTCCATTCTGTGACTTCACACACCTCCATTTTGACTTCACACACTTCCATTCTGTGACTTCACACACCTCCATTCTGTGACTTCGCATACCTCCATTGTTTGACTTCACACACCTCCATTCTTTGATTTCACACACCTCCATTCCATGACTTCACACACCTCCACTCTATCAGTTCACACACATCCATTCTATGAGTTCACATACCACCATTTTGATTGCACACACCTCCATTCTATTACTTCACACCTCTACAGTCTTACTTAAAAACATCCATTCTATAACTTTACAGACCTCCATTCTATGAGTTCACAAACGTCCATTCTATGACTTCACACACCTCCATTCTATGACTTCACACACCTCCATTCTATGACTTCACACACCTCCATTCTGACTTCACACACCTCCATTTTGACTTTACAAACATCAATTCTGTGACTTCACACACCTCCATTCTTTGACTTCACACACCTCCATTAGAGTTCACACACCTCCATTCTGACTTCACAAACATCACTTCTGTGACTTCACACACCTCCATTCTATGACTTCACACACCTCCATTGTATGACTACACACCTCTATTCTCTGACTTCACAAACCTCCATTCTGACTTCACACACCTCCATTCTTACCTCACAAACATCAATTCTGTGACTTCACACACCTCCATTCTATGTCTTCACACACCTCCATTCTATGACTTCACACACCTCCATTCTATGACTTCACACACTTCCATTCTTTGACTTCACACACCTCCATTCTGTGACTTCACACACCTCCATTCTGACCTCACAAACATCAATTCTGTGACTTCACACACCTCCATTCTATGTCTTCACATACCTCCATTCTATGAGTTCACACACCTCCATTTGTGACTCTACACACCACCTTTTTGACTTCACACACCTCCATTCTGTGATTTCACACTCCTCCATTCTGTGACTTCACACACCTTTATTGTTTCACTTCACACCTCCATTCTTTGACTTCACACACCTCCATTCCATGACTTCACACACTTCCATTCTATGAGTTCACACACCTCCATTCTATGAGTTCACACACCTCCATTTTGAATTCACACACCTCCAATCTATGACTTCCCCCACCTCCATTCTGTGACTTCACACACCTCAATTCTGTGACTTCACACACCTCCATTCTATGACTTCACACACCTCCATTCTGTGACTTCACACACCTCCATTCTGTCACTTCACACACCTCGATTTTGACTTCACACACTTCCATTCTTTGACTACACACCTCCGTTCTGTGACTTCACACACCACCATTGTTTGACTTCACACACCTGCATTTTTGGACTTCACACACCTCCTTTCCATGACTTCCACATCTCCATGTTATGAGTTCGCACACCTCCATTTTGACTTCACACACCTCCATATTATGACTTCACACACCTCCATTCTACTTCAGAAACCTCCATTCTGTGACTTCACACACCTTCATTCTGAGTTCACACACCTCAATCCTGTGACTTCACACACCTCAATTCTGGCTTCACACACCTTCATTCTATGACTTCACACACTCCCATTCTATGACTTCACACACCTCCATTGTTTGACTTCACACACCTCCATTGTGAGTTCACACACCTCCATTCTGTGACTTCACACACCTCCATTCTGTGCCTTCAAACACCTCCATTCAATGACTTAACACCCCTTCATTCTTACTTCACAAACATCAATTCTATGACTTCACACACCTCCATTCTATGACTTCACATACCTCCATCTGTGACTTCACACACCTCAGTTCTGTGACTTCACACACCTCCATTATGACTTCACACACCTCCATTCTATGACTTCACACACCTCCAATCTATGACTTCACACCTCCATTCTGTGACTTCACACACCTCCATTCTGAGTTCACACACCTCCATTCTGTGAATTCACACTCCTTAAATCTGATTTCACACAGCTTTATTCTATGATTTCACACACCTCCATACTGTGACTTCACACACCTCCATTCTATGACTTCACACACCTCCATTGTGACTTCACATCTCCATTTTATGAGTTCACACACCTCCATTCTGACTTCACACACCTCCATTCTATGACTCACACACCTCAATTTTGACTTCACACACCTACATTCTATGACTTCACACAACTCCATTCTGACTTCACACACCGCCATTCTGTGACTTCACACACCTCCATTCCATGACTTCACACACCTCCTTTCGATGACTTCACACACCTCCATTCTGTGACTTCACACACCTCCATTCTGTGACTTCACACACCTCCATTTTGACCTCACACACTTCCATTCTTTGACTTCACACACCTCCGTTCTGTGACTTCACACACCACAATTGTTTGCCTTCACACACCTCCATTTTTGGACTTCACACACCTCCTTTCCATGACTTCACTCATCTCCATTTTATGAGTTCGCACACCTCCATTTTGACTTCACACACCTCCATTCTATGACTTCACACACCTCCATTCTACTTCAGAAACATCCATTCTATGACTTCATACACCTCCATTCTATGACTTCACAAACCTCAATTCTTAGACTTCACACACCTTCATTCTGAGTTCACACACCTCAATTCTGTGTCTTTACACACCTCAATTTTGACTTCACACACCTACATTCTATGACTTCACACAACTCCATTCTGACTTCACACACCGCCATTCTGTGACTTCACACACCTCCATTCCATGACTTCACACACCTCCTTTCGATGACTTCACACACCTCCATTCTGTGACTTCACACACCTCCATTCTGTGACTTCACACACCTCCATTTTGACCTCACACACTTCCATTCTTTGACTTCACACACCTCCGTTCTGTGACTTCACACACCACAATTGTTTGCCTTCACACACCTCCATTTTTGGACTTCACACACCTCCTTTCCATGACTTCACTCATCTCCATTTTATGAGTTCGCACACCTCCATTTTGACTTCACACACCTCCATTCTATGACTTCACACACCTCCATTCTACTTCAGAAACATCCATTCTATGACTTCATACACCTCCATTCTATGCCTTCACAAACCTCAATTCTTAGACTTCACACACCTTCATTCTGAGTTCACACACCTCAATTCTGTGTCTTTACACACCTCAATTCTGGCTTCGCACACCTTCTTTCTATGAATTCACACACTTTCATTCTATGACTTCACACACCTCCATTGTGAGTTCACACACCTCCATTCTGTGACTTCACACACCTCCATTCTGTGACTTCACACACCTCCATTCTGTGACTTCACACACCTCCATTCTATGACTTCACACACCTCGATTCTATGAATTCACACATCAACATTCTGTGACTTCACACAACTCCATTCTATGACTTCCCACACCTCCATTCTGGGACTTCACACACCTTCATTCTGGGTTCACACACCTCCGTTCTGTGACTTAACACACCTTCATTCTGTGACTTCACACACCTTCATTCTATGACTTCACACACCTCCATTTTGAGTTCACACACCTCCATTCTGACTTCACACACCTCCATTCTATGACTTCACACAACTCCATTCCATGACTTCACACACCTCCATTCGATGCCTTCACACACCTCCATTCTGTGACTTCACACACCACCATTGTTTGACTTCACACACCTCCATTTTTGGACTTCACACACCTCCATTCCATGACTTCACACATCTCCATTTTATGAGTTCGCACACCTCCATTTTGACTTCACACACCTCCATTCTGTGACTTCACACACCTTCATTCTATGACTTCACAAACCTACATTCTGTGTCTTCACACACCTCCATTCTGAGTTCACACACCTCAATTCTCTGACTTCACACACCTCAATTCTGGCTTCACACACCTCCATTCTATGACTTCACACAATTCCTTTCTATGACTTCACACACCTCCATTCTTTGACTTCACACACCTCCATTGTGAGTTCACACACCTGCACTCTATGACTTCACACACCTCCATTCTTTGACTTCACACACCTCCATTCTATGACTTCACACACCTCCAATCTGTGCCTTCACACACCTCCATTCTATGACTTAACACACCCTCATTCTTACTTCACAAACATCCATTCTATAATCACACACCTCCATTATATGACTTAACACACCTCCATTCTATGACTTCACACACCTCCATTCAGTGACTTCAAACACCTCAATTCTGTGACTTCACACACTTCCATTATGACTTCACAAACCTCCATTCTATGACTTCACACACCTCCATTCTATGACTTCACACCTCCATTCTGTGTCTTCACACACCTCCATTCTGAGTTCACACACCTCCATTCTGTGACTTCACACAAGTCCATTCTTACTTCACACACCTCCATTCTGTGACTTCACACACCTCCATTCCATGACTTCACACACCTCCTTTCTATGATTTTACACACCTCCGTTCTGACTTCACACACCTCCATTCTATGACTTCAGACACCTCCTTTCTGTGGCTTCACATACCTCAATTCTGTGACTTCACACACCTCCATTATGACTTCACACACCTCCATTCTATGACTTCACACACCTCCATTCTATGACTTCACACACCTAGATTCTGTGACTTCACACACCTCCGTTCTGAGTTCACACACCTCAATTCTGTGACTTCACACACCTCCATTCTGTGACTTCGCACACCTCCAATCTGACTTCACACAGCTCCACTCTATGCCTTCCCACACCTCCATTCTATGATTTCACACACCTCAATTCTATGACTTCACACACCTCCATTCTGTGATTTCACACACCTCCATTCTGAGTTCAAACACCTCCGTTCTGTGACTTAACACACCTATATTCTGTTACTTCACACACCACCATTCTGAGTTAACACACCTCCATTCTGTGACTTCACACACCTCCATTCTGACTTCAAACAGCTCCATTCTATGACTTCACACACCTCCATTCTGTGCCTTCACACACCTCCATTCTATGATTTAACACACCTTCATTCTTACTTCACAAACATCCATTCTATGACTTCACACACCTCCATTCTATGACTTCACACACCTCCATTCTATGACTTCGCAAACCTCCATTCTGTGACTTCACACACCTCAATTCTGTGACTTCACACACCTCCATTATGACTTCACACACATCCATTCTATGACTTCACACACCTCCATTCTATGACTTCACACACCTTCATTCTGTGACTTCACACACCTCCATTCTGAGTTCACACACCTCCATTCTGTGACTTCACACAACTCCAATCTGACTTCACACAGCTCCATTCTATGACTTCACATACCTCCATTCTTTGACTTCACACACCTCCATTCTATGACTTCACACACCTGCATTGTGACTTCACACAGCTCCATACTATGAGTTCAGACACCTCCATTCTGACTTCACACACCTCCATTCTATGACTTCACACACCTCCATTCTGACTTCACACACCTCCATTCTATGACTTCACACAAGTCCATTCTGACTTCAGACACCTCCATTCTATGAGTTCACACACGTGCATTGTGACTTCACACACCTCCATTCTATGACTTCACACACCTCCATTCTGACTTCACACACCTCCATTCTGACTTCACAAACATCAATTCTGTGACTTCACACACCTCCATTCTTTCGCTTCACACTCCTCCATTGTGAGTTCACACACCTCCATTCTGAATTCACAAACATCAATTCTGTTACTTCACACACCTCCATTCTATGACTTCACACACCTCCATACTATGACTTCACAAACCTCCATTCTGACTTCACACACCTAAATTCTGACTTCACAAACATCAATTCTGTGACTTCACACACCTCCATTCTATGACTTCACACACCTCCATGCTTTGACTTCACACACCTCCATTCTATGACTTCACACACTTCCATTCTTTGACTTCACACACCTCCATTTTTTGACTTCACACATCTCCATTGTGAGTTCACACACCTCCATTCTATGACTTCACACACCTCCATTCTGACTTCACACAGCTCCATTCTATGACTTCACACACCTCCATTCTGTGCCTTCACACATCTCCATTTTATGACTTAACACACCTTCATTCTTTCTTCACAAACGTTCATTCTATGACTTCACACACCTCCATTCTATGACTTCACACACCTCCATTCTATGACTTCCACACCTCCATTATGTGACTTCACACACCACCATTCTATGACTTCACATACCTCCATTGTGACTTCACACACCTCCATTCTATGAGTTCACACACCTCCATTCTGTCTTCACACACCTCCATTCTATGACATCACACACCTCCATTCTGACTTCACACACCTCCATTCTATAACTTCACACAACTCCATTCTGACTTCACACACCTCCATTCTGTGATTTCACATACCTCCATTCTGTGACTTCACACACCTTTATTGTTTGACTTCACACACCTCCATTCTTCGACTTCACACACCTCCTTTCCATGACTTCACACACCTCCATTTTTGGACTTCACACACCTCCATTCCATGACTTCACACATCTCCATTTTATGAGTTCGCACACCTCCATTTTGACTTCACACAACTCCATTCTGTGACTTCACACACCTTCATTCTACTTCAGAAACATCAATTCTATGACTTCACACACCTCCATTCTATGACTTCACAAACCTACATTCTGTGTCTTCACACACCTCCATTCTGAGTTCACACACCTCAATTCTCTGACTTCACACACCTCAATTCTGGCTTCACACACCTCCATTCTATGACTTCACACAATTCCTTTCTATGACTTCACACACCTCCATTCTTTGACTTCACACACCTCCATTCTGTGACTTCGCACACCTCCAATCTGACTTCACACAGCTCCACTCTATGCCTTCCCACACCTCCATTCTATGATTTCACACACCTCCATTCTATGACTTCACACACCTCCATTCTGTGATTTCACACACCTCCATTCTGAGTTCAAACACCTCCGTTCTGTGACTTAACACACCTATATTCTGTTACTTCACACACCACCATTCTGAGTTAACACACCTCCATTCTGTGACTTCACACACCTCCATTCTGACTTCAAACAGCTCCATTCTATGACTTCACACACCTCCATTCTGTGCCTTCACACACCTCCATTCTATGATTTAACACACCTTCATTCTTACTTCACAAACATCCATTCTATGACTTCACACACCTCCATTCTATGACTTCACACACCTCCATTCTATGACTTCGCAAACCTCCATTCTGTGACTTCACACACCTCAATTCTGTGACTTCACACACCTCCATTATGACTTCACACACATCCATTCTATGACTTCACACACCTCCATTCTATGACTTCACACACCTTCATTCTGTGACTTCACACACCTCCATTCTGAGTTCACACACCTCCATTCTGTGACTTCACACAACTCCAATCTGACTTCACACAGCTCCATTCTATGACTTCACATACCTCCATTCTTTGACTTCACACACCTCCATTCTATGACTTCACACACCTGCATTGTGACTTCACACAGCTCCATACTATGAGTTCAGACACCTCCATTCTGACTTCACACACCTCCATTCTATGACTTCACACACCTCCATTCTGACTTCACACACCTCCATTCTATGACTTCACACAAGTCCATTCTGACTTCAGACACCTCCATTCTATGAGTTCACACACGTGCATTGTGACTTCACACACCTCCATTCTATGACTTCACACACCTCCATTCTGACTTCACACACCTCCATTCTGACTTCACAAACATCAATTCTGTGACTTCACACACCTCCATTCTTTCGCTTCACACTCCTCCATTGTGAGTTCACACACCTCCATTCTGAATTCACAAACATCAATTCTGTTACTTCACACACCTCCATTCTATGACTTCACACACCTCCATACTATGACTTCACAAACCTCCATTCTGACTTCACACACCTAAATTCTGACTTCACAAACATCAATTCTGTGACTTCACACACCTCCATTCTATGACTTCACACACCTCCATGCTTTGACTTCACACACCTCCATTCTATGACTTCACACACTTCCATTCTTTGACTTCACACACCTCCATTTTTTGACTTCACACATCTCCATTGTGAGTTCACACACCTCCATTCTATGACTTCACACACCTCCATTCTGACTTCACACAGCTCCATTCTATGACTTCACACACCTCCATTCTGTGCCTTCACACATCTCCATTTTATGACTTAACACACCTTCATTCTTTCTTCACAAACGTTCATTCTATGACTTCACACACCTCCATTCTATGACTTCACACACCTCCATTCTATGACTTCCACACCTCCATTATGTGACTTCACACACCACCATTCTATGACTTCACATACCTCCATTGTGACTTCACACACCTCCATTCTATGAGTTCACACACCTCCATTCTGTCTTCACACACCTCCATTCTATGACATCACACACCTCCATTCTGACTTCACACACCTCCATTCTATAACTTCACACAACTCCATTCTGACTTCACACACCTCCATTCTGTGATTTCACATACCTCCATTCTGTGACTTCACACACCTTTATTGTTTGACTTCACACACCTCCATTCTTCGACTTCACACACCTCCTTTCCATGACTTCACACACCTCCATTTTTGGACTTCACACACCTCCATTCCATGACTTCACACATCTCCATTTTATGAGTTCGCACACCTCCATTTTGACTTCACACAACTCCATTCTGTGACTTCACACACCTTCATTCTACTTCAGAAACATCAATTCTATGACTTCACACACCTCCATTCTATGACTTCACAAACCTACATTCTGTGTCTTCACACACCTCCATTCTGAGTTCACACACCTCAATTCTCTGACTTCACACACCTCAATTCTGGCTTCACACACCTCCATTCTATGACTTCACACAATTCCTTTCTATGACTTCACACACCTCCATTCTTTGACTTCACACACCTCCATTCTGTGACTTCGCACACCTCCAATCTGACTTCACACAGCTCCACTCTATGCCTTCCCACACCTCCATTCTATGATTTCACACACCTCCATTCTATGACTTCACACACCTCCATTCTGTGATTTCACACACCTCCATTCTGAGTTCAAACACCTCCGTTCTGTGACTTAACACACCTATATTCTGTTACTTCACACACCACCATTCTGAGTTAACACACCTCCATTCTGTGACTTCACACACCTCCATTCTGACTTCAAACAGCTCCATTCTATGACTTCACACACCTCCATTCTGTGCCTTCACACACCTCCATTCTATGATTTAACACACCTTCATTCTTACTTCACAAACATCCATTCTATGACTTCACACACCTCCATTCTATGACTTCACACACCTCCATTCTATGACTTCGCAAACCTCCATTCTGTGACTTCACACACCTCAATTCTGTGACTTCACACACCTCCATTATGACTTCACACACATCCATTCTATGACTTCACACACCTCCATTCTATGACTTCACACACCTTCATTCTGTGACTTCACACACCTCCATTCTGAGTTCACACACCTCCATTCTGTGACTTCACACAACTCCAATCTGACTTCACACAGATCCATTCTATGACTTCATATACCTCCATTCTTTGACTTCACACACCTCCATTCTATGACTTCACACACCTGCATTGTGACTTCACACAGCTCCATTCTATGAGTTCAGACACCTCCATTCTGACTTCACACACCTCCATTCTATGACTTCACACACCTCCATTCTGACTTCACACACCTCCATTCTATGACTTCACACAAGTCCATTCTGACTTCAGACACCTCCATTCTATGAGTTCACACACGTGCATTGTGACTTCACACACCTCCATTCTATGACTTCACACACCTCCATTCTGACTTGACACACCTCCATTCTGACTTCACAAACATCAATTCTGTGACTTCACACACCTCCATTCTTTCGCTTCACACTCCTCCATTGTGAGTTCACACACCTCCATTCTGAATTCACAAACATCAATTCTGTTACTTCACACACCTCCATTCTATGACTTCACACACCTCCATACTATGACTTCACAAACCTCCATTCTGACTTCACACACCTCCATTCTGACTTCACAAACATCAATTCTGTGACTTCACACACCTCCATTCTATGACTTCACACACCTCCATTCTTTGACTTCACACACCTCCATTCTATGACTTCACACACTTCCATTCTTTGACTTCACACACCTCCATTTTTTGACTTCACACATCTCCATTGTGAGTTCACACACCTCCATTCTATGACTTCACACACCTCCATTCTGACTTCACACAGCTCCATTCTATGACTTCACACACCTCCATTCTGTGCCTTCACACATCTCCATTTTATGACTTAACACACCTTCATTCTTTCATCACAAACGTTCATTCTATGACTTCACACACCTCCATTCTATGACTTCACACACCTCCATTCTATGACTTCCATACCTCCATTATGTGACTTCACACACCACCATTCTATGACTTCACATACCTCCATTGTGACTTCACACACCTCCATTCTATGAGTTCACACACCTCCATTCTGTCTTCACACACCTCCATTCTATGACATCACACACCTCCATTCTGACTTCACACACCTCCATTCTATAACTTCACACAACTCCATTCTGACTTCACACACCTCCATTCTGTGATTTCACATACCTCCATTCTGTGACTTCACACACCTTTATTGTTTGACTTCACACACCTCCATTCTTCGACTTCCCACACCTCCTTTCCATGACTTCACACACCTCCATTTTTGGACTTCACACACCTCCATTCCATGACTTCACACATCTCCATTTTATGAGTTCGCACACCTCCATTTTGACTTCACACACCTCCATTCTGTGACTTCACACACCTTCATTCTACTTCAGAAACATCAATTCTATGACTTCACACACCTCCACTCTATGACTTCACAAACCTACATTCTGTGTCTTCACACACCTCCATTCTGAGTTCACACACCTCAATTCTCTGACTTCACACACCTCAATTCTGGCTTCACACACCTCCATTCTATGACTTCACACAATTCCTTTCTATGACTTCACACACCTCCATTCTTTGACTTCACACACCTCCATTGTGAGTTCACACACCTCCACTCTATGACTTCACACACCTCCATTATGACTTCACACAGCTCCATTCTATGACTTCACACACCTCCAATCTGTGCCTTCACACACCTCCATTCTATGAATTAACACACCCTCATTCTTACTTCACAAACATCCATTCTATGATCACACACCTCCATTCTATGACTTAACACACCTCCATTCTATGACTTCACACACCTCCCTTCAGTGACTTCACACACCTCAATTCTGTGACTTCACACACTTCCATTATGACTTCACAAACCTCCATTCTATGACTTCACACACCTCCATTCTATGACTTCACACCTCCATACTGTGACTTCACACACCTCCATTCTGAGTTCACACACCTCCATTCTGTGACTTCACACAAGTCCATTCTTACTTCACACACCTTCATTCTGTGACTTCACACACCTCCATTCCTTGACTTCACACACCTCCATTCTATGATTTCACACACCTCCGTTCTGACTTCACACACCTCCATTCTATGACTTCACACACCTCCATTCTGTGGCTTCACATACCTCAATTCTGTGACTTCACACACCTCCAATATGACTTCACACACCTCCATTCTATGACTTCACACACCTCCATTCTATGACTTCACACACCTAGATTCTGTGACTTCACACACCTCCGTTCTGAGTTCACACACCTCAATTCTGTGACTTCACACACCTCCATTCTGACTTCACCGAGCTCCATTCAATGACTTCACACACCTCCATTCTGTGACTTCGCACACCTCCAATCTAACTTCACACAGCTCCACTCTATGCCTTCCCACACCTCCATTCTATGATTTCACACACCTCCATTCTATGACTTCACACACCTCCATTCTGTGATTTCACACACCTCCATTCTGAGTTCAAACACCTCCGTTCTGTGACTTAACACACCTATATTCTGTTACTTCACACACCACCATTCTGAGTTAACACACCTCCATTCTGTGACTTCACACACCTCCATTCTGACTTCAATCAGCTCCATTCTATGACTTCACACACCTCCATTCTGTGCCTTCACACACCTCCATTCAATGATTTAACACACCTTCATTCTTACTTCACAAACATCCATTCTATGAATTCACACACCTCCATTCTATGACTTCACACACCTCCATTCTATCACTTCGCAAACCTCCATTCTGTGACTTCACACACCTCAATTCTGTGACTTCACACACCTCCATTATGACTTCACACACATCCATTCTATGACTTCACACACCTCCATTCTATGACTTCACACACCTTCATTCTGTGACTTCACACACCTCCATTCTGAGTTCACACACCTCCATTCTGTGACTTCACACAACTCCAATCTGACTTCACACAGCTCCATTCTATGACTTCACATACCTCCATTCTTTGACTTCACACACCTCCATTCTTTCGCTTCACACTCCTCCATTGTGAGTTCACACACCTCCATTCTGAATTCACAAACATCAATTCTGTTACTTCACACACCTCCATTCTATGACTTCACACACCTCCATACTATGACTTCACAAACCTCCATTCTGACTTCACACACCTAAATTCTGACTTCACAAACATCAATTCTGTGACTTCACACACCTCCATTCTATGACTTCACACACCTCCATGCTTTGACTTCACACACCTCCATTCTATGACTTCACACACTTCCATTCTTTGACTTCACACACCTCCATTTTTTGACTTCACACATCTCCATTGTGAGTTCACACACCTCCATTCTATGACTTCACACACCTCCATTCTGACTTCACACAGCTCCATTCTATGACTTCACACACCTCCATTCTGTGCCTTCACACATCTCCATTTTATGACTTAACACACCTTCATTCTTTCATCACAAACGTTCATTCTATGACTTCACACACCTCCATTCTATGACTTCACACACCTCCATTCTATGACTTCCATACCTCCATTATGTGACTTCACACACCACCATTCTATGACTTCACATACCTCCATTGTGACTTCACACACCTCCATTCTATGAGTTCACACACCTCCATTCTGTCTTCACACACCTCCATTCTATGACATCACACACCTCCATTCTGACTTCACACACCTCCATTCTATAACTTCACACAACTCCATTCTGACTTCACACACCTCCATTCTGTGATTTCACATACCTCCATTCTGTGACTTCACACACCTTTATTGTTTGACTTCACACACCTCCATTCTTCGACTTCCCACACCTCCTTTCCATGACTTCACACACCTCCATTTTTGGACTTCACACACCTCCATTCCATGACTTCACACATCTCCATTTTATGAGTTCGCACACCTCCATTTTGACTTCACACACCTCCATTCTGTGACTTCACACACCTTCATTCTACTTCAGAAACATCAATTCTATGACTTCACACACCTCCACTCTATGACTTCACAAACCTACATTCTGTGTCTTCACACACCTCCATTCTGAGTTCACACACCTCAATTCTCTGACTTCACACACCTCAATTCTGGCTTCACACACCTCCATTCTATGACTTCACACAATTCCTTTCTATGACTTCACACACCTCCATTCTTTGACTTCACACACCTCCATTGTGAGTTCACACACCTCCACTCTATGACTTCACACACCTCCATTATGACTTCACACAGCTCCATTCTATGACTTCACACACCTCCAATCTGTGCCTTCACACACCTCCATTCTATGAATTAACACACCCTCATTCTTACTTCACAAACATCCATTCTATGATCACACACCTCCATTCTATGACTTAACACACCTCCATTCTATGACTTCACACACCTCCCTTCAGTGACTTCACACACCTCAATTCTGTGACTTCACACACTTCCATTATGACTTCACAAACCTCCATTCTATGACTTCACACACCTCCATTCTATGACTTCACACCTCCATACTGTGACTTCACACACCTCCATTCTGAGTTCACACACCTCCATTCTGTGACTTCACACAAGTCCATTCTTACTTCACACACCTTCATTCTGTGACTTCACACACCTCCATTCCTTGACTTCACACACCTCCATTCTATGATTTCACACACCTCCGTTCTGACTTCACACACCTCCATTCTATGACTTCACACACCTCCATTCTGTGGCTTCACATACCTCAATTCTGTGACTTCACACACCTCCAATATGACTTCACACACCTCCATTCTATGACTTCACACACCTCCATTCTATGACTTCACACACCTAGATTCTGTGACTTCACACACCTCCGTTCTGAGTTCACACACCTCAATTCTGTGACTTCACACACCTCCATTCTGACTTCACCGAGCTCCATTCAATGACTTCACACACCTCCATTCTGTGACTTCGCACACCTCCAATCTAACTTCACACAGCTCCACTCTATGCCTTCCCACACCTCCATTCTATGATTTCACACACCTCCATTCTATGACTTCACACACCTCCATTCTGTGATTTCACACACCTCCATTCTGAGTTCAAACACCTCCGTTCTGTGACTTAACACACCTATATTCTGTTACTTCACACACCACCATTCTGAGTTAACACACCTCCATTCTGTGACTTCACACACCTCCATTCTGACTTCAATCAGCTCCATTCTATGACTTCACACACCTCCATTCTGTGCCTTCACACACCTCCATTCAATGATTTAACACACCTTCATTCTTACTTCACAAACATCCATTCTATGAATTCACACACCTCCATTCTATGACTTCACACACCTCCATTCTATCACTTCGCAAACCTCCATTCTGTGACTTCACACACCTCAATTCTGTGACTTCACACACCTCCATTATGACTTCACACACATCCATTCTATGACTTCACACACCTCCATTCTATGACTTCACACACCTTCATTCTGTGACTTCACACACCTCCATTCTGAGTTCACACACCTCCATTCTGTGACTTCACACAACTCCAATCTGACTTCACACAGCTCCATTCTATGACTTCACATACCTCCATTCTTTGACTTCACACACCTCCATTCTTTCGCTTCACACTCCTCCATTGTGAGTTCACACACCTCCATTCTGAATTCACAAACATCAATTCTGTTACTTCACACACCTCCATTCTATGACTTCACACACCTCCATACTATGACTTCACAAACCTCCATTCTGACTTCACACACCTAAATTCTGACTTCACAAACATCAATTCTGTGACTTCACACACCTCCATTCTATGACTTCACACACCTCCATGCTTTGACTTCACACACCTCCATTCTATGACTTCACACACTTCCATTCTTTGACTTCACACACCTCCATTTTTTGACTTCACACATCTCCATTGTGAGTTCACACACCTCCATTCTATGACTTCACACACCTCCATTCTGACTTCACACAGCTCCATTCTATGACTTCACACACCTCCATTCTGTGCCTTCACACATCTCCATTTTATGACTTAACACACCTTCATTCTTTCATCACAAACGTTCATTCTATGACTTCACACACCTCCATTCTATGACTTCACACACCTCCATTCTATGACTTCCATACCTCCATTATGTGACTTCACACACCACCATTCTATGACTTCACATACCTCCATTGTGACTTCACACACCTCCATTCTATGAGTTCACACACCTCCATTCTGTCTTCACACACCTCCATTCTATGACATCACACACCTCCATTCTGACTTCACACACCTCCATTCTATAACTTCACACAACTCCATTCTGACTTCACACACCTCCATTCTGTGATTTCACATACCTCCATTCTGTGACTTCACACACCTTTATTGTTTGACTTCACACACCTCCATTCTTCGACTTCCCACACCTCCTTTCCATGACTTCACACACCTCCATTTTTGGACTTCACACACCTCCATTCCATGACTTCACACATCTCCATTTTATGAGTTCGCACACCTCCATTTTGACTTCACACACCTCCATTCTGTGACTTCACACACCTTCATTCTACTTCAGAAACATCAATTCTATGACTTCACACACCTCCATTCTATGACTTCACAAACCTACATTCTGTGTCTTCACACACCTCCATTCTGAGTTCACACACCTCAATTCTCTGACTTCACACACCTCAATTCTGGCTTCACACACCTCCATTCTATGACTTCACACAATTCCTTTCTATGACTTCACACACCTCCATTCTTTGACTTCACACACCTCCATTGTGAGTTCACACACCTCCACTCTATGACTTCACACACCTCCATTATGACTTCACACAGCTCCATTCTATGACTTCACACACCTCCAATCTGTGCCTTCACACACCTCCATTCTATGAATTAACACACCCTCATTCTTACTTCACAAACATCCATTCTATGATCACACACCTCCATTCTATGACTTAACACACCTCCATTCTATGACTTCACACACCTCCCTTCAGTGACTTCACACACCTCAATTCTGTGACTTCACACACTTCCATTATGACTTCACAAACCTCCATTCTATGACTTCACACACCTCCATTCTATGACTTCACACCTCCATACTGTGACTTCACACACCTCCATTCTGAGTTCACACACCTCCATTCTGTGACTTCACACAAGTCCATTCTTACTTCACACACCTCCATTCTGTGACTTCACACACCTCCATTCCTTGACTTCACACACCTCCATTCTATGATTTCACACACCTCCGTTCTGACTTCACACACCTCCATTCTATGACTTCACACACCTCCATTCTGTGGCTTCACATACCTCAATTCTGTGACTTCACACACCTCCAATATGACTTCACACACCTCCATTCTATGACTTCACACACCTCCATTCTATGACTTCACACACCTAGATTCTGTGACTTCACACACCTCCGTTCTGAGTTCACACACCTCAATTCTGTGACTTCACACACCTCCATTCTGACTTCACCGAGCTCCATTCAATGACTTCACACACCTCCATTCTGTGACTTCGCACACCTCCAATCTAACTTCACACAGCTCCACTCTATGCCTTCCCACACCTCCATTCTATGATTTCACACACCTCCATTCTATGACTTCACACACCTCCATTCTGTGATTTCACACACCTCCATTCTGAGTTCAAACACCTCCGTTCTGTGACTTAACACACCTATATTCTGTTACTTCACACACCACCATTCTGAGTTAACACACCTCCATTCTGTGACTTCACACACCTCCATTCTGACTTCAATCAGCTCCATTCTATGACTTCACACACCTCCATTCTGTGCCTTCACACACCTCCATTCAATGATTTAACACACCTTCATTCTTACTTCACAAACATCCATTCTATGAATTCACACACCTCCATTCTATGACTTCACACACCTCCATTCTATCACTTCGCAAACCTCCATTCTGTGACTTCACACACCTCAATTCTGTGACTTCACACACCTCCATTATGACTTCACACACATCCATTCTATGACTTCACACACCTCCATTCTATGACTTCACACACCTTCATTCTGTGACTTCACACACCTCCATTCTGAGTTCACACACCTCCATTCTGTGACTTCACACAACTCCAATCTGACTTCACACAGCTCCATTCTATGACTTCACATACCTCCATTCTTTGACTTCACACACCTCCATTCTATGACTTCACACACCTGCATTGTGACTTCACACAGCTCCATTCTATGAGTTCACACACCTCCATTCTGACTTCACACACCTCCATTCTATGACTTCACACACCTCCATTCTGACTTCACACACCTCCATTCTATGACTTCACACAAGTCCATTCTGACTTCAGACACCTCCATTCTATGAGTTCACACACGTGCATTGTGACTTCACACACCTCCATTCTATGACTTCACACACCTCCATTCTGACTTGACACACCTCCATTCTGACTTCACAAACATCAATTCTGTGACTTCACATACCTCCATTCTATGACTTCACACACCTCCATTGTGAGTTCACACACCTCCATTCTGAATTCACAAACATCAATTCTGTGACTTCACACACCTCCATTCTATGACTTCACACACCTCCATACTATGACTTCACAAACCTCCATTCTGACTTCACACACCTCCATTCTGACTTCACACACTTCCATTCTTTGACTTAACACACCTCCATTTTTTGACTTCACACATCTCCATTGTGAGTTCACACACCTCCATTCTATGACTTCACACACCTCCATTCTGTCTTCACACAGCTCCATTCTATGATTTCACACACCTCCATTCTGTGCCTTCACACATCTCCATTTTATGACTTAACACACCTTCATTCTTTCTTCACAAACATTCATTCTATGACTTCACACACCTCCATACTATGACTTCACAAACCTCCATTCTGACTTCACACACCTCCATTCTGACTTCACACACTTCCATTCTTTGACTTAACACACCTCCATTTTTTGACTTCACACATCTCCATTGTGAGTTCACACACCTCCATTCTATGAGTTCACACACCTCCATTCTGTCTTCACACACCTCCATTCTATGACATCACACACCTCCATTCTGACTTCACACACCTCCTTTCTATAACTTCACACAAGTCCATTCTGACTTCACACACCTCCATTCTGTGATTTCACATACCTCCATTCTGTGACTTCACACACCTTTATTGTTTGACTTCACACACCTCCATTCTTTGACTTCACACACCTCCTTTCCATGACTTCACACACCTCCATTCTACGAGTTCACACACCTCCATTCTATGAGTTCACACACCTCCATTTTGACTTCACAAACCTCCATTCTATGACTTCACACACCTGCATTCTTACTTCAGAAACATCCATTATAGGACTTCACGCACTTCCATTCTATGACTTCACACACCTCCTTTCTGTGACTTCACACACCTCCATTCTGTGACTTCACACACCTCCATTCTGTGACTACACACATCTCCATTCTGTGACTTAACACACCTCCATTTTTTGACTTCACACACCTCCATTCTATGACTTCACACACCTCCAGACTGTGACTTCACACACCTCCATTTTGACTTCACACACTTCCATTGTTTGAATTCACACACCTCCATTCTGTGACTTCACACACATTAACATTGTTTGACTTCACACACCTCTATTTTTGGACTTCACACACCTCCATTCCATGACTTCACAAATCTCCAGTTTATGAGTTCGCACACCTCCATTTTGACTTCACACACCTCCATTCTATGACTTCACACACCTTCATTCTACTTCAGAAACATCCGTTCTATGACTTCACACACCTCCATTCTATGATTTCACAAACCTTCATTCTGTGACTTCACACACCTCCATTCTGAGTTCACACACCTCAATTCTGTGACTTCACACACCTCAATTCTGGCTTCACACGCCTCCATTCTATGACTTCACACACTTCCATTTTATGACTTCACACACCTCCATTCTGTGCCTTCACACACCTCCATTCTTTGACTTCACACACCTCCATTCTGTGACTTCACACACCTCCATTCTTTGACTTCACACACCTCCATTCTGTGACTTCAGACACCTCCATTCTATAACTTCAAACACCTCCATTCTATGAATTCACACATCTCCATTCTGTGACTTCACACAACTCCCTTCTATGACTTCCCACGCCTCCATTCTGGGACTTCACACACCTCCATTCTATGACTTCAAACACCTATATTCTTTGACTTCGCACACCTCCATTCTTTGACTTCACACACCTCCATTTTGATTTCACACACATACATTCTGTGACTTCACACACCTCCATTTGTGACGTTACACACCACCATGTCACTTCACACACCTCCATTCTGTGACTTCACACACCTCCATTCTGTGACTTCACACACCTCCATTTTGACTTCACACACTTCCATTCTGTGACTTCACACACCTCCATTCTGTGACTTCGCACACCTCTTTGTTTGACTTCACACACCTCCATTCTGTGACTTCACACACCTCCATTCCATGACTTCACACACCTCCATTCTGTGATTTCACACACCTCCATTCTGTGACTTCACACACCTTTATTGTTTGACTTCACACAATGCATTCTTTGATTTCACACACCTTTATTCCATGACTTCACACACCTCCATTCTATGAGTTCTCAGACCTCCATTCTATGAGTTCACACACCTCCATTTTGACTTCATACACCTCCATTTTATGACTTCACACACATTCATTCTTATTCAGAAACATCCATTCTATGACTTCACACACCTCCATTCTATGACTTCACACACCTCCATTCTGTGACTGCACACACCTCCATTCCATGACTTCACACACCTCCATTCTTTGACTTCACACACCTCCTTTCTTTGACTTCACACACCTCCATTCTGAGTTCACACACCTCAATTCTGTGTCTTCACACACCTCAATTCTGGCTTCACACACCTCCATTCTATGACTTCACACACTGCCATTCTATGACTTCACACACCTCCATTCTGTGACTTCAAACACCTCCATTCTTTGACTTCACACACCTCCATTCTGTGACTTCACACACCTCCATTCTTTGACTTCACACACCTCCATTCTGTGACTTCAGACACCTCCATTCTATGACTTCACACACCTCCATTCTATGAATTCACACATCTCCATTCTGTGACTTCACACAACTCCATTCTATGACTTCCCACACCTCCATTCTGGGATTTCACACACCTCCATTCTGAGGCCACACACCTCCGTTCTGTGTCTTAACACACCTTCATTCCGTGACTTCACACACCTTCATTCTATGATTTCACACACCTACATTCTATGACTTCACACACCTCCATTCTATGACTTCACACACCTATATTCTTTGACTTCGCACACCTCCATTCTTTGACTTCACACACCTCCATTTTGAGTTCACACACATATATTCTGTGACTTCACACACCTCCATTTGTGACGTTACACACCACCATTTTGACTTCACACACCTCCATTCTGTGACTTCACACACTTCCATTCTGTGACTTCACACACCTCCATTCTGTGGCTTCACATACCTCAATTCTGTGACTTCACACACCTCCAATATGACTTCACACACCTCCATTCTATGACTTCACACACCTCCATTCTATGACTTCACACACCTAGATTCTGTGACTTCACACACCTCCGTTCTGAGTTCACACACCTCAATTCTGTGACTTCACACACCTCCATTCTGACTTTACCCAGCTCCATTCAATGACTTCACACACCTCCATTCTGTGACTTCGCACACCTCCAATCTGACTTCACACAGCTCCACTCTGTGCCTTCCCACACTTCCATTCTATGATTTCACACACCTCCATTCTATGACTTCACACACCTCCATTCTGTGATTTCACACACCTCCATTCTGAGTTCAAACACCTTCGTTCTGTGACTTAACACACCTATATTCTGTTACTTCACACACCACCATTCTGAGTTAACACACCTCCATTCTGTGACTTCACACACCTCCATTCTGACTTCAAACAGCTCCATTCTATGACTTCACACACCTCCATTCTGTGCCTTCACACACCTCCATTCTATGATTTAACACACCTTCATTCTTACTTCACAAACATCCATTCTATGAATTCACACACCTCCATTCTATGACTTCACACACCTCCATTCTATCACTTCGCAAACCTCCATTCTGTGACTTCACACACCTCAATTCTGTGACTTCACACACCTCCATTATGACTTCACACACATCCATTCTATGACTTCACACACCTCCATTCTATGCCTTCACACACCTTCATTCTGTGACTTCACACACCTCCATTCTGAGTTCACACACCTCCATTCTGTGACTTCACACAACTCCAATCTGACTTCACACAGCTCCATTCTATGACTTCACATACCTCCATTCTTTGACTTCACACACCTCCATTCTATGACTTCACACACCTGCATTGTGACTTCACACAGCTCCATTCTATGAGTTCACACACCTCCATTCTGACTTCACACACCTCCATTCTATGACTTCACACACCTCCATTCTGACTTCACACACCTCCATTCTATGACTTCACACAAGTCCATTCTGACTTCAGACACCTCCATTCTATGAGTTCACACACGTGCATTGTGACTTCACACACCTCCATTCTATGACTTCACACACCTCCATTCTGACTTCACACACCTCCATTCTGACTTCACAAACATCAATTCTGTGACTTCACACACCTCCATTCTATGACTTCACACACCTCCATACTATGACTTCACAAACCTCCATTCTGACTTCACACACCTCCATTCTGACTTCACACACTTCCATTCTTTGACTTAACACACCTCCATTCTATGAGTTCACACACGTGCATTGTGACTTCACACACCTCCATTCTATGACTTCACACACCTCCATTCTGTCTTCACACAGCTCCATTCTATGATTTCACACACCTCCATTCTGTGCCTTCACACATCTCCATTTTATGACTTAACACACCTTCATTCTTTCTTCACAAACATTCATTCTATGACTTCACACACCTCCATTCTATGACTTCACACACCTCCATTCTATGACTTCCACACCTCCTTTCTGTGACTTCACACACCACCATTCTATGACTTCACATACCTCCATTGTGACTTCACACACCTCCATTCTATGAGTTCACACACCTCCATTCTGTCTTCACACACCTCCATTCTACGACATCACACACCTCCATTCTGACTTCACACACCTCCATTCTATAACTTCACACAAGTCCATTCTGACTTCACACACCTCCATTCTGTGATTTCACATACCTCCATTCTGTGACTTCAAACACCTTTATTGTTTGACTTCACACACCTCCATTCTTTGACTTCACACACCTCCTTTCCATGACTTCACACACCTCCATTCTATGAGTTCACACACCTCCATTCTATGAGTTCACACACCTCCATTTTGACTTCACAAACCTCCATTCTATGACTTCACACACCTGCATTCTTACTTCAGAAACATCCATTATAGGACTTCACGCACTTCCATTCTATGACTTCACACACCTCCTTTCTGTGACTTCACACACCTCCATTCTGTGACTTCACACACCTCCATTCTGTGACTACACACATCTCCATTCTGTGACTTAACACACCTCCATTTTTTGACTTCACACACCTCCATTCTATGACTTCACACACCTCCAGACTGTGACTTCACACACCTCCATTTTGACTTCACACACTTCCATTGTTTGAATTCACACACCTCCATTCTGTGACTTCACACACATTAACATTGTTTGACTTCACACACCTCTATTTTTGGACTTCACACACCTCCATTCCATGACTTCACAAATCTCCAGTTTATGAGTTCGCACACCTCCATTTTGACTTCACACACCTCCATTCTATGACTTCACACACCTTCATTCTACTTCAGAAACATCCGTTCTATGACTTCACACACCTCCATTCTATGATTTCACAAACCTTCATTCTGTGACTTCACACACCTCCATTCTGAGTTCACACACCTCAATTCTGTGACTTCACACACCTCAATTCTGGCTTCACACGCCTCCATTCTATGACTTCACACACTTCCATTTTATGACTTCACACACCTCCATTCTGTGCCTTCACACACCTCCATTCTTTGACTTCACACACCTCCATTCTGTGACTTCACACACCTCCATTCTTTGACTTCACACACCTCCATTCTGTGACTTCAGACACCTCCATTCTATAACTTCAAACACCTCCATTCTATGAATTCACACATCTCCATTCTGTGACTTCACACAACTCCCTTCTATGACTTCCCACGCCTCCATTCTGGGACTTCACACACCTCCATTCTATGACTTCAAACACCTATATTCTTTGACTTCGCACACCTCCATTCTTTGACTTCACACACCTCCATTTTGATTTCACACACATACATTCTGTGACTTCACACACCTCCATTTGTGACGTTACACACCACCATGTCACTTCACACACCTCCATTCTGTGACTTCACACACCTCCATTCTGTGACTTCACACACCTCCATTTTGACTTCACACACTTCCATTCTGTGACTTCACACACCTCCATTCTGTGACTTCGCACACCTCTTTGTTTGACTTCACACACCTCCATTCTGTGACTTCACACACCTCCATTCCATGACTTCACACACCTCCATTCTGTGATTTCACACACCTCCATTCTGTGACTTCACACACCTTTATTGTTTGACTTCACACAATGCATTCTTTGATTTCACACACCTTTATTCCATGACTTCACACACCTCCATTCTATGAGTTCTCAGACCTCCATTCTATGAGTTCACACACCTCCATTTTGACTTCATACACCTCCATTTTATGACTTCACACACATTCATTCTTATTCAGAAACATCCATTCTATGACTTCACACACCTCCATTCTATGACTTCACACACCTCCATTCTGTGACTGCACACACCTCCATTCCATGACTTCACACACCTCCATTCTTTGACTTCACACACCTCCATTCTTTGACTTCACACACCTCCATTCTGAGTTCACACACCTCAATTCTGTGACTTCACACACCTCAATTCTGGCTTCACACACCTCCATTCTTTGACTTCACACACTGCCATTCTATGACTTCACACACCTCCATTCTGTGACTTCAAACACCTCCATTCTTTGACTTCACACACCTCCATTCTGTGACTTCACACACCTCCATTCTTTGACTTCACACACCTCCATTCTGTGACTTCAGACACCTCCATTCTATGACTTCACACACCTCCATTCTATGAATTCACACATCTCCATTCTGTGACTTCACACAACTCCATTCTATGACTTCCCACACCTCCATTCTGGGATTTCACACACCTCCATTCTGAGGCCACACACCTCCGTTCTGTGTCTTAACACACCTTCATTCCGTGACTTCACAAACCTTCATTCTATGATTTCACACACCTACATTCTATGACTTCACACACCTCCATTCTATGACTTCACACACCTATATTCTTTGACTTCGCACACCTCCATTCTTTGACTTCACACACCTCCATTTTGAGTTCACACACATATATTCTGTGACTTCACACACCTCCATTTGTGACGTTACACACCACCATTTTGACTTCACACACCTCCATTCTGTGACTTCACACACCTCCATTCTGTGACTTCACACACCTCCATTTTGACTTCACACACTTCCATTCTTTGACTTCGCACACCTCCATTGTTTGACTTCACACACCTCCATTCTTTGACTTCACACACCTCCATTCCATGACTTCACACACCTCTACTCTATCAGTTCACACACATCCATTCTATGAGTTCACACACCACCTTATTGACTTCACACACATCCATTCTATGACTTCGCACACCTACATTCTTATTTCAGGAACATCCATTGTATGAATTCACCCACCTCCATTCTATGACTTCACACACCTCCATTCTATGACTTCACACACCTCCATTCTATGACTTCACACACCTCTATTCTATGACTTCACACACCTCCATTCTGGGACTTCACACACCTCCATTCTAGGAGTTCACACACCTGCATTGTGACTTCACACACCTCCATTCTATGACTTCACACACCTCCATTCTGACTTCACACACCTCCATTCTGACTTCACAAACATCAATTCTGTGACTTCACACACCTCCATTCTTTGACTTCACACACCTCCATTGTGAGTCCACACACGTCCATTCTGACTTCACAAACATCAATTCTGTGACTTCACACACATCCATTCTACGACTTCACACACCTCCATTCTATGACTTCACAAATCTCCATTCTGACTTCACACACCTCCATTCTGACTTCACAAACATCAATTCTGTGACTTCACACACCTCCATTCTATGACTTCACACACCTCCATTCTATGACTTCACACACCTCCATTCCATGACTTCACACACTTCCATTCTTTGACTTCACACATCTCCATTCTTTGACTTCACACATCTCCATTGTGAGTTCACACACCTTCATTCTATGACTTCACACACCTCCATTCTGACTTCACACAGCTCCATTCTATGACTTCACACACCTCAATTCTCTGCCTTCACACATCTCCATTCTAGGATTTAACACACCTTCATTCTTACTTCACAAACATTCATTCTATGACTTCACACACCTCCATTCTATGACTTCACACACCTCCATTCTATGACTTCACACACCTCCATTCTGTGTTGACACACCTCAATTCTATGACTTCACACACCTCCATTCTGTCTTCACACACCTTCATTCTATGACTTCACACACCTCCATTTTGACATCACACACCTCCATTCTATGACTTCATAGACATCGAATCTGTGATTTCACTCACCTGCACTCTATGACTTCACACTCCTCCATTCTATGATTTCCCACACCTCCTTTTTATGACTTCACCCACCTCCAATCTATGACTACACACCTCCATTCTGACTTCACAAACCTGAATTCTGTGACTTCACACACCTCCATTCTATGAGTTCACACACCTCCATTCTGTGACGTCACACACCTCCATTCTGTGATTTCACACACCTACATTCTGTGACTTCACACACCTCCTTTCTATGACTTCACACACCTCCATTCTGTGACTTCACACACCTCCATTCTATGACTTCACACACCTCCATTCTATGATTTCACACACCTACATTGTGACATCACACACCTCCATTCTATGAGTTCACACACCTCCATTCTCTGAGTTCACACACCTCCATTCTGTGACTTAACACACCTCCATTCTATGACTTCACAGACCTCCATTCTGTGACTTCACACCCCTTTATTGTTTGACTTCACATACCTCCATTCTGTGACTTCACACACCTCCATTTTGAGTTCACACACCTTCATTCTGTGACTTCACACACCTCCATTCTGTGACTTCACACACCTCCATTCTGTGACTTCATACACCTACATTCTAGGACTTCATACACCTACATTCTGTGACTTCACACACCTCCATTCTGTGACTTCACACACCTCCATCTTGACTTCACACACTTCCATTCTTTGACTTCACACACCTCCATTCTCTGACTTCACACACCACCATTGTTTGACTTCACAAACCTCCATTTTTGGACTTCACGCACCTCCATTTCATGACTTCACACATCTCCATTTTATGAGTTCACACAACTCCATTTTGACTTCACACACCACCATTCTATTACTTCACACACCTTCATTCTACTTCAGAAACATCCATTCTATGACTTCAAACACCTCTATTCTATGACTTCACACACCTCCATTCTTTTACTTCACACACCTCCATTCTATGAGTTCACACAACTCCATTGGTGACTCTACACACCACCTTTTTGACTTCACACACCTCCATTCTGTGATTTCACACACCTCCATTCTGTGACTTCACACACCTCAATTCTGTGACTTCACACACCTCCATTATGACTTCACACACCGCCATTCTATGACTTCACACACCTCCATTCTATGACTTCACACCTCCATTCTGTGATTTCACACACCTCCATTCTGAGTTCACACACATCCATTCTGTGACTTCACACACCTCCAATCTGACTTCACACAGCTCCATTCTATGACTTAACACACCTGCATACTGTGACTTCACACACCTCCATTCTATGATTTCACACACCTCCCTTGTGACTTCACACACCTCCATTCTATGACTTCACACAACTCCACTCTGACTTCACACACCTCCATTCTGTGACTTCACACACCTCCATTCCATGACTTCACACAATCCATTCCATGACTTCACACACCTCCATTCGATGACTTCACACACCTCCATTCTATGATTTCACACACCTCCCTTGTGACTTCACACACCTCCATTCTATGACTTCACACAACTCCGTTCTGACTTCACACACCTCCATTCTGTGACTTCACACACCTCCATTCCATGACTTCACACACCTCCATACTGTGATTTCACACACCTCCATTCTGTGACTTCACACACCTTTATTGTTTGACTTCACACAATGCATTCTTTGACTTCACACACCTTTATTCCATGACTTCACACACCTCCATTCTATGAGTTCTCAGACCTCCATTCTATGAGTTCACACACCTCCATTTTGACTTCATACACCTCCATTTTATGACTTCACACACATTCATTCTTATTCAGAAACATCCATTCTATGACTTCACACACCTCCATTCTATGACTTCACACACCTCCATTTTATGACTTCACACACATTCATTCTTATTCAGAAACATCCATTCTATGACTTCACACACCTCCATTCTATGACTGCACACACCTCCATTCCATGACTTCACACACCTCCATTCTTTCACTTCACACACCTCCATTCTATGAGTTCACACACCTCCATTTGTGACTCTACACACCACATTTTTGACTTCACACACCTCCATTCTGTGATTTCACACACTTCAATTCTGTGACTTCACACACCTTTATTGTTTGACTTCACACACCTCCATTCTTTGACTTCACACACCTCCATTGCATGACTTCACACACCTCCATTCTATGACTTCACAAACCTCCATTCTATGAGTTCACACACCTCCATTTTGACTTCACACACCTCCATTCTGTGACTTCACACACCTCCATTCTGTGACTTCACACACCTCCATTCTATGCCTTCACACACCTCCAGACTGTGACTTCACACACCTCCATTCTGTTACTTCACACACCTCCATTTGACTTCACACACTTCCATTGTTTGAATTCACACACCTCCATTCTGTGACTTCACACACATTAACATTGTTTGACTTCACACACCTCTATTTTTGGACTTCACACACCTCCATTCCATGACTTCACAAATCTCCAGTTTATGAGTTCGCACACCTCCATTTTGACTTCACACACCTCCATTCTATGACTTCACACACCTTCATTCTACTTCAGAAACATCCGTTCTATGACTTCACACACCTCCATTCTATGATTTCACAAACCTTCATTCTGTGACTTCACACACCTCCATTCTGAGTTCACACACCTCAATTCTGTGACTTCACACACCTCAATTCTGGCTTCACACACCTCCATTCTATGACTTCACACACTTCCATTTTATGACTTCACACACCTCCATTCTGTGCCTTCACACACCTCCATTCTGTGACTTCACACACCTCCATTCTTTGACTTCACACACCTCCATTCTGTGACTTCAGACACCTCCATTCTATAACTTCAAACACCTCCATTCTATGAATTCACACATCTCCATTCTGTGACTTCACACAACTCCATTCTATGACTTCCCACGCCTCCATTCTGGGACTTCACACACCTCCATTCTATGACTTCACACACCTTCATTCTACTTCAGAAACATCCGTTCTATGACTTCACACACCTCCATTCTATGATTTCAAAAACCTTCATTCTGTGACTTCACACACCTCCATTCTGAGTTCACACACCTCAATTCTGTGACTTCACACACCTCAATTCTGGCTTCACACACCTCCATTCTATGACTTCACACACTGCCATTCTATGACTTCACACACCTCCATTCTGTGCCTTCACACACCTCCATTCTGTGACTTCACACACCTCCATTCTTTGACTTCACACACCTCCATTCTGTGACTTCAGACACCTCCATTCTATAACTTCAAACACCTCCATTCTATGAATTCACACATCTCCATTCTGTGACTTCACACAACTCCATTCTATGACTTCCCACGCCTCCATTCTGGGACTTCACACACCTCCATTCTATGACTTCAAACACCTATATTCTTTGTCTTCGAACACCTCCATTCTTTGACTTCACACACCTCCATTTTGATTTCACACACATACATTCTGTGACTTCACACACCTCCATTTGTGACGTTACACACCACCATGTCACTTCACACACCTCCATTCTGTGGCTTCACACACCTCCATTCTGTGACTTCACACACCTCCATTTTGACTTCACACACTTCCATTCTGTGACTTCACACACCTCCATTCTGTGACTTCGCACACCTCCTTTGTTTGACTTCACACACCTCCATTCTGTGACTTCACACACCTCCATTCCATGACTTCACACACCTCCATTCTGTGATTTCACACACCTCCATTCTGTGACTTCACACACCTTTATTGTTTGACTTCACACAATGCATTCTTTGATTTCACACACCTTTATTCCATGACTTCACACACCTCCATTCTATGAGTTCTCAGACCTCCATTCTATGAGTTCACACACCCCCATTTTGACTTCATACACCTCCATTTTATGACTTCACACACATTCATTCTTATTCAAAAACATCCATTCTATGACTTCACACACCTCCATTTTATGACTTCACACACCTCCATTCTGTGACTGCACACACCTCCATTCCATGACTTCACACACCTCCATTCTTTGACTTCACACACCTCCAATCTGTGACTTCACACACCTCCATTCTTTGACTTCACACACCTCCATTCTTTGACTTCACACACCTACATTCTTTGACTTCACACACCTCCATTCTGTGACTTCAGACACCTCCATTCTATGACTTCACACACCTCCATTCTATGAATTCACACATCTCCATTCTGTGACTTCACACAACTCCATTCTATGACTTCCCACACCTCCATTCTGGGACTTCACATACCTCCATTCTGAGGCCACACACCTCCGTTCTGTGTCTTAACACACCTTCATTCCGTGACTTCACACACCTTCATTCTATGATTTCACACACCTACATTCTATGACTTCACACACCTCCATTCTATGACTTCACACACCTATATTCTTTGACTTCGCACACCTCCATTCTTTGACTTCACACACCTCCATTTTGAGTTCACACACATATATTCTGTGACTTCACACACCTCCATTTGTGACGTTACACACCACCATTTTGACTTCACACACCTCCATTCTGTGACTTCACACACCTCCATTCTGTGACTTCACACACCTCCATTTTGACTTCACACACTTCCATTCTTTGACTTCGCACACCTCCATTGTTTGACTTCACACACCTCCATTCTTTGACTTCACACACCTCCATTCCATGACTTCACACACCTCTACTCTATCAGTTCACACACATCCATTCTATGAGTTCACACACCACCTTATTGACTTCACACACATCCATTCTATGACTTCGCACACCTACATTCTTATTTCAGGAACATCCATTGTATGAATTCACCCACCTCCATTCTATGACTTCACAAACCTCCATTCTATGACTTCACACTCCTCCATTCTATGACTTCACACACCTCCATTCTATGACTTCACACACCTCCATTCTATGACTTCACACACCTCCATTCTATGACTTCACACACCTCCATTCTGTGACTTCACACACCTCCATTCTATGAGTTCACACACCTGCATTGTGACTTCACACACCTCCATTCTATGACTTCACACACCTCCATTCTGACTTCACACACCTCCATTCTGACTTCACAAACATCAATTCTGTGACTTCACACACCTCCATTCTTTGACTTCACACACCTCCATTGTGAGTCCACACACGTCCATTCTGACTTCACAAACATCAATTCTGTGACTTCACACACATCCATTCTACGACTTCACACACCTCCATTCTATAACTTCACAAACCTCCATTCTGACTTCACACACCTCCATTCTGACTTCACAAACATCAATTCTGTGACTTCACACACCTTTATTGTTTGACTTCACACAATGCATTCTTTGATTTCACACACCTTTATTCCATGACTTCACACACCTCCATTCTATGAGTTCTCAGACCTCCATTCTATGAGTTCACACACCCCCATTTTGACTTCATACACCTCCATTTTATGACTTCACACACATTCATTCTTATTCAGAAACATCCATTCTATGACTTCACACACCTCCATTTTATGACTTCACACACCTCCATTCTGTGACTGCACACACCTCCATTCCATGACTTCACACACCTCCATTCTTTGACTTCACACACCTCCATTCTTTGACTTCACACACCTCCATTCTGAGTTCACACACCTCAATTCTGTGACTTCACACACCTCAATTCTGGCTTCACACACCTCCATTCTATGACTTCACACACTGCCATTCTATGACTTCACACACCTCCATTCTGTGACTTCACACACCTCCATTCTTTGACTTCACACACCTCCATTCTGTGACTTCACACACCTACATTCTTTGACTTCACACACCTCCATTCTGTGACTTCAGACACCTCCATTCTATGACTTCACACACCTCCATTCTATGAATTCACACATCTCCATTCTGTGACTTCACACAACTCCATTCTATGACTTCCCACACCTCCATTCTGGGACTTCACATACCTCCATTCTGAGGCCACACACCTCCGTTCTGTGTCTTAACACACCTTCATTCCGTGACTTCACACACCTTCATTCTATGATTTCACACACCTACATTCTATGACTTCACACACCTCCATTCTATGACTTCACACACCTATATTCTTTGACTTCGCACACCTCCATTCTTTGACTTCACACACCTCCATTTTGAGTTCACACACATATATTCTGTGACTTCACACACCTCCATTTGTGACGTTACACACCACCATTTTGACTTCACACACCTCCATTCTGTGACTTCACACACCTCCATTCTGTGACTTCACACACCTCCATTTTGACTTCACACACTTCCATTCTTTGACTTCGCACACCTCCATTGTTTGACTTCACACACCTCCATTCTTTGACTTCACACACCTCCATTCTGTGACTTCACACACCTCCATTCTGTGACTTCACACACCTCCATTTTGACTTCACACACTTCCATTCTTTGACTTCGCACACCTCCATTGTTTGACTTCACACACCTCCATTCTTTGACTTCACACACCTCCATTCCATGACTTCACACACCTCTACACTATCAGTTCACACACATCCATTCTATGAGTTCACACACCACCTTATTGACTTCACACACATCCATTCTATGACTTCGCACACCTACATTCTTATTTCAGGAACATCCATTGTATGAATTCACCCACCTCCATTCTATGACTTCACAAACCTCCATTCTATGACTTCACACTCCTCCATTCTATGACTTCACACACCTCCATTCTATGACTTCACACACCTCCATTCTATGACTTCACACACCTCCATTCTATGACTTCACACACCTCCATTCTGTGACTTCACACACCTCCATTCTATGAGTTCACACACCTGCATTGTGACTTCACACACCTCCATTCTATGACTTCACACACCTCCATTCTGACTTCACACACCTCCATTCTGACTTCACAAACATCAATTCTGTGACTTCACACACCTCCATTCTTTGACTTCACACACCTCCATTGTGAGTCCACACACGTCCATTCTGACTTCACAAACATCAATTCTGTGACTTCACACACATCCATTCTACGACTTCACACACCTCCATTCTATGACTTCACAAACCTCCATTCTGACTTCACACACCTCCATTCTGACTTCACAAACATCAATTCTGTGAGTTCACACACCTCCATTCTATGACTTCACACACCTGCATTCTATGACTTCATACACCTCCATTCTATGACTTCACACACTTCCATTCTTTGAGTTCACACACCTCCATTCTTTGACTTCACACATCTCCATTGTGAGTTCACACACCTTCACTCTATGACTTCACACACCTCCATTCTGACTTCACACAGCTCCATTCTATGACTTCACACACCTCAATTCTCTGCCTTCACACATCTCCATTCTAGGATTTAACACACCTTCATTCTTACTTCACAAACATTCATTCTATGACTTCACACACCTCCATTCTATGACTTCACACACCTCCATTCTATGACTTCACACACCTCCATTCTGTGACTTCACACATCTCAATTCTGTGACTTCACACACCTATATTATAACCTCACACACCTCCATTCTATGACTTTACACACCTCCATTCCATGACTTCACACACCTCAATTCTGTGACTTCACACACCTCCATTCTGAGTTCACACACCTCCATTCTGTCACTTCACACACGTCCAATCTGACTTCACACAGCTCCATTCTATGACTTCACACACCTCCATTCTTTGACTTCACACACCTCCATTCTATGACTTCACACACCTCCATTGTGACTTCACTCTCCTCCATTCTATGAGTTCACACACCTCCATTCTGACTTCACACACCTCCATTCTATGACTTCACACACCTCCATTCTGACTTCACACACCTCCATTCTGACTTCACACACCTCCATTCTATGACTACACACAACTCCATTCTGACTTCACACATCTCCATTCTGTGACTTCACACACCTCCATTCCATGAATTCCCACACCTCCATTCGATGACTTCACACACCTTTATTCTTTGACTTCACACACCTCCATTCTATGAGTTAAAACACGTCCCTTTGTGACTCTACACACCAACTTTTTTACTTCACAAACCTCCATTCTGTGATTTCACACACCTCCATTCTGTGACTTCACACATCTTTATTGTTTGAGTTCACACACCTCCATACTTTGACTTCACACACCTCCATTCCATGACTTCACACACCTCCATTCTATGAGTTCACACACCTCCATTCTATGAGTTCACACACCTCCATTTTGACTTCACACACCTTCATTCTTACTTCAGAAACATCCATTCTATGACTTCACGCACCTCCAATCTATGACTTCACAAATCTCCTTTCTGTGCCTTAACACACCTCCATTCTGAGTTCACACACCTCCATTCTCTGAGTTCACACACCTCCATTCTGTGACTTAACACACCTAAATTCTATGACTTCACAGACCTCCATTCTGTGACTTCACACCCCTTTATTGTTTGACTTCACATACCTCCATTCTGTGACTTCACACACCTCCATTGTGAGTTCACACACCTTAATTCTCTGACTTCACACACCTCCATTCTGTGACTTCACACACCTCCATTCTGTGACTTCACACACCTACATTCTATGACCTCATACACCTCCATTCTGTGACTTCACACACCTCCATTCTGTGACTTCACACACCTCCATCTTAACTTCACACACTTCCATTCTTTGACTTCACACACCTCCATTCTCTGACTTCACACACCACCATTTTTTGACTTCACGAACCTCCATTTTTGGACTTCACGCACCTCCATTCCATGACTTCACACATCTCCATTTTTGAGTTCACACACCTCCATTTTGACTTCACACACCTCCATTCTATTACTTCACACACCTTCATTCTACTTCAGAAACATCCATTCTATGACTTCACACACCTCTATTCTATGACTTCACACACCTCCATTCTTTTACTTCACACACCTCCATTCTATGAGTTCACACACCTCCATTGGTGACTCTACACACCACCTTTTTGACTTCACACACCTCCATTCTGTGATTTCACACACCTCCATTCTGTGACTTCACACACCTTTATTGTTTGACCTCACACACCTCCATTCCTTGACTTCACACACCTCCATTCCAAGACTTCACACACCTCCATTCTGTGAGTTGACACACCTCCATTCTATGAATTCACACACCTCCATTTTGACTTCACACACCTCCATTCTATGACTTCATGCACCTTCATTCTTACTTCAGAAACATCCATTCTATGACTTCACGTACTTCCATTCTATGACTTCACAAATCTCCGTTCTGTGACTTCACACACCTCCATTCTGGATTCACACACCTCCATTCTCTGACTTCACACACCTCCATTCTGTGACTAAACACACCTCCCTTCTATGACTTCACAGACCTCCATTCTGTGACTTCACAAACCTTTATTGTTTGACTTCACACACCTTTATTGTTTGACTTCACACACCTCCCTTGTGAGTTCACACACATCCATTCTGTGACTTCACACACCTACATTCTGTGACTTCACACACCTCCATTCTGTGACTTCACACATCTCCATTCTGTGACTTCACACACCTCAATTCTGGCTTCACACACCTCCATTCTATAACTTCACACAATTCCATTCTATGACTTCACACTCCTCCATTCTTTGACTTCACGCACCTCCATTGTGAGTTCACACACCTCCATTATATGACTTCACACAACTCCATTCTGACTTCACACAGCTCCATTCTATGACTTCACACACCTCCATTCTGTGCCTTCAAACACCTCCATTCTATGACTTAACACACCTTCATTCTTACTTCACAAACATCAATTCTATGACTTCACACACCTCCATTCTATGACTTCACAAACCTCCATTCTATGACTTCACACACCTCCATTCTATGACTTCACACCTCCATTCTGTGACTTCACACACCTCCATTCTGAGTTCACACACCTCCATTCTGTGACTTCACACTCCTCAAATCTCACTTCACACAGCTCCATTCTATGATTTCACACACCTCCATACTGTGACTTCACACACCTCCATTCTATGACTTCACACACCTCCATTGTGACTTCACACACCTCTTTTCGATGACGTTACACATCTCCATTCTGTGACTTCACACACCTCCATTCTGTGACTTCACACACCTCCATTTTGACTTCACACACTTCCATTCTTTGACTTCACACACCTCCATTCTGTGACTTCACACACCACCATTGTTTGACTTCACACACCTCCATTTTTGGACTTCACACACCTCCTTTCCATGACTTCACTCATCTCCTTTTTATGAGTTCGCACACCACCATTTTGACTTCACACACCTCCATTCTATGACTTCACACACCTCCATTCTACTTCAGAAACATCCATTCTATGACTTCATACACCTCCATTCTATGACGTCACAAACCTCCATTCTTTGACTTCACACACCTCCATTGTGAGTTCACACACCTCCATTCTGTGACTTCACACACCTCCATTCTGTGACTTCACACACCTCCGTTCTGTGACTTTACACACCTCCATTCTATGACTTCACACACCTCGATTCTCTGAATTCACACATCTCCATTCTGTGACTTCACACAACTCCATTCTATGACTTCCCACACCTCCATTCTGGGACTTCACACACCTCCATTCTGAGTTCACACACCTCCGTTCTGTGACTTAACACACCTCCATTCTTTGACTTCAAACACCTCCTTTCCATGACTTCACACACCTCCATTTTATGACTTCACACACCTCCATTCTATGACTTCACACACCTCCATTCTTTGACTTCGCACACCTCCATTCTTTCACTTCACACACCTCCATTTTGAGTTCACACACCTACATTCTGTGACTTCACACACCTCCATTTGTGACTTTATACACCACCATTTTGACTTCACAAACCTCCATTCTGTGACTTCACAAACCTCCATTCTGTGACTTCACACACCTCAATTTGACTTCACACACTTCCATTCTGTGACTTCACACACCTCCATTCTGTGACTTCGCATACCTCCATTGTTTGACTTCACACACCTCCATTCTTTGATTTCACACACCTCCATTACATGACTTCACACACCTCCACTCTATCAGGTCACACACATCCATTCTATGAGTTCACATACCACCATTTTGATTGCACACACCTCCATTCTATTACTTCACACCTCTACAGTCTTACTTAAAAACATCCATTCTTTAACTTTACAGACCTCCATTCTATGAGTTCACAAACGTCCATTCTATGACTTCACACACATCCATTCTATGACTTCACACACCTCCATTCTATGACTTCACACACCTCCATTCTGACTTCACACACCTCCATTTTGACTTTACAAACATCAGTTCTGTGACTTCACACACCTCCATTCTTTGACTTCACACACCTCCATTAGAGTTCACACACCTCCATTCTGACTTAACAAACATCACTTCTGTGACTTCACACACCTCCATTCTATGACTTCACACACCTCCATTGTATGACTTCACACACCTCCATTCTCTGACTTCACAAACCTCCATTCTGACTTCACACACCTCCATTCTTACCTCACAAACATCAATTCTGTGACTTCACACACCTCCATTCTATGTCTTCACACACCTCCATTCTATGACTTCACACACCTCCATTCTATGACTTCACACACTTCCATTCTTTGACTTCACACACCTCCATTCTGTGACTTCACACACCTCCATTCTGACCTCACAAACATCAATTCTGTGACTTCACACACCTCCATTCTATGTCTTCACATACCTCCATTCTATGAGTTCACACACCTCCATTTGTGACTCTACACACCACCTTTTTTACTTCACACACCTCCATTCTGTGATTTCACACTCCTCCATTCTGTGACTTCACACACCTTTATTGTTTGACTTCACACCTCCATTCTTTGACTTCACACACCTCCATTCCATGACTTCACACACTTCCTTTCTATGAGTTCACACACCTCCATTCTATGAGTTCACACACCTCCATTTTGACTTCACACACCTCCAATCTGTGACTTCACACACCTCCATTCTGTGACTTCACACACCTCAATTCTGTGACTTCACACACCTCCATTCTATGACTTCACACACCTCCATTCTGTGACTTCACACACCTCCATTCTGTGACTTCACACACCTCGATTTTGACTTCACACACTTCCATTCTTTGAGTACACACCTCCATTCTGTGACTTCACACACCACCATTGTTTGACTTCACACACCTGCATTTTTGGACGTCACACACCTCCTTTCCATGACTTCCACATCTCCATGTTATGAGTTCGCACACCTCCATTTTGACTTCACACACCTCCATTCTACTTCAGAAACCTCCATTCTGTGACTTCACACACCTTCATTCTGAGGTCACACACCTCAATCCTGTGACTTCACACACCTCAATTCTGGCTTCACACACCTTCATTCTATGACTTCACACACTTCCATTCTATGACTTCACACACCTCCATTCTTTGACTTCACACACCTCCATTGTGAGTTCACACACCTCCATTCTGTGACTTCACACACCTCCATTCTGTGCCTTCAAACACCTCCATTCAATGACTTAACACCCCTTCATTCTTACTTCACAAACATCAATTCTATGACTTCACACACCTCCATTCTATGACTTCACATACCTCCATCTGTGACTTCACACACCTCAGTTCTGTGACTTCACAACCTCCATTATGACTTCACACACCTCCATTCTATGACTTCACACACCTCCATTCTATAACTTCACACCTCCATTCTGTGACTTCACACACCTCCATTCTGAGTTCACACACCTCCATTCTGTGAATTCACACTCCTCAAATTTGATTTCACATAGCTTTATTCTATGATTTCACACACCTGCATACTGTGACTTCACACACCTCCATTCTATGAATTCACACACCTCCATTGTGACTTCACATCTCCATTTTATGAGTTCACACACCTCCATTCTGACTTCACACACCTCCATTGTATGACTCACACACCTCAATTTTGACTTCACACACCTACATTCTATGACTTCACACAACTCCATTCTGACTTCACACACCGCCATTCTGTGACTTCACACACCTCCATTCCATGACTTCACACACCTCCTTTGATGACTGCACACACCTCCATTCTGTGACTTCACACACCTCCATTCTGTGACTTCACACACCTCCATTTTGACCTCACACACTTCCATTCTTTGACTTCACACACCTCCGTTCTGTGACTTCACACACCACAATTGTTTGCCTTCACACACCTCCATTTTTGGACTTCACACACCTCCTTTCCATGACTTCACTCATCTCCATTTTATGAGTTCGCACACCTTCATTTTGACTTCACACACCTCCATTCTATGACTTCACACACCTCCATTCTACTTCAGAAACATCCATTCTATGACTTCATACACCTCCATTCTATGACTTCACAAACCTCAATTCTTAGACTTCACACACCTTCATTCTGAGTTCACACACCTCAATTCTGTGTCTTTACACACCTCAATTCTGGCTTCACACACCTTCATTCTATGACTTCACACACTTCCATTCTATGACTTCACACACCTCCATTGTGAGTTCACACACCTCCATTCTGTGACTTCACACACCTCCATTCTGTGACTTCACACACCTCCATTCTGTGACTTCACACACCTCCATTCTATGACTTCACACACCTCGATTCTATGAATTCACACATCAACATTCTGTGACTTCACACAACTCCATTCTATGACTTCCCACACCTCCATTCTGGGACTTCACACACCTTCATTCTGGGTTCACACACCTCCGTTCTGTGACTTAACACACCTTCATTCTGTGACTTCACACACCTTCATTCTATGACTTCACACACCTCCATTTTGAGTTCACACACCTACATTCTGTGACTTCACACACCTCCATTTGTGAATTTACACACCACCATTTTGACTTCACAAACCTCCATTCTGTGACTTCACAAACCTCCATTCTGTGACTTCACACTCCTCCATTTTGACTTCACACACTTCCATTCTTTGACTTCACACACCTCCATTCTGTGACTTCGCACACCTCCATTGTTTGACTTCACACATCTCCATTCTTTGACTTCACACACCTCCATTCCATGACTTCACACACCTCCACTCTATCAGTTCACACACATCCATTCTATGAGTTCACATACCACCATTTTGATTGCACACACCTCCATTCTATGACTTTACACCCCTACATTCTTACTTCAAAAACATCCATTCTATGACTTTACAGACATCCATTCTGTGAGTTCACAAACGTCCATTCTATGACTTCACACACCTCCATTCTATGACTTCACACTCCTCCAATCTATGACTTCACACACCTCCATTCTATGACTTCACACACCTCCATTGTGAGTTCACACACCTCCATTCTGAATTCACAAACATCAATTGTGTGACTTCACACACCTCCATTCTATGACTTCACACACCTCCATTCTATGACTTCACACACCTCCATTCTATGACTTCACAAACCTCCATTCTGACTTCACACACCTCTATTCTCACTTCACAAACATCAATTCTGTTACTTCACACACCTCCATTTTATGTCTTCACATACCTCCATTCTATGAGTTCACACACCTCCATTTGTGACTCTACACACCACCTTTTTGAATTCACACACCTCCATTCTGTGATTTCACACTCCTCCATTCTGTGACTTCACACACCTTTATTGTTTGACTTCACACCTCCATTCTTTGACTTCACACACCTCCATTCCATGACTTCACACACTTCCATTCTATGAGTTCACACACCTCCATTCTATGAGTTCACACACCTCCATTTTGACTTCACACACCTCCAATCTGTGACTTCACACACCTCCATTCTGTGACTTCACACACCTCAATTCTGTGACTTCACACACCTCCATTCTATGACTTCACAAACCTCCATTCTGTGACTTCACACACCTCCATTCTGTGACTTCACACACCTCGATTTTGACTTCACACACTTCCATTCTTTGACTACACACCTCCATTCTGTGACTTCACACACCACCATTGTTTGACTTCACACACCTGCATTTTTGGACTTCACACACCTCCTTTCCATGACTTCCACATCTCCATGTTATGAGTTCGCACACCTCCATTTTGACTTCACACACCTCCATTCTATGACTTCACACACCTCCATTCTACTTCAGAAACCTCCATTCTGTGACTTCACACACCTTCATTCTGAGTTCACACACCTCAATCCTGTGACTTCACACACCTCAATTCTGGCTTCACACACCTTCATTCTATGACTTCACACACTTCCATTCTATGACTTCACACACCTCCATTCTTTGACTTCACACACCTCCATTGTGAGTTCACACACCTCCATTCTGTGACTTCACACACCTCCATTCTGTGCCTTCAAACACCTCCATTCAATGACTTAACACCCCTTCATTCTTACTTCACAAACATCAATTCTATGACTTCACACACCTCCATTCTATGACTTCACATACCTCCATCTGTGACTTCACACACCTCAGTTCTGTGACTTCACACACCTCCATTATGACTTCACACACCTCCATTCTATGACTTCACACACCTCCATTCTATGACTTCACACCTCCATTCTGTGACTTCACACACCTCCATTCTGAGTTCACACACCTCCATTCTGTGAATTCACACTCCTCAAATCTGATTTCACACAGCTTTATTCTATGATTTCACACACCTCCATACTGTGACTTCACACACCTCCATTCTATGACTTCACACACCTCCATTGTGACTTCACATCTCCATTTTATGAGTTCACACACCTCCATTCTGACTTCACACACCTCCATTCTATGACTCACACACCTCAATTTTGACTTCACACACCTACATTCTATGACTTCACACAACTCCATTCTGACTTCACACACCGCCATTCTGTGACTTCACACACCTCCATTCCATGACTTCACACACCTCCTTTCGATGACTTCACACACCTCCATTCTGTGACTTCACACACCTCCATTCTGTGACTTCACACACCTCCATTTTGACCTCACACACTTCCATTCTTTGACTTCACACACCTCCGTTCTGTGACTTCACACACCACAATTGTTTGCCTTCACACACCTCCATTTTTGGACTTCACACACCTCCTTTCCATGACTTCACTCATCTCCATTTTATGAGTTCGCACACCTCCATTTTGACTTCACACACCTCCATTCTATGACTTCACACACCTCCATTCTACTTCAGAAACATCCATTCTATGACTTCATACACCTCCATTCTATGACTTCACAAACCTTAATTCTTAGACTTCACACACCTTCATTCTGAGTTCACACACCTCAATTCTGTGTCTTTACACACCTCAATTCTGGCTTCACACACCTTCATTCTATGACTTCACACACTTCCATTCTGTGACTTCACACACCTCCATTGTGAGTTCACACACCTCCATTCTGTGACTTCACACACCTCCATTCTGTGACTTCACACACCTCCATTCTGTGACTTCACACACCTCCATTCTATGACTTCACACACCTCGATTCTATGAATTCACACATCAACATTCTGTGACTTCACACAACTCCATTCTATGACTTCCCACACCTCCATTCTGGGAGTTCACACACCTTCATTCTGGGTTCACACACCTCCGTTCTGTGACTTAACACACCTTCATTCTGTGACTTCACACACCTTCATTCTATGACTTCACACACCTTCATTCTGGGTTCACACACCTACATTCTGTGACTTCACACACCTCCATTTGTGAATTTACACACCACCATTTTGACTTCACAAACCTCCATTCTGTGACTTCACAAACCTCCATTCTGTGACTTCACAGTCCTCCATTTTGACTTCACACACTTCCATTCTTTGACTTCACACACCTCCATTCTGTGACTTCGCACACCTCCATTGTTTGACTTCACACACCTCCATTCTTTGACTTCACACACCTCCATTCCATGACTTCACACACCTCCACTCTATCATTTCACACACATCCATTCTATGAGTTCACATACCACCATTTTGACTGCACACACCTCCATTCTATGACTTTACACCCCTACATTCTTACTTCAAAAACATCCATTCTATGACTTTACAGACCTCCATTCTGTGAGTTCACAAACGTCCATTCTATGACTTCACACACCTCCATTCTATGACTTCACACATCTCCAATCTATGACTTCACACACCTCCATTCTATGACTTCACACACCTCCATTGTGAGTTCACACACCTCCATTCTGAATTCACAAACATCAATTCTGTGACTTCACACACCTCCATTCTATGACTTCACACACCTCCATTCTATGACTTCACACACCTCCATTCTATGACTTCACAAACCTCCATTCTGACTTCACACACCTCTATTCTCACTTCACAAACATCAATTCTGTGACTTCACACACCTCCATTCTATGACTTCAGACACCTCCATTCTACTTCAGAAACATCCATTCTATGACTTCATACACCTCCATTCTATGACTTCACAAACATCCATTCTTAGACTTCACACACCTTCATTCTGAGTTCACACACCTCAATTCTGTGTCTTTACACACCTCAATTCTGGCTTCACACACCTTCATTCTATGACTTCACACACTTCCATTCTATGACTTCACACACCTCCATTCTTTGACTTCACACACCTCCATTGTGAGTTCACACACCTCCATTCTTTGACTTCACACACCTCCATTCTGTGACTTCACACACCTCCATTCTGTGACTTCACACACCTCCATTCTATGACTTCACACACCTCGATTCTATGAATTCACACATCTCCATTCTGTGACTTCACACAACTCCATTCTATGACTTCCCACACCTCCATTCTGGGACTTCACACACCTTCATTCTGGGTTCACACACCTCCGTTCTGTGACTTAACACACCTTCATTCTGTGAATTCACACACCTTCATTCTATGACTTCACACACCTCCATTTTGAGTTCACACACCTACATTCTGTGACTTCACACACCTCCATTTGTGAATTTACACACCACCATTTTGACTTCACAAACCTCCATTCTGTGACTTCACAAACCTCCATTCTGTGACTTCACACACCTCCATTTTGACTTCACACACTTCCATTCTTTGACTTCACACACCTCCATTCCATGACTTCACACACCTCCACTCTATCAGTTCACACACATCCATTCTATGAGTTCACATACCACCATTTTGATTGCACACACCTCCATTCTATGACTTTACACCCCTATATTCTTACTTCAAAAACATCCATTCTATGACTTTACAGACCTCCATTCTGTGAGTTCACAAACGTCCATTCTATGACTTCACGCACCTCCATTCTATGACATCACACACCTCCAATCTATGACTTCACACACCTCCATTCTATGACTTCACACACCTCCATTGTGAGTTCACACACCTCCATTCTGAATTCACAAACATCAATTCTGTGACTTCACACACCTCCATTCTATGACTTCACACACCTCCATTCTATGACTTCACAAACCTCCATTCTGACTTCACACACCTCCATTCCCACTTCACAAACATCAATTCTGTGACTTCACACACCTCCATTCTATGACTTCACACACCTCCATTCTATGACTTCGCACACCTCCATTCTATGACTTCACACACTTCCATTCTTTGACTTCACACACCTTCAATTTTTTACTCCACATATCTCCATTGTGAGTTCACACACCTCCATTCTATGACTTCACACACCTCCATTCTGACTTCACACAGCACCATTCTATGACTTCACACACCTCCATTCTGTGCCTTCACACATCTCCATTTTATGACTTAACACACCTTCATTCTTACTTCACAAACATTCATTCTATGACTTCACACACCTCCATTCTATGACTTCACACACCTCCATTCTATGACTTTACACACCTCCATTCTGTGACTTCACACACCTCCATTCTGACTTCACACACCTCCATTCTATGCCTTCCACACCTCCATTCTGTGACTTCACACACCACCATTCTATGACTTCACATACCTCCATTGTGACTTCACACACCTCCATTCTATGAGTTCACACACCTCCATTCTGACTTCACACACCTCCATTCTATGACTTCACACACCTCCATTCTGACTTCACACACCTCCATTCTATGACTTCACACAACTCCATTCCATGACTTCACACACCTCCATTCGATGCCTTCACACACCTCCATTCTGTGATTTCACACACCACCATTGTTTGACTTCACACACCTCCATTTTTGGACTTCACACACCTCCATTCCATGACTTCACACATCTCCATTTTATGAGTTCGCACACCTCCATTTTGACTTCACACACCTCCATTCTGTGACTTCACACACCTTCATTCTACTTCAGAAACATCAATTCTATGACTTCACACACCTCCATTCTATGACTTCACAAACCTACATTCTGTGTCTTCACACACCTCCATTCTGAGTTCACACACCTCAATTCTCTGACTTCACACACCTCAATTCTGGCTTCACACACCTCCATTCTATGACTTCACACAATTCCTTTCTATGACTTCACACACCTCCATTCTTTGACTTCACACACCTCCATTGTGAGTTCACACACCTCCACTCTATGACTTCACACACCTCCATTATGACTTCACACAGCTCCATTCTATGACTTCACACACCTCCAATCTGTGCCTTCACACACCTCCATTCTATGATTTAACACACCCTCATTCTTACTTCACAAACATCCATTCTATGATCACACACCTCCATTCTATGACTTAACACACCTCCATTCTATGACTTCACACACCTCCATTCAGTGACTTCACACACCTCAATTCTGTGACTTCACACACTTCCATTATGACTTCACAAACCTCCATTCTATGACTTCACACACCTCCATTCTATGACTTCACACCTCCATTCTGTGTCTTCACACACCTCCATTCTGAGTTCACACACCTCCATTCTGTGACTTCACACAAGTCCATTCTGACTTCACACACCTCCATTCTGTGACTTCACACACCTCCATTCCATGACTTCACACACCTCCATTCTATGATTTCACACACCTCCGTTCTGACTTCACAAACCTCCATTCTATGACTTCACACACCTCCATTCTGTGGCTTCACATACCTCAATTCTGTGACTTCACACACCTCCATTATGACTTCACACAACTCCATTCTATGACTTCACACACCTCCATTCTATGACTTCACACACCTAGATTCTGTGACTTCACACACCTCCGTTCTGAGTTCACACACCTCAATTCTGTGACTTCACACACCTCCATTCTGTGACTTCGCACACCTCCAATCTGACTTCACACAGCTCCACTCTATGCCTTCCCACACCTCCATTCTATGATTTCACACACCTCCATTCTATGACTTCACACACCACCATTCTGAGTTAACACACCTCCATTCTGTGACTTCACACACCTCCATTCTGACTTCAAACAGCTCCATTCTATGACTTCACACACCTCCATTCTGTGCCTTCACACACCTCCATTCTATGATTTAACACACCTTCATTCTTACTTCACAAACATCTATTCTATTACTTCACACACCTCCATTCTATGACTTCACACACCTCCATTCTATGACTTCGCAAACCCCCATTCTGTGACTTCACACACCTCAATTCTGTGACTTCACACACCTCCATTATGACTTCACACACATCCATTCTATGACTTCACACACCTCCATTCTATGACTTCACACACCTTCATTCTGTGACTTCACACACCTCCATTCTGAGTTCACACACCTCCATTCTGTGACTTCACACAACTCCAATCTGACTTCACACAGCTCCATTCTATGACTTCACATACCTCCATTCTTTGACTTCACACACCTCCATTCTATGACTTCACACACCTGCATTGTGACTTCACACAGCTCCATTCTATGAGTTCACACACCTCCATTCTGACTTCACACACCTCCATTCTATTACTTCACACAAGTCCTTTCTGACTTCAGACACCTCCATTCTATGAGTTAACACACGTGCATTGTGACTTCACACACCTCCATTCTATGACTTCACACACCTCCATTCTGACTTCACACACCTCCTTTCTGACTTCACAAACATCAATTCTGTGACTTCACACACCTCCATTCTTTCGCTTCACATTCCTCCATTGTGAGTTCACACACCTCCATTCTGAATTCACAAACATCAATTCTGTGACTTCACACACCTCCATTCTATGACTTCACACACCTCCATACTATGACTTCACAAACCTCCATTCTATGACTTCACACACCTCCATTCTATGACTTCCACACCTCCATTCTGTGACTTCACACACCACCATTCTATGACTTCACATACCTCCATTGTGACTTCACACACCTCCATTCTATGAGTTCACACACCTCCATTCTGTCTTCACACACCTCCATTCTATGACATCACACACCTCCATTCTGACTTCACACACCTCCATTCTATAACTTCACACAACTCCATTCTGACTTCACACACCTCCATTCTGTGATTTCACATACCTCCATTCTGTGACTTCACACACCTTTATTGTTTGACTTCACACACCTCCATTCTTCGACTTCACACACCTCCTTTCCATGACTTCACACACCTCCATTTTTGGACTTCACACACCTCCGTTCCATGACTTCACACATCTCCATTTTATGAGTTCGCACACCTCCATTTTGACTTCACACACCTCCATTCTGTGACTTCACACACCTTCATTCTACTTCAGAAACATCAATTGTATGACTTCACACACCTCCATTCTATGACTTCACAAACCTACATTCTGTGTCTTCACACACCTCCATTCTGAGTTCACACACCTCAATTCTCTGACTTCACACACCTCAATTCTGGCTTCACACACCTCCATTCTATGACTTCACACAATTCCTTTCTATGACTTCACACCCCTCCATTCTTTGACTTCACACACCTCCATTGTGAGTTCACACACCTCCACTCTATGACTTCACACACCTCCATTATGACTTCACACAGCTCCATTCTATGACTTCACACACCTCCAATCTGTGCCTTCACACACCTCCATTCTATGACTTAACACTCCCTCATTCTTACTTCACAAACATCCATTCTATGATCACACACCTCCATTCTATGACTTAACACACCTCCATTCTATGACTTCACACACCTCCCTTCAGTGTCTTCACACACCTCAATTCTGTGACTTCACACACTTCCATTATGACTTCACAAACCTCCATTCTATGACTTCACACACCTCCATTCTATGACATCACACCTCCATTCTGTGACTTCACACACCTCCATTCTGAGTTCACACACCTCCATTCTGTGACTTCACACAAGTCCATTCTGACTTCACACACCTCCATTCTGTGACTCCACACACCTCCATTCCATGACTTCACACACCTCCATTCTATGATTTCACACACCTCCGTTCTGACTTCACACACCACCATTCTATGACTTCACACACCTCCATTCTGTGGCTTCACATACCTCAATTCTGTGACTTCACACACCTCCAATATGACTTCACACACCTCCATTCTATGACTTCACACACCTCCATTCTATGACTTAACACACCTAGATTCTGTGACTTCACACACCTCCGTTCTGAGTTCACACACCTCAATTCTGTGACTTCACACACCTCCATTCTGACTTCACCCAGCTCCATTCAATGACTTCACACACCTCCATTCTGTGACTTCGCACACCTCCAATCTGACTTCACACAGCTCCACTCTATGCCTTCCCACACCTCCATTCTATGATTTCACACACCTCCATTCTATGACTTCACACACCTCCATTCTGTGATTTCACACACCTCCATTCTGAGTTCAAACACCTCCGTTCTGTGACTTAACACACCTATATTCTGTTACTTCACACACCACCATTCTGAGTTAACACACCTCCATTCTGTGACTTCACACACCTCCATTCTGACTTCAAACAGCTCCATTCTATGACTTCACACACCTCCATTCTGTGCTTCACACACCTCCATTCTATGATTTAACACACCTTCATTCTTACTTCACAAACATCCATTCTATGACTTCACACACCTCCATTCTATGACTTCACACACCTCCATTCTATGACTTCGCAAACCTCCATTCTGTGACTTCACACACCTCAATTCTGTGACTTCACACACCTCCATTATGACTTCACACACATCCATTCTATGACTTCACACACCTCCATTCTATGACTTCACACACCTTCATTCTGTGACTTCACACACCTCCATTCTGAGTTCACACACCTCCATTCTGTGACTTCACACAACTCCAATCTGACTTCACACAGCTCCATTCTATGACTTCACATACCTCCATTATTTGACTTCACACACCTCCATTCTATGACTTCACACACCTGCATTGTGACTTCACACAGCTCCATTCTATGAGTTCACACACCTCCATTCTGACTTCACACACCTCCATTCTATGACTTCACACACCTCCATTCTGACTTCACACACCTCCATTCTATGACTTCACACAAGTCCATTCTGACTTCAGACACCTCCATTCTATGACTTCACACACCTCCATTGTGAGTTCACACACCTCCATTCTGAATTCACAAACATCAATTCTGTGACTTCACACACCTCCATTCTATGACTTCACACACCTCCATACTATGACTTCACAAACCTCCATTCTGACTTCACACACCTCCATTCTGACTTCACACACTTCCATTCTTTGACTTAACACACCTCCATTTTTTGACTTCACACATCTCCATTGTGAGTTCACACACCTCCATTCTATGACTTCACACACCTCCATTCTGACTTCACACACCTCCATTCTATGACTTCACACAAGTCCATTCTGACTTCAGACACCTCCATTCTATGACTTCACACACCTCCATTGTGAGTTCACACACCTCCATTCTGAATTCACAAACATCAATTCTGTGACTTCACACACCTCCATTCTATGACTTCACACACCTCCATACTATGACTTCACAAACCTCCATTCTGACTTCACACACCTCCATTCTGACTTCACAAACATCAATTCTGTGACTTCACACACCTCCATTCTATGACTTCACACACCTCCATTGTGAGTTCACACACCTCCATTCTGAATTCACAAACATCAATTCTGTGACTTCACACACCTCCATTCTATGACTTCACACACCTCCATACTATGACTTCACAAACCTCCATTCTGACTTCACACACCTCCATTCTGACTTCACACACTTCCATTCTTTGACTTAACACACCTCCATTTTTTGACTTCACACATCTCCATTGTGAGTTCACACACCTCCATTCTATGACTTCACACACCTCCATTCTGTCTTCACACAGCTCCATTCTATGACTTCACACACCTCCATTCTGTGCCTTCACACATCTCCATTTTATGACTTAACACACCTTCATTCTTTCTTCACAAACATTCATTCTATGACTTCACACACCTCCATTCTATGACTTCACACACCTCCATTCTATGACTTCCACACCTCCATTCTGTGACTTCACACACCACCATTCTATGACTTCACATACCTCCATTGTGACTTCACACACCTCCATTCTATGAGTTCACACACCTCCATTCTGTCTTCACACACCTCCATTCTATGACATCACACACCTCCATTTTGACTTCACACACCTCAATTCTATAACTTCACACAAGTCCATTCTGACTTCACACACCTCCATTCTGTGATTTCACATACCTCCATTCTGTGACTTCACACACCTTTATTGTTTGACTTCACACACCTCCATTCTTTGACTTCACACACCTCCTTTCCATGACTTCACACACCTCCATTCTATGAGTTCACACACCTCCATTCTATGAGTTCACACACCTCCATTTTGACTTCACAAACCTCCATTCTATGACTTCACACACCTTCATTCTTACTTCAGAAACATCCATTATAGGACTTCACGCACTTCCATTCTATGACTTCACACACCTCCTTTCTGTGACTTCACACACCTCCATTATGTGACTTCACACACCTCCATTCTGTGACTACACACATCTCCATTCTGTGACTTCACACACCTCCATTCTATGACTTCACACACCTCCATTCTGTGACTTCACACACCTCCATTCTGTGACTTCACACACCTCAATTTTGACTTCACACACTTCCATTCTTTGACTTCACACACCTCCATTCTGTGACTTCACACACCACCATTGTTTGACTTCACACACCTCCATTTTTGGACTTCACACACCTCCATTCCATGACTTCACGCATCTCCATTTTATGAGTTCGCACACCTCCATTTTGACTTCACACACCTATATTCTATGACTTCACACACCTTCATTCTACTTCAGAAACAACCATTCTATGACTTCACACACCTCCATTCTATGACTTTACAAACCTCCATTCTGTGACTTCACACACCTCCATTCTGAGTTCACACACCTCCAATCTGACTTCACAAACATCAATTTTGTGACTTCACACACATCCATTCTACGACTTCACACACCTCCATTCTATGACTTCACAAACCTCCATTCTGACTTCACACACCTCCATTCTGACTTCACAAACATCAATTCTGTGACTTCACACACCTCCATTCTATGACTTCACACACCTCCATTCTATGACTTCACACACCTCCATTCTATGATTTCACACACTTCCATTCTTTGACTTCACACACCTCCATTCTTTGACTTCACACATCTCCATTGTGAGTTCACACACCTTCATTCTATGACTTCACACACCTCCATTCTGACTTCACACAGCTCCATTCTAAGACTTCACACACCTCCATTCTCTGCCTTCACAAATCTCCATTCTAGGACTTAACACACCTTCATTCTTACTTCACAAACATCCATTCTATGACTTCACACACCTCCATTCTATGACTTCACACACCTCCCTTCAGTGACTTCACACACCTCAATTCTGTGACTTCACACACTTCCATTATGACTTCACAAACCTCCATTCTATGACTTCACACACCTCCATTCTATGACTTCACACCTTCCATTCTGTGACTTCACACACCTCCATTCTGAGTTCACACACCTCCATTCTGTGACTTCCCACAAGTCCATTCTGACTTCACACACCTCCATTCTGTGACTCCACACACCTCCGTTCTGACTTCACACACCACCATTCTATGACTTCACACACCTCCATTCTGTGGCTTCACATACCTCAATTCTGTGACTTCACACACATCCAATATGACTTCACACACCTCCATTCTATGACTTCACACACCTCCATTCTATGACTTAACACACCTAGATTCTGTGACTTCACACACCTCCGTTCTGAGTTCACACACCTCAATTCTGTGACTTCACACACCTCCATTCTGACTTCACCCAGCTCCATTCAATGACTTCACACACCTCCATTCTGTGACTTTGCACACCTCCAATCTGACTTCACACAGCTCCACTCTATGCCTTCCCACACCTCCATTCTATGATTTCACACACCTCCATTCTATGACTTCACACACCTCCATTCTGTGATTTCACACACCTCCATTCTGAGTTCAAACACCTCCGTTCTGTGACTTAACACACCTATATTCTGTTACTTCACACACCACCATTCTGAGTTAACACACCTCCATTCTGTGACTTCACACACCTCCATTCTGACTTCAAACAGCTCCATTCTATGACTTCACACACCTCCATTCTGTGCCTTCACACACCTCCATTCTATGATTTAACACACCTTCATTCTTACTTCACAAACATCCATTCTATGACTTCACACACCTCCATTCTATGACTTCACACACCTCCGTTCTATGACTTCGCAAACCTCCATTCTGTGACTTCACACACCTCAATTCTGTGACTTCACACACCTCCATTATGACTTCACACACATCCATTCTATGACTTCACACACCTCCATTCTATGACTTCACACACCTTCATTCTGTGACTTCACACACCTCCATTCTGAGTTCACACACCTCCATTCTGTGACTTCACACAACTCCAATCTGACTTCACACAGCTCCATTCTATGACTTCACATACCTCCATTCTTTGACTTCACACACCTCCATTCTATGACTTCACACACCTGCATTGTGACTTCACACAGCTCCATTCTATGAGTTCACACACCTCCATTCTGACTTCACACACCTCCATTCTATGACTTCACACACCTCCATTCTGACTTCACACACCTCCATTCTATGACTTCACACAAGTCCATTCTGACTTCAGACACCTCCATTCTATGAGTTCACACACGTGCATTGTGACTTCACACACCTCCATTCTATGACTTCACACACCTCCATTCTGACTTCACACACCTCCATTCTGACTTCACAAACATCAATTCTGTGACTTCACACACCTCCATTCTATGACTTCACACACCTCCATTCTATGACTTCACACACCTCCATTCTATGACTTCACACACTTCCATTCTTTGACTTCACACACCTCCATTCTTTCACTTCACTCATCTCCATTGTGAGTTCACACACCTTAATTCTCTGCCTTCACACATCTCCATTCTAGGATTTAACACACCTTCATTCTTACTTCACAAACATCCATTCTATGACTTCACACACCTCTATTCTATGACTTCACACACCTCCATTCTATGACTTCACACACCTCCATTCTGTGACTTCACACACCTATATTATGACCTCACACACCTCCATTCTATGACTTTACACACCTCCATTCCATGACTTCACACACCTCAATTCTGTGACTTCACACACCTCCATTCTGAGTTCACACACCTCCATTCTGTGACTTCACACACCTCCATTGTGACTTCACTCTCCTCCATTCTATGAGTTCACACACCTCCATTCTGACTTCACACACCTCCATTCTATGACTTCACACACCTCCATTCTGACTTCACACACCTCCATTCTGACTTCACACACCTCCATTCTATTACTACACACAACTCCATTCTGACTTCACACATCTCCATTCTGTGACTTCACACACCTCCATTCCATGAATTCCCACACCTCCATTCGATGACTTCACACACCTTTATTCTTTGACTTCCCACACCTCCATTCTATGAGTTAAAACACCTCCATTTGTGACTCTACACACCAACTTTTTTACTTCACAAACCTCCATTCTGTGATTTCACACACCTCCATTCTGTGACTTCACACACCTTTATTGTTTGACTTCACACACCTCCATACTTTGACTTCACACACCTCCATTCCATGACTTCACACACCTCCATTCTATGAGTTCACACACCTCCATTCTATGAGTTCACACACCTCCATTTTGACTTCACACACCTTCATTCTTACTTCAGAAACATCCATTCTATGCCTTCACGCACCTCCAATCTATGACTTCACAAATCTCCGTTCTGTGACTTAACACACCTCCATTCTGAGTTCACACACCTCCATTCTCTGAGTTCACACACCTCCATTCTGTGACTTAACACACCTCCATTCTATGACTTCACAGACCTCCATTCTGTGACTTCACACACCTTTATTGTTTGACTTCACACACCTCCATTCTGTGACTTCACACACCTCCATTGTGAGTTCACACACCTTCATTTTGTGACTTCACACACCTCCATTCTGTGACTTCACACACCTCCATTCTGTGACTTCACACACCTACATTCTATGACTTCATACACCTCCATTCTGTGACTCCACACACCTCCATCTTGACTTCACACACTTCCATTCTTTGACTTCACCCACCTCCATTCTCTGACTTCACACACCACCATTGTTTGACTTCACAATCCTCCATTTTTGGACTTCACGCACCTCCATTCCATGACTTCACACCTCTCCATTTTATGAGTTCACACACCTCCATTTTGACTTCACACACCTCCATTCTATTACTTCACACACCTTCATTCTACTTCAGAAACATCCATTCTATGACTTCACACACATCTATTCTATGACTTCACACACCTCCATTCTTTGACTTCACACACCTCCATTCTATGAGTTCACACACCTCCATTGGTGACTCTACACACCACCTTTTTGACTTCACACACCTCCATTCTGTGATTTCACACACCTCCATTCTGTGACTTCACACACCTTTATTGTTTGACCTCACACACCTCCATTCTTTGACTTCACACACCTCCATTCCAAGACTTCACACACCTCCATTCTGTGAGTTCACACACCTCCATTCTATGAATTCACACACCTCCATTTTGACTTCACACACCTCCATTCTATGACTTCACGCACCTTCATTCTTACTTCAGAAACATCCATTCTATGACTTCACGTACTTCCATTCTATGACTTCACAAATCTCCGTTCTGTGACCTCACACACCTCCATTCTGGGTTCACACACCTCCATTCTATGACTTCACAAACCTCCATTCTGACTTCACACACCTCCATTCCCACTTCACAAACATCAATTCTGTGACTTCACACACCTCCATTCTATGACTTCACACACCTCCATTCTATGACTTCGCACACCTCCATTCTATGACTTCACACACTTCCATTCTTTGACTTCACACACCTTCAATTTTTTACTTCACACATCTCCATTGTGAGTTCACACACCTCCATTCTATGACTTCACACACCTCCATTCTGACTTCACACACCTCCATTCTATGCCTTCCACACCTCCATTCTGTGACTTCACACACCACCATTCTATGACTTCACACACCTCCATTCTGTGCCTTCACACATATCCATTTTATGACTTAACACACCTTCATTCTTACTTCACAAACATTCATTCTATGACTTCACACACCTCCATTCTATGACTTCACACACCTCCATTCTATGACTTTACACACCTCCATTCTGTGACTTCACACACCTCCATTCTGACTTCACACACCTCCATTCTATGCCTTCCACACCTCCATTCTGTGACTTCACACACCACCATTCTATGACTTCACATACCTCCATTGTGACTTCACACACCTCCATTCTATGAGTTCACACACCTCCATTCTGACTTCACACACCTCCATTCTATGACTTCACACACCTCCATTCTGACTTCACACACCTCCATTCTATGACTTCACACAACTCCATTCCATGACTTCACACACCTCCATTCGATGCCTTCACACACCTCCATTCTGTGACTTCACACACCACCATTGTTTGACTTCACACACCTCCATTTTTGGACTTCACACACCTCCATTCCATGACTTCACACATCTCCATTTTATGAGTTCGCACACCTCCATTTTGACTTCACACACCTCCATTCTGTGACTTCACACACCTTCATTCTACTTCAGAAACATCAATTCTATGACTTCACACACCTCCATTCTATGACTTCACAAACCTACATTCTGTGTCTTCACACACCTCCATTCTGAGTTCACACACCTCAATTCTCTGACTTCACACACCTCAATTCTGGCTTCACACACCTCCATTCTATGACTTCACACAATTACTTTCTATGACTTCACACACCTCCATTCTTTGACTTCACACACCTCCATGGTGAGTTCACACACCTCCACTGTATGACTTCACACACCTCCATTATGACTTCACACAGCTCCATTCTATGACTTCACACACCTCCAATCTGTGCCTTCACACACCTCCATTCTATGACTTAACACACCCTCATTCTTACTTCACAAACATCCATTCTATGATCACACACCTCCATTCTATGACTTAACACACCTCCATTCTATGACTTCACACACCTCCATTCAGTGACTTCACACACCTCAATTCTGTGACTTCACACACTTCCATTATGACTTCACAAACCTCCATTCTATGACTTCACACACCTCCATTCTATGACTTCACACCTCCATTCTGTGTCTTCACACACCTCTATTCTGAGTTCACACACCTCCATTCTGTGACTTCACACAAGTCCATTCTGACTTCACACACCTCCATTCTGTGACTTCACACACCTCCATTCCATGACTTCACACACCTCCATTCTATGATTTCACACACCTCCGTTCTGACTTCACACACCTCCATTCTATGATTTCACACACCTCCATTCTGTGGCTTCACACACCTCCATTCTGTGACTTCGCACACCTCCAATCTGACTTCACACAGCTCCACTCTATGCCTTCCCACACCTCCATTCTATGATTTCACACACCTCCATTCTATGACTTCACACACCTCCATTCTGTGATTTCACACACCTCCATTCTGAGTTCAAACACCTCCGTTCTGTGACTTAACACACCTATATTCTGTTACTTCACACAACACCATTCTGAGTTAACACACCTCCATTCTGTGACTTCACACACCTCCATTCTGACTTCAAACAGCTCCATTCTATGACTTCACACACCTCCATTCTGTGCCTTCACACACCTCCATTCTATGATTTAACACACCTTCATTCTTACTTCACAAACATCCATTCTATGACTTCACACACCTCCATTCTATGACTTCACACACCTCCATTCTATGACTTCGCAAACCTCCATTCTGTGACTTCACACACCTCAATTCTGTGACTTCACACACCTCCATTATGACTTCACACACATCCATTCTATGACTTCACACACCTCCATTCTATGACTTCACACACCTTCATTCTGTGACTTCACACACCTCCATTCTGAGTTCACACACCTCCATTCTGTGACTTCACACAACTCCAATCTGACTTCACACAGCTCCATTCTATGACTTCACATACCTCCATTCTTTGACTTCACACACCTCCATTCTATGACTTCACACACCTGCATTGTGACTTCACACAGCTCCATTCTATGAGTTCACACACCTCCATTCTGACTTCACACACCTCCATTCTATGACTTCACACACCTCCATTCTGACTTCACACACCTCCATTCTATGACTTCACACAAGTCCATTCTGACTTCAGACACCCCCATTCTATGAGTTCACTCACGTGCATTGTGACTTCACACACCTCCATTCTATGACTTCACACACCTCCATTCTGACTTCACACACCTCCATTCTGACTTCACAAACATCAATTCTGTGACTTCACACACCTCCATTCTATGACTTCACACACCTCCATTGTGAGTTCACACACCTCCATTCTGAATTCACAAACATCAATTCTGTGACTTCACACACCTCCATTCTATGACTTCACACACCTCCATACTATGACTTCACAAACCTCCATTCTGACTTCACACACCTCCATTCTTTGACTTAACACACCTCCATTTTTTGACTTCACACATCTCCATTGTGAGTTCACACACCTCCATTCTATGACTTCACACACCTCCATTCTGTCTTCACACAGCTCCATTCGATGCCTTCACACACCTCCATTCTGTGACTTCACACACCACCATTGTTTGACTTCACACACCTCCATTTTTGGACTTCACACACCTCCATTCCATGACTTCACACATCTCCATTTTATGAGTTCGCACACCTCCATTTTGACTTCACACACCTCCATTCTGTGACTTCACACACCTTCATTCTACTTCAGAAACATCAATTCTATGACTTCACACACCTCCATTCTATGACTTCACAAACCTACATTCTGTGTCTTCACACACCTCCATTCTGAGTTCACACACCTCAATTCTCTGACTTCACACACCTCAATTCTGGCTTCACACACCTCCATTCTATGACTTCACACAATTACTTTCTATGACTTCACACACCTCCATTCTTTGACTTCACACACCTCCATGGTGAGTTCACACTCCTCCACTGTATGACTTCACACACCTCCATTATGACTTCACACAGCTCCATTCTATGACTTCACACACCTCCAATCTGTGCCTTCACACACCTCCATTCTATGACTTAACACACCCTCATTCTTACTTCACAAACATCCATTCTATGATCACACACCTCCATTCTATGACTTAACACACCTCCATTCTATGACTTCACACACCTCCATTCAGTGACTTCACACACCTCAATTCTGTGACTTCACACACTTCCATTATGACTTCACAAACCTCCATTCTATGACTTCACACACCTCCATTCTATGACTTCACACCTCCATTCTGTGTCTTCACACACCTCTATTCTGAGTTCACACACCTCCATTCTGTGACTTCACACAAGTCCATTCTGACTTCACACACCTCCATTCTGTGACTTCACACACCTCCATTCCATGACTTCACACACCTCCATTCTATGATTTCACACACCTCCGTTCTGACTTCACACACCTCCATTCTATGATTTCACACACCTCCATTCTGTGGCTTCACACACCTCCATTCTGTGACTTCGCACACCTCCAATCTGACTTCACACAGCTCCACTCTATGCCTTCCCACACCTCCATTCTATGATTTCACACACCTCCATTCTATGACTTCACACACCTCCATTCTGTGATTTCACACACCTCCATTCTGAGTTCAAACACCTCCGTTCTGTGACTTAACACACCTATATTCTGTTACTTCACACAACACCATTCTGAGTTAACACACCTCCATTCTGTGACTTCACACACCTCCATTCTGACTTCAAACAGCTCCATTCTATGACTTCACACACCTCCATTCTGTGCCTTCACACACCTCCATTCTATGATTTAACACACCTTCATTCTTACTTCACAAACATCCATTCTATGACTTCACACACCTCCATTCTATGACTTCACACACCTCCATTCTATGACTTCGCAAACCTCCATTCTGTGACTTCACACACCTCAATTCTGTGACTTCACACACCTCCATTATGACTTCACACACATCCATTCTATGACTTCACAAACCTCCATTCTGACTTCACACACCTCCATTCTGACTTCACACACTTCCATTCTTTGACTTAACACACCTCCATTTTTTGACTTCACACATCTCCATTGTGAGTTCACACACCTCCATTCTATGACTTCACACACCTCCATTCTGTCTTCACACAGCTCCATTCTATGACTTCACACACCTCCATTCTGTGCCTACACACATCTCCATTTTATGACTTAAGACACCTTCATTCTTTCTTCACAAACATTCATTCTATGACTTCACACACCTCCATTCTATGACTTCACACACCTCCATTCTATGACTTCCACACCTCCATTCTGTGACTTCACACACCTCCATTCTATGAGTTCACACACCTCCATTCTGTCTTCACACACCTCCATTATATGACATCACACACCTCCATTCTGACTTCACACACCTCCATTCTATAACTTCACACAACTCCATTCTGACTTCACACACCTCCATTCTGTGACTTCACAGACCTCCATTCCATGACTTCACACACCTCCATTCTCTCCCTTCACACACCTCCATTCTTTGACTTCACCCTCCTCCATTCTGTGATTTCACATACCTCAATTCTGTGACTTCACACACCTTTATTGTTTGACTTCACACACCTCCATTCTTTGACTTCACACACCTCCTTTCCATGACTTCACACACCTCCATTCTATGAGTTCACACACCTCCATTCTATGAGTTCACACACCTCCATTTTGACTTCACAAACCTCCATTCTATGACTTCACACACCTTCATTCTTACTTCAGAAACATCCATTATATGACTTCACGCACTTCCATTCTATGACTACACAAATCTCCGTTCTGTGATTTCACACACCTCCATTCTGAGTTCACACACCTCCATTCTGTGACTTAACACACCTCCATTCTATGACTTCACAGACCTCCATTCTGTGACTTCACACACCTTTATTGTTTGACTTCACACACCTCCTTTCTGGGACTTCACACACCTCCATTGTGAGTTCACACACCTCCATTCTGTGACTTCACACACCTCCACTCTGTGACTTCACACACCTGCATTCTGTGACTAAACACATCTCCATTCTGTGACTTCACACACCTCCATTCTATGACTTCACACACCTCCATTCTGTGACTTCACACACCTCCATTCTGTGACTTTACACACCTCAATTTTGACTTCACACACTTCCATTCTTTGACTTCACACACCTCCATTCTGTGACTTCACACACCACCATTGTTTGACTTCACACACCTCCATTTTTGGACTTCACACACCTCCATTCCATGACTTCACGCATCTCCATTTTATGAGTTCGCACATCTCCATTTTGACTTCACACACCTACATTCTATGACTTCACACACCTTCATTCTACTTCAGAAACATCCATTCTATGACTTCACACACCTCCATTCTATGACTTTACAAACCTCCATTCTGTCACTTCACACACCTCCATTCTGAGTTCACACACCTCAATTCTGTGACTTCACACACCTCAATTCTGGCTTCACACACCTCCATTCTTTGACTTCACACACCTCCATTGTGATTTCACACACCTCCATTCTATGACTTCACACACCTCCATTATGACTTCATATAGCTCCATTCTATGACTTCACACACCTCCATTCTGTGCCTTCACACACCTCCATTCTATAACTTAACACACCTTCATTCTTACTTCACAAACATCCATTCTATGATCACACACCTCCATTCTATGACTTCACACACCTCCATTCTATGACTTCACACACCTCCATTCTATGACTTCACACACCTCCATTCTGTGACTTCACACACCTCAATTCTGTGACTTTACACACCTCCATTATGACTTCACACACCGCCATTCTATGACTTCACACACCTCCATTCTATGACTTCACACCTCCATTCTGTGATTTCACCCACCTCCATTCTGAGTTCACACACATCCATTCTGTGACTTCACACACCTCCAATCTGACTTCACACAGCTCCATTCTATGACTTCACACACCTCCATACTGTGACTTCACACACCTCCATTCTATGATTTCACACACCTCCCTTGTGACTTCACACACCTCCATTCTATGACTTCACACAACTCCACTCTGACTTCACACACCTCCATTCGGTGACTTCAAACACCTCCATTCCATGACTTCACACAAATGCATTCCATGACTTCACACACCTCCATTCGATGACTTCACACACCTCCATTCTATGATTTCACACACCTCCCTTGTGACTTCACACACCTCCATTCTATGACTTCACACAACTCCGTTCTGACTTCACACACCTCCATTCTGTGACTTCACACACCTCCATTCCATGACTTCACACACCTCCATTCTGTGATTTCACACACCTCCATTCTGTGACTTCACACACCTTTATTGTTTGAATTCACACAATGCATTCTTTGACTTCACACACCTTTATTCCATGACTTCACACACCTCCATTCTATGAGTTCTCAGACCTCCATTCTATGAGTTCACACACCTCCATTTTGACTTCATACACCTCCATTTTATGACTTCACACACATTCATTCTTATTCAGAAACATCCATTCTATGACTTCACACACCTCCATTCTATGACTTCACACACCTCCATTTTATGACTTCACACACATTCATTCTTATTCAGAAACATCCATTCTATGACTTCACACACCTCCATTCTTTGACTGCACACACCTCCATTCCATGACTTCACACACCTCCATTCTTTGACTTCACACACCTCCATTCTATGAGTTCACACACCTCCATTTGTGACTCTACACACCACATTTTTGACTTCACACACCTCCATTCTGTGATTTCACACACCTCAATTCTGTGACTTCACACACCTTTATTGTTTGACTTCACACACCTCCATTGCATGACTTCACACACCTCCATTCTATGACTTCACAAACCTCCATTCTATGAGTTCACACACCTCCATTTTGACTTCACACACCTCCATTCTGTGACTTCACACACCTCCATTCTGTGACTTCACACACCTCCATTCTATGACTTCACACACCTCCAGTCTGTGACTTCACACACCTCCATTCTGTTACTTCACACACCTCCATTCTGACTTCACACACTTCCATTCTTTGAATTCACACACCTCCATTCTGTGACTTCACACACATTAACATTGTTTGACTTCACACACCTCTATTTTTGGACTTCACACACCTCCATTCCATGACTTCACACATCTCCATTTTATGAGTTCGCACACCTCCATTTTGACTTCACACACTTCCATTCTATGACTTCACACACCTTCATTCTACTTCAGAAACATCCGTTCTATGACTTCACACACCTCTATTCTATGATTTCACAAACCTTCATTCTGTGACTTCACACACCTCCATTCTGAGTTCACACACGTCAATTCTGTGACTTCACACACCTCAATTCTGGCTTCACACACCTCCATTCTATGACTTCACACACTTCCATTTTATGACTTCACACACCTCCATTCTGTGGCTTCACACACCTCCATTCTTTGACTTCACACACCTCCATTCTGTGACTTCACACACCTCCATTCTTTGACTTCACACACCTCCATTCTTTGACTTCACACACCTCCATGGTGAGTTCACACTCCTCCACTGTATGACTTCACACACCTCCATTATGACTTCACACAGCTCCATTCTATGACTTCACACACCTCCAATCTGTGCCTTCACACACCTCCATTCTATGACTTAACACACCCTCATTCTTACTTCACAAACATCCATTCTATGATCACACACCTCCATTCTATGACTTAACACACCTCCATTCTATGACTTCACACACCTCCATTCAGTGACTTCACACACCTCAATTCTGTGACTTCACACACTTCCATTATGACTTCACAAACCTCCATTCTATGACTTCACACACCTCCATTCTATGACTTCACACCTCCATTCTGTGTCTTCACACACCTCTATTCTGAGTTCACACACCTCCATTCTGTGACTTCACACAAGTCCATTCTGACTTCACACACCTCCATTCTGTGACTTCACACACCTCCATTCCATGACTTCACACACCTCCATTCTATGATTTCACACACCTCCGTTCTGACTTCACACACCTCCATTCTATGATTTCACACACCTCCATTCTGTGGCTTCACACACCTCCATTCTGTGACTTCGCACACCTCCAATCTGACTTCACACAGCTCCACTCTATGCCTTCCCACACCTCCATTCTATGATTTCACACACCTCCATTCTATGACTTCACACACCTCCATTCTGTGATTTCACACACCTCCATTCTGAGTTCAAACACCTCCGTTCTGTGACTTAACACACCTATATTCTGTTACTTCACACAACACCATTCTGAGTTAACACACCTCCATTCTGTGACTTCACACACCTCCATTCTGACTTCAAACAGCTCCATTCTATGACTTCACACACCTCCATTCTGTGCCTTCACACACCTCCATTCTATGATTTAACACACCTTCATTCTTACTTCACAAACATCCATTCTATGACTTCACACACCTCCATTCTATGACTTCACACACCTCCATTCTATGACTTCGCAAACCTCCATTCTGTGACTTCACACACCTCAATTCTGTGACTTCACACACCTCCATTATGACTTCACACACATCCATTCTATGACTTCACAAACCTCCATTCTGACTTCACACACCTCCATTCTGACTTCACACACTTCCATTCTTTGACTTAACACACCTCCATTTTTTGACTTCACACATCTCCATTGTGAGTTCACACACCTCCATTCTATGACTTCACACACCTCCATTCTGTCTTCACACAGCTCCATTCTATGACTTCACACACCTCCATTCTGTGCCTACACACATCTCCATTTTATGACTTAAGACACCTTCATTCTTTCTTCACAAACATTCATTCTATGACTTCACACACCTCCATTCTATGACTTCACACACCTCCATTCTATGACTTCCACACCTCCATTCTGTGACTTCACACACCTCCATTCTATGAGTTCACACACCTCCATTCTGTCTTCACACACCTCCATTATATGACATCACACACCTCCATTCTGACTTCACACACCTCCATTCTATAACTTCACACAACTCCATTCTGACTTCACACACCTCCATTCTGTGACTTCACAGACCTCCATTCCATGACTTCACACACCTCCATTCTCTCCCTTCACACACCTCCATTCTTTGACTTCACCCTCCTCCATTCTGTGATTTCACATACCTCAATTCTGTGACTTCACACACCTTTATTGTTTGACTTCACACACCTCCATTCTTTGACTTCACACACCTCCTTTCCATGACTTCACACACCTCCATTCTATGAGTTCACACACCTCCATTCTATGAGTTCACACACCTCCATTTTGACTTCACAAACCTCCATTCTATGACTTCACACACCTTCATTCTTACTTCAGAAACATCCATTATATGACTTCACGCACTTCCATTCTATGACTACACAAATCTCCGTTCTGTGATTTCACACACCTCCATTCTGAGTTCACACACCTCCATTCTGTGACTTAACACACCTCCATTCTATGACTTCACAGACCTCCATTCTGTGACTTCACACACCTTTATTGTTTGACTTCACACACCTCCTTTCTGGGACTTCACACACCTCCATTGTGAGTTCACACACCTCCATTCTGTGACTTCACACACCTCCACTCTGTGACTTCACACACCTGCATTCTGTGACTAAACACATCTCCATTCTGTGACTTCACACACCTCCATTCTATGACTTCACACACCTCCATTCTGTGACTTCACACACCTCCATTCTGTGACTTTACACACCTCAATTTTGACTTCACACACTTCCATTCTTTGACTTCACACACCTCCATTCTGTGACTTCACACACCACCATTGTTTGACTTCACACACCTCCATTTTTGGACTTCACACACCTCCATTCCATGACTTCACGCATCTCCATTTTATGAGTTCGCACATCTCCATTTTGACTTCACACACCTACATTCTATGACTTCACACACCTTCATTCTACTTCAGAAACATCCATTCTATGACTTCACACACCTCCATTCTATGACTTTACAAACCTCCATTCTGTCACTTCACACACCTCCATTCTGAGTTCACACACCTCAATTCTGTGACTTCACACACCTCAATTCTGGCTTCACACACCTCCATTCTTTGACTTCACACACCTCCATTGTGATTTCACACACCTCCATTCTATGACTTCACACACCTCCATTATGACTTCATATAGCTCCATTCTATGACTTCACACACCTCCATTCTGTGCCTTCACACACCTCCATTCTATAACTTAACACACCTTCATTCTTACTTCACAAACATCCATTCTATGATCACACACCTCCATTCTATGACTTCACACACCTCCATTCTATGACTTCACACACCTCCATTCTATGACTTCACACACCTCCATTCTGTGACTTCACACACCTCAATTCTGTGACTTTACACACCTCCATTATGACTTCACACACCGCCATTCTATGACTTCACACACCTCCATTCTATGACTTCACACCTCCATTCTGTGATTTCACCCACCTCCATTCTGAGTTCACACACATCCATTCTGTGACTTCACACACCTCCAATCTGACTTCACACAGCTCCATTCTATGACTTCACACACCTCCATACTGTGACTTCACACACCTCCATTCTATGATTTCACACACCTCCCTTGTGACTTCACACACCTCCATTCTATGACTTCACACAACTCCACTCTGACTTCACACACCTCCATTCGGTGACTTCAAACACCTCCATTCCATGACTTCACACAAATGCATTCCATGACTTCACACACCTCCATTCGATGACTTCACACACCTCCATTCTATGATTTCACACACCTCCCTTGTGACTTCACACACCTCCATTCTATGACTTCACACAACTCCGTTCTGACTTCACACACCTCCATTCTGTGACTTCACACACCTCCATTCCATGACTTCACACACCTCCATTCTGTGATTTCACACACCTCCATTCTGTGACTTCACACACCTTTATTGTTTGAATTCACACAATGCATTCTTTGACTTCACACACCTTTATTCCATGACTTCACACACCTCCATTCTATGAGTTCTCAGACCTCCATTCTATGAGTTCACACACCTCCATTTTGACTTCATACACCTCCATTTTATGACTTCACACACATTCATTCTTATTCAGAAACATCCATTCTATGACTTCACACACCTCCATTCTATGACTTCACACACCTCCATTTTATGACTTCACACACATTCATTCTTATTCAGAAACATCCATTCTATGACTTCACACACCTCCATTCTTTGACTGCACACACCTCCATTCCATGACTTCACACACCTCCATTCTTTGACTTCACACACCTCCATTCTATGAGTTCACACACCTCCATTTGTGACTCTACACACCACATTTTTGACTTCACACACCTCCATTCTGTGATTTCACACACCTCAATTCTGTGACTTCACACACCTTTATTGTTTGACTTCACACACCTCCATTGCATGACTTCACACACCTCCATTCTATGACTTCACAAACCTCCATTCTATGAGTTCACACACCTCCATTTTGACTTCACACACCTCCATTCTGTGACTTCACACACCTCCATTCTGTGACTTCACACACCTCCATTCTATGACTTCACACACCTCCAGTCTGTGACTTCACACACCTCCATTCTGTTACTTCACACACCTCCATTCTGACTTCACACACTTCCATTCTTTGAATTCACACACCTCCATTCTGTGACTTCACACACATTAACATTGTTTGACTTCACACACCTCTATTTTTGGACTTCACACACCTCCATTCCATGACTTCACACATCTCCATTTTATGAGTTCGCACACCTCCATTTTGACTTCACACACTTCCATTCTATGACTTCACACACCTTCATTCTACTTCAGAAACATCCGTTCTATGACTTCACACACCTCTATTCTATGATTTCACAAACCTTCATTCTGTGACTTCACACACCTCCATTCTGAGTTCACACACGTCAATTCTGTGACTTCACACACCTCAATTCTGGCTTCACACACCTCCATTCTATGACTTCACACACTTCCATTTTATGACTTCACACACCTCCATTCTGTGGCTTCACACACCTCCATTCTTTGACTTCACACACCTCCATTCTGTGACTTCACACACCTCCATTCTTTGACTTCACACACCTCCAGTCTGTGACTTCAGACACCTCCATTCTATAACTTCAAACACCTCCATTCTATGAATTCACACATCTCCATTCTGTGACTTCACACAACTCCATTCTATGATTTCCCACGCCTCCATTCTGGGACTTCACACACCTCCATTCTATGACTTCAAACACCTATATTCTTTGACTTCGCACACCTCCATTCTTTGACTTAACACACCTCCATTTTGAGTTCACACACATACATTCTGTGACTTCACACACCTCCATTTGTGACGTTACACACCACCATTTCACTTCACACACCTCCATTCTGTGACTTCACACACCTCCATTGTGTGACTTCACACACCTCCATTTTGACTTCACACACTTCCATTCTGTGACTTCACACACCTCCATTCTGTGACTTCGCACACCTCCATTGTTTGACTTCACACACCTTCATTCTTTGACTTCACACACCTCCATTCCATGACTTCACACACCTCCATTCTGTGATTTCACACACCTCCATTCTGTGACTTCACACACCTTTATTGTTTGACTTCACACAATGCATTCTTTGACTTCACACACCTTTATTCCATGACTTCACACACCTCCACTCTATGAGTTCTCAGACCTCCATTCTATGAGTTCACACACCTCCATTTTGACTTCATACACCTCCATTTTATGACTTCACACACATTCATTCTTATTCAGAAACATCCATTCTATGACTTCACACACCTCCATTATATGACTTCACACACCTCCATTCTGTGACTGCACACACCTCCATTCCATGACTTCACACACCTCCATTCTTTGACTTCACACACCTCCATTCTTTGACTTCACAAACATTAATTCTGTGACTTCACTCACATCCATTCTACGACTTCACACACCTCCATTCTATGACTTCACAAACCTCCATTCTGACTTCACACACCTCCATTCTGACTTCACAAACATCAATTCTGTGACTTCACACACCTCCATTCTATGACTTCACACACCTCCATTCTATGACTTCACACACCTCCATTCTTTGACTTCACACACTTCCATTCTTTCACTTCACACACCTCCATTCTTTCACTTCACTCATCTCCATTGTGAGTTCACACACCTTAATTCTCTGCCTTCACACATCTCCATTCTAGGATTTAACACACCTTCATTCTTACTTCACAAACATCCATTCTATGACTTCACACACCTCCATTCTATGACTTCACACACCTCCATTCTATGACTTCACACACCTCCATTCTGTGACTTCACACACCTATATTATGACCTCACACACCTCCATTCTATAACTTTACACACCTCCATTCCATGACTTCACACACCTCAATTCTGTGACTTCACACACCTCCATTCTGAGTTCACACACCTCCATTCTGTGACTTCACACACCTCCAATCTGACTTCACACAGCTCCATTCTATGACTTCACACACCTCCATTCTGTGACTTCACACACCTCCATTCTATGACTTCACACACCTCCATTCTGACTTCACACACCTCCATTCTATGACTTCACACACCTCCATTCTGACTTCACACCTCCATTCTGACTTCACACACCTCCATTCTATTACTACACACAACTCCATTCTGACTTCACACATCTCCATTCTGTGACTTCACACACCTCCATTCCATGAATTCCCACACCTCCATTCGATGACTTCACACACCTTTATTCTTTGACTTCACACACCTCCATTCTATGAGTTAAAACACCTCCATTTGTGACTCTACACACCAACTTTTTTACTTCACAAACCTCCATTCTGTGATTTCACACACCTCCATTCTGTGACTTCACACACCTTTATTGTTTGACTTCACACACCTCCATACTTTGACTTCACACACCTCCATTCCATGACTTCACACACCTCCATTCTATGAGTTCACACACCTCCATTCTATGAGTTCACACACCTCCATTTTGACTTCACACACCTTCATTCTTACTTCAGAAACATCCATTCTATGACTTCACGCACCTCCAATCTATGACTTCACAAATCTCCGTTCTGTGACTTAACACACCTCCATTCTGAGTTCACACACCTCCATTCTCTGAGTTCACACACCTCCATTCTGTGACTTAACACACCTCCATTCTTTGACTTCACAGACCTCCATTCTGTGACTTCACACACCTTTATTGTTTGACTTCACACACCTCCATTCTGTGACTTCACACACCTCCATTGTGAGTTCACACACCTTCATTCTGTGACTTCACACACCTCCATTCTGTGACTTCACACACCTCCATTCTGTGACTTCACACACCTACATTCTATGACTTCATACACCTCCATTCTGTGAGTTCACACACCTCCATCTTGACTTCACACGCTTCCATTCTTTGACTTCACACACCTCCATTCTCTGACTTCACACACCACCATTGTTTGACTTCACAATCCTCCATTTTTGGACTTCACGCACCTCCATTCCATGACTTCACACATCTCCATTTTATGAGTTCACACACCTCCATTTTGACTTCACACACCTCCATTCTATTACTTCACACACCTTCATTCTACTTCAGAAACATCCATTCTATGACTTCACACATATCTATTCTATGACTTCACACACCTCCATTCTTTGACTTCACACACCTCCATTCTATGAGTTCAAACACCTCCATTGGTGACTCTACACACCACCTTTTTGACTTCACAAACCTCCATTCTGTGATTTCACCCACCTCCATTCTGTGACTTCACACACCTTTATTGTTTGACCTCACACATCTCCATTCTTTGACTTCAAACACCTCCATTCTGTGAGTTCACACACCTCCATTTTGACTTCACACACCTCCATTCTATGACTTCACGCACCTTCATTCTTACTTCAGAAACATCCATTCTATGACTTCACGTACTTCCATTCTATGACTTCACAAATCTCCATTCTGTGACCTCACACACCTCCATTCTGGGTTCACACACCTCCATTCTCTGACTTCACACACCTCCATTCTGTGACTAAACACACCTCCCTTCTATGACTTCACAGAAATCTATTCTGTGACTTCACAAACCTTTATTGTTTGACTTCACACACCTTTATTGTTTGACTTCACACACCTCCATTGTGAGTTCACACACCTCCATTCTGTGACTTCACACACCTACATTCTGTGACTTCACACACGTCCATTCTGTGACTTCACACATCTCCATTCTGTGACTTCACACACCTCAATTCTGGCTTCACACACCTCCATTCTATAACTTCACACAATTACATTCTATGACTTCACACTCCTCCATTCTTTGACTTCACGCACCTCCATTGTGAGTTCACACACCTCCATTCTATGACTTCACACAACTCCATTCTGACTTCACACAGCTCCATTCTATGATTCACACACCTCCATTCTGTGCCTTCAAACACCTCCATTCCATGACTTAACACACCTTCATTCTGAGTTCACACACCTCACTTCTGTGACTTTACACACCTCAATTCTGGCTTCACACACCTTCATTCTATGACTTCACACCCTTCCATTCTATGACTTCACACACCTCCATTCTTTGACTTCACACACCTCCATTGTGAGTTCACACACCTCCATTCTGTGACTTCCCACACCTCCATTGTGTGCCTTCAAACACCTCCATTCTATGACTTAACACACCTTCATTCTTACTTCACAAACATCCATTCTATGACTTCACACACCTCCATTCTATGACTTCACACCTCCATTCTGTGACTTCACACACCTCCATTCTGAGTTCACACACCTCCATCTGTGACTTCACACTCCTCAAATCTCACTTCACACAGGTCCATTCTATGATTTCACACACCTCCATTGTGACTTCACACACCTCTTTTCGATGACGTCACACATCTCCATTCTGTGACTTCACACACCTCCATTCTGTGACTTCACACACCTCCATTTTGACTTCACACACTTCCATTCTTTGACTTCACACACCTCCATTCTGTGACTTCACACACCACCATTGTTTGATTCACACACCTCCATTTTTGGACTTCACACACCTCCTTTCCATGACTTCACTCATCTCCTTTTTATGAGTTCGCACACCTCCATTTTGACTTCACACACCTCCATTCTATGACTTCACACACCTCCATTCTACTTCAGAAACATCCATTCTATGACTTCATACACCTCCATTTTATGACTTCACAAACCTCCATTCTTTGACTTCACACACCTCCATTGTGAGTTCACACACCTCCATTCTGTGACTTCACACACCTCCGTTCTGTGACTTCACACAACTCCGTTCTGTGACTTTACACACCTCCATTCTATGACTTCACAAACCTCGATTCTATGAATTCACACATCTCCATTCTGTGACTTCACACAACTCCATTCTATGACTTCCCGCACCTCCATTCTGGGACTTCACACACCTCCATTCTGAGTTCACACACCTCCGTTCTGTGACGTAACACACCTCCATTCTTTGACTTCAAACACCTCCTTTCCATGGCTTCACACACCTCCATTTTATGACTTCACACACCTCCATTCCATGACTTCACACACCTCCATTCTTTGACTTCGCACACCTCCATTCTTTCACTTCACACACCTCCATTTTGAGTTCACACACCTACATTCTGTGACTTCACACACCTCCATTTGTTACTTTATACACCACCATTTTGACTTCACAAACCTCCATTCTGTGACTTCACACACCTCCATTTTGACTTCACACACTTCCATTCTTTGACTTCACACACCTCCATTCTGTGACTTCGCATACCTCCATTGTTTGACTTCACACACCTCCATTCTTTGATTTCACACACCTCCATTCCATGACTTCACACACCTCCACTCTATCAGTTCACACACATCCATTCTATGAGTTCACATTCCACCATTTTGATTGCACACACCTCCATTCTATTACTTCACACCTCTACATTCTTACTTAAAAACATCCATTCTATAACTTTACAGACTTCCATTCTATGAGTTCACAAACGTCCATTCTATGACTTCACACACCTCCATTCTATGACTTCACACACCTCCATTCTATGACTTCACACACCTCCATTCTGACTTCACACACCTCCATTTTGACTTTACAAACATCAATTCTGTGACTTCACACACCTCCATTCTTTGACTTCACACACCTCCATTAGAGTTCACACACCTCCATTCTGACTTCACAAACATCACTTCTGTGACTTCACACACCTCCATTCTATGACTTCACACACCTCCATTGAATGACTTCACAAACCTCCATTCTCTGACTTCACAAACCTCCATTCTGACTTCACACACCTCCATTCTTACCTCACAAACATCAATTCTGTGACTTCACACACCTCTATTCTATGTCTTCACACACCTCCATTCTATGACTTCACACACCTCCATTCTATGACTTCACACACTTCCATTCTTTGACTTCACACACCTGCATTCTGTGACTTCACACACCTCCATTCTGACCTCACAAACATCAATTCTGTGACTTCACACACCTCCATTCTATGTCTTCACATACCTCCATTCTATGAGTTCACACACCTCCATTTGTGACTCTACACACCACCTTTTTGACTTCACACACCTCCATTCTGTGATTTCACACACCTCCGTTCTGTGACTTCACACACCTTTATTGTTTGACTTCACACCTCCATTCTTTGACTTCACACACCTCCATTCCATGACTTCACACACTTCCATTCTATGAGTTCACACACCTCCATTCTATGAGTTCACATACCTCCATTTTGACTTCACACACCTCCAATCTGTGACTTCACACAACTCCATTCTGTGACTTCACACACCTCAATTCTGTGACTTCACACACCTCCATTCTATGACTTCACACACCTCCATTCTGTGACTTCACACACCTCCATTCTGTGACTTCACACACCTCGATTTTGACTTCACACACTTCCATTCTTTGACTACACACCTCCATTCTTTGACTTCACACACCACCATTGTTTGACTTCACACACCTGCATTTTTGGACTTCACACACCTCCTGTCCATGACTTCCACATCTCCATGTTATGAGTTCGCACACCTCCATTTTGACTTCACACACCTCCATTCTATGACTTCACACACCTCCATTCTACTTCAGAAACCTCAATTCTGTGACTTCACACACCTTCATTCTGAGTTCACACACCTCAATCCTGTGACTTCACACACCTCAATTCTGGCTTCACACACCTCCATTCTGTGCCTTCAAACACCTCCATTCAATGACTTAACACCCCTTCATTCTTACTTCACAAACATCAATTCTATGACTTCACACACCTCCATTCTATGACTTCACATACCTCCATCTGTGACTTCACACACCTCAGTTCTGTGACTTCACACACCTCCATTATGACTTCACACACCTCCATTCTATGACTTCACACACCTCCATTCTATGACTTCACACCTCCATTCTGTGACTTCACACACCTCCATTCTGAGTTCACACACCTCCATTCTGTGAATTCACACTCCTCAAATCTGACTTCACACAGCTTTATTCTATGATTTCACACACCTCCATACTGTGACTTCACACACCTCCATTCTATGACTTCACACACCTCCATTGTGACTTCACATCTCCATTTTATGAGTTCACACACCTCCATTCTGACTTCACACACCTCCATTCTATGACTCACACACCTCAATTTTGACTTCACACACCTACATTCTATGACTTCACACAACTCCATTCTGACTTCACACACCGCCATTCTGTGACTTCACACACCTCCATTCCATGACTTCACACACCTCCTTTCGATGGCTTCACACACCTCCATTCTGTGACTTCACACACCTCCATTCTCTGACTTCACACACCTCCATTTTGACCTCACACACTTCCATTCTTTGACTTCACACACCTCCGTTCTGTGACTTCACACACCACAATTGTTTGCCTTCACACACCTCCATTTTTGGACTTCACACACCTCCTTTCCATGACTTCACTCATCTCCATTTTATGAGTTCGCACACCTCCATTTTGACTTCACACACCTCCATTCTATAACTTCACACACCTCCATTCTACTTCAGAAACATCCATTCTATGACTTCATACACCTCCATTCTATGACTTCACAAACCTCCATTCTTAGACTTCACACACCTTCATTCTGAGTTCACACACCTCAATTCTTTGTCTTTACACACCTCAATTCTGGCTTCACACACCTTCATTCTATGACTTCACACACTTCCATTCTATGACTTCACACACCTCCATTCTTTGACTTCACACACCTCCATTGTGAGTTCACACACCTCCATTCTGTGACTTCACACACCTCCATTCTTTGACTTCACACACCTCCATTCTGTGACTTCACACACCTCCATTCTATGACTTCACACACCTCGATTCTATGAATTCACACATCTCCATTCTGTGACTTCACACAACTCCATTCTATTACTTCCCACACCTCCATTCTGGGTCTTCACACACCTTCATTCTGGGTTCACACACCTCCGTTCTGTGACTTAACACACCTTCATTCTGTGACTTCACACACCTTCATTCTATGACTTCACACACCTCCATTTTGAGTTCACACACCTACATTCTGTGACTTCACACACATCCATTTGTGAAATTACACACCACCATTTTGACTTCACAAACCTCCATTCTGTGACTTCACAAACCTCCATTCTGTGACTTCACACACCTCCATTTTGACTTCACACACTTCCATTCTTTGACTTCACACACCTCCATTCTGTGACTTCGCACACCTCCATTGTTTGACTTCACACACGTCCATTCTTTGACTTCACACACCTCCATTCCATGACTTCACACACCTCCACTCTATCAGTTCACACACATCCATTCTATGAGTTCACATACCACCATTTTGATTGCACACACCTCCAATCTATGACTTTACACCCCTACATTCTTACTTCAAACACATCCATTCTATGACTTTACAGACGTCCATTCTGTGAGTTCACAAACGTCCATTCTATGACTTCACACACCTCCATTCTATGACTTCACACACCTCCAATCTATGACTTCACACACCTCCATTCTATGACTTCACACACCTCCATTCTGTGACTTCACACATCTCCATTCTATGACTTCACACACCTCCATTCTGACTTCACACACCTCCATTCTGACTTCACAAACATCAATTCTGTGACTTCACACACCTCCATTCTTTGACTTCACACACCTCCATTGTGAGTTCACACACCTCCTTTCTGACTTCACAAACATCAATTCTGTGACTTAACACACCTCCATTCTATGACTTCACACACTTCCATTCTTTGACTTCACACACCCCCATTCTTTCACTTCACACTACTCCATTGTGAGTTCACACACCTCCATTCTATGACTTCACACACCTCCATTCTAACTTCAGACAGCTCTATTCCATGACTTCAAACACCTCCATTCTGTGCCTTCACACACCTCCATTCTGTGAATTAACACACCTTCATTCTTACTTCACAAACATCCATTCTATGACTTAACGCACCTCCATTCTATGACTTCACACCTCCAATCTATGACTTCACACACTTCCATTCTGTGACTTCACACACCTCAATTCTGTGACTTCACACACCTACATTATTACTTCACACAACTCAAATCTATGACTTCACACACCTCCATTGTGACTTCACACACCTCCATTCTATGAGTTCACACACCTCCATTCTGACTTCACACACCTCCATTCTATGACTTCACACTCCTCCATTCTGACTTCACACACCTCCATTCTATGACTTCATTCAACTCCATTCTGACTTCACACACCTCCATTCTATGACTTCACACACCTCCATTCTGTGACTTCACACACCTCCATTCTGAGTTCACACACCTCCATTCTGTGACTTCACACACCTCCAATCTGACTTCACACAGCTCCATTCTATGACTTCACACATCTCCATTCTGTGACTTCACACACCTCCATTCTATGACTTCACACATCTCCATTGTGACTTCACACACCTCCATTCTATGAGTTCACACACCTCCATTCTGACTTCACACACCTCCATTCTCTGACTTCACACACCTCCATTCTGACTTCACACACCTCCATTCTATGACTTCACACAACTCCATTCTGACTTCACACACCTCAATTCTGTGACTTCACACACCTCCATTCCATGACTTCGCACACCTCCATTCGATGACTTCACACACCTCCATTCTTAGACTTCACACACCTCCATTCTTTGAGTTCACAAACAACCATTTCTGACTCTACACACCACCTGTTTGACTTCACAAACCTCCATTCTGTGATTTCACACATCTCCATTCTGTGACTTCACACACGTTTATTGTTTGACTTCACACACCTACATTCTATGACTTCACACACCTTCATTCTTACTTCAGAAACATCCATTCTATGACTTCACGCACCTCCATTCTATGACTTCACAAATCTCCATTCTATGACTTCACACACCTCCATTCTGTGACTTCACACACTTCCATTCTATGACTTCACACACCTTCATTCTTACTTCACAAACATCCATTCTATGACTTCAGACACTTCCATTCTATGACTTCACACACCTCCATTCTGTGACTTCACACACCTCCATTCTATATCTTCACACACCTCCATTGTGAATTAACACACCTCCATTCTATGAGTTCACACACCTCCATTCTAACCTCACAGACCTCCATTCTAACACTTCACACTCCGCCATTCTGACTTCATACTCCTCCATTCTGTGAATTCACAAAACTCCATTCTATGATTTCACACACCTCCATACTATGACTTCACACACCACCATGTATGACATCACACACCTCCATTCTGAGTTTTCAAACCTCCATTCTTTGACTTCACATACCTCCATTCTGACTTCACACACCAATGTATGACTTCACACACCTCCATTCTGTAACTTCACACACTTCCATTGTGACGTCACACACCTCCATTCTACGAGTTCACAAACCTCCATTTTATGACTTCACACACCTCCATTCTGACTTCACACACCTCCATTCTATGACTTCACAGACCTCGAATCTGTGACTTGACTCACCTCCATTCTGTGAATTCACAAAACTCCATTCTATGATTTCACACACCTCCATACTATGACTTCACACACCACCATCTATGACATCACACACCTCCATTCTGAGTTCACACAACTCCATTCGGTGACTTCACACACCTCCATTCTTACTTCACAAACCTCCATTCTATGACTTCACACACTTCCATCCTATGACTTCACACACCTCCATTCTGTGACTTCTCACACCTCCATTTTGAGTTCACACACCTCCATTCTGTGACTTCACACACCTCCATTCTATGACTTCACACACTTCCATTCTAGGACTTCACACACCTCCATTCTGTGACTTCTCACACCTCAATTCTTACTTCACACACCTCCATTCTATGACTTCACACACTTCCATTCTATGACTTCACGCTCCTCCATTCTGACTTCACACAGCTCCATTCTGTGACTTCACACACCTCCATTCTATGACTTCACACACCTCCATTCTATGACTTCACATACCTCATTTCTGAGTTGACACACCTCCATTCTTTGACTTCACATACCTCCAATCTGACTTCATACACCTCCATTCTATGACTTCACACACATCCTTTCTGTGACTTCAAAAACCACCATTCTATGAATTCACACATCTCCATTGTGACTTCACACACCTCCATTGTATGAGTTCACACAGCTCCATTCTGACTTCACACACCTCAAATCTATGACTTCGTACACCTCTATTCTGTCTTCACACCCCTCCATTCTGTGACTTCACATACCTCCATTCTTTGACTTCACACCCCTCCATTCTGTGCCTTCACACACCTCCACTCTGTGACTTTACACACCTCCATTCTGTGACTTCACACACCTCCCTTCTGTGACTTCACACACCTCCATTCTTTGACTTCACACACCTCCATTCTAAGACTTCACAAACCTCAATTCTATGATTTCACACACTTCCATTGTTTGACATCATTCACCTCCATTCTTTGACATCACACACCTCCATTCCATGAATTCACACACCTCCATTCTATGAGTTCACATACCTCCATTCTATGACTTCACACACCTTCATTCTTACTTCAGCAACATCCATTCTATCACTTCAGACACCTCCATTCTATGACTTCACACACCTTCATTCTTACTTCAGCAACATCCATTCTATGACTTCACACACCTCCATTCTATGACTTCACACACTTCCATTCTATGACTTCACACACCTCCATTCTGTGTCTTCACACACCTCCACTCTGAGTTCACACACCTCCATTCTGTGTCTTCACACACCTCCATTCTGTGACTTCACACACCTCCTTCTATGACTTCACACACCTCCATTCTGTGATTTCACACACCTCAAATCTGAGTTCACACACCTCCATACTGTGACTTCACACACCTCCTTTCTATGCCTTCACACACCTCCATTCTGTGACTGCACACACCTCCATTCTATGACATCACACACCTCCATTCTGTGACTTCACACACCTCCATTCTATGACTTCACACACCTCCATTCTATGACTTCAGAAACCTACATTGTTACTTCACACACCTCCATTCTATGAGTTCACACACCTTCATTGTGACTTCACACACCTCCATTATCTGACTTCACACACCTCCATTCTGACTTCACACACCTCCATTCTGACTTCACACACCTCAATTCTGTGACTTCACACACCTCCATTCTATGATTTCACACACCTCCATTCTATGACTTCACAGACCTCCATTCTATGACTTCACACACCTCCTTTCTGAGTTCACACACATCCATTCTGTGACTTCACACACCTCCATTGTGACTTCATACACCTCCATTCTATGAGTTCACACACCTCCATTCTGACTTCAAAGACATCCATTCTATGACTTCACACAGCTCCATTCTGACTTCACACACCTCCATTCTATGACTTCGCACACCTCTATTCTGACTTCACACACCTGCATTCTGTGACTTCACACACCTCCACTCTATGACTTCACAAACCTCCATTCTGTGACTTCACACACCTCCACTCTGTGACTTTACACACCTCCATTCTGTGACTTCACACATCTCCATTCTGTGATTTCACACACAATCCATTCTATGACTTCACACACCTCCATTGTGACTTCACACAACTCCATTCTGTGACTTCACACACCTCCTTTCTGTGACTTCACACGCTTCCAATCTATGACTTCACACACCTACATTCTATGACCTCCCCACAGCTTCAATCTATGACTTCACACACCTCCATTCCATGACTTCACACGCTTTCAATCTATGACTTCACACACCTCCATTCTATGACTTCATACACCTCCATTCTATGACTTCACACACCTGCATTCTGACTTCAGACACCTCCATTCTCTGATTTCACACACCTACATTCTATGACTTCACATACCTCAATTCTGTAACTTCAAACGCTTCCAATATTTGACTTCACAAACCTCCATTCCATGACTTCATACACCTCCATTCTATGACTTCACACACATCCATTCTTTGACTTCACACACCTCCATTGTGACTTCACACACCTCCATTCTGTGACTTCACACACCTGCATTTGTGATTTCACACACCACAATTTTGACTTCACACACGTCCATTCTCTGACTTCACACACCTCCATTTTGACTTCACACACTTTCATTCTGTGACTTCACACACCTCCATTCTGTGACTTCACACACCTCCATTCTATGACTTCACACACCTCCATTCTATGACTTCACACACCTCCATTCTATGACTTCACACACCTCCATTCTGTGATTTCAAAAACCAACATTCTATGACTTCAAACACCTCCATTCTATGACTTTACACTCCTCCATTCTGAGACTTCACACAACTCCACTCTGTGACTTTACACACCTCCACTCTGTGACTACACACACCTCCATTTTGTGATTTCACACACCTCGATTCTATGACTTCACACAGTTCCATTGTTTGACTTCATACACGTCCATTCTATGATTTCACACACCTCCATTCTATGACTTCACACACCTCCATTCTGTGACTTCACACACTTCCAATCTGAGTTCACACACCTCCAGGCTATGACTTCACACACCTCCATTCTTTGACATCAAAAACCACCGTTCTCTGACTTCACACACCTCCATTTTGACTTCACAAACCTCCATTCTACGAGTTCACACACTTCCATTCTGCCTTCACCCACCTCCATTCTATGACTTCACTCAGCTGCCTTCTGACTTCACACACCTGCATTTGTGAATTCACACACCACCCTTTTGACTTCACACACCTCCATTCTGTGACTTCACACACCTCCATTCTGTGACTTCACACAACTCCATTCTGTGACTTCACACACCTCCATTGTTTGAATTCACACACCTCCATTCTTGGACTTCACACACCTCCATTCCATGACTTCACACACCTCCATACTATGAGTTCACACACCTCCATTTTGACTTCACACACCTCCATTCTATAACTTCACACACCTTCATTCCTACTTCAGAAACATCCATTCTATGACTGCACACACCTCCATTCGATGACTTCACACACCTCCATTCTGAACTCACACAGGTCCATTCTATGACGTCACACACCTCCATTCTGTGACTTCACACACTTCCATTCTATGACTCCACACAAGTTCATTCGTACTTCACAAACATCCATTCTGTGACCTCACACACCTCCATTCTATGACTTCACACACCTCCATTCTGTGACTTCACACACCTCCATTCTATGTCTTCACACACCTCCATTGTGACTTCACACACCTCCATTCTATGAGTTCACACACCTCCATTCTAACTTCACACACCTCCATTCTATGACATCACACTCCGCCATTCTGACTTCACACTCCTCCATTCTGTGAATTCACAAAACTCCATTCTATGATTTCACACACCTCCATACTATGACTTCACACACCTCCATCTATGACTTCACACACCTCCATTCTGAGTTCACACACCTCAATTCTGTGACTTCACACACCTCCATTCTGACTTCACACACCAATGTATGACTTCACACACCTCCATTCTGAGACATCACACACTTCCATTGTGACGACACACACCTCCATTCTATGAGTTCACACACCTCTATTCTATGACTTCACATACCTCCATTCTGACTTCACACACCACCATTCTATGACTTCACAGACCTCGAATCTGTGACTTCACTCACATCCATTCTATGACTTCAAACTGCTCCATTCTATGACTTCCCACACCTCCTTACTATGACTTCACCCACCTCTATTCTATGACTTCACACCTCGATTCTGACTTCAGATACCTCCATTCTGTGACTTCACACACCTCCATTCTATGACTTCAAAATCCTCCATTCTCTGACTTCACACACCTCAATTCTGAGCTCACACAACTCCATTCGGTGACTTCACACACCTCCATTCTTACTTCACAAACCTCCATTCTATGACTTCACACACTTCCATTCTATGACTTCACACACCTCCATTCTATGACTTCACACACCTCCATTCTATGACTTCAGAAACCTACATTGTTACTTCACACACCTCCATTCTATAAGTTCACACACCTGCATTGTGACTTCACACACCTCCATTATCTGACTTCACACACCTCCATTCTGACTTCACACACCTCCATTTTGTCTTCACACACATCAATTCTGTGACTTCACACACCTCCATTCTCTGATTTCACAAACCTCCATTCTATGACTTCACAGACCTCCATTCTATGACTTCACACACCTCCTTTATGAGTTCACACACATCCATTCTGTGACTTCACACACCTCCATTGTCACTTCATACACCTCCATTCTATGAGTTCACACACCTCCATTCTGACTTCACACACTTCCATTCTATGACTTCACATAGCTCCATTCTGAATTCACACAATCCATTCTATGCCTTTACAAACCTCCATTCTTTGATTTCACACACCTCCTTCCTAGGACTTCACACACCTCCATTGTGACTTCACACAGCTCCATTCTGTGACTTCACACACCTCCATTCTGTGACTTCACACACCTCCATACTATGACTGCCCCACACCTTCAATCTATGACTTCACACACCTCCATTCTATGACTTCACACGCTTCCAATCTATAACTTCACACACCTCCATTCTATGACTTCACACACCTCCATTCTATGACTTCACACACCTGCATTCTGACAGCACACACCTCCATTCTCTGATTTCACACACCGCCATTCTATGACTTCACACACCTCCATTGTGACTTCACACACCTCCATTCTATGAGTTCATACACCTCCATTCTGACTTCACAAACCTCCATTCTATGACTTCACAGACTTTGAATATGTGACTTCACTCACCTCCACTCTATGACTTCACACTTCTCCATTCTATGACTTCCCACACCTCCTCTCCATGACTTCACCCACCCCCATTCTATGACTTCACACCTCCATTCTGACTTCACACACCTCCATTCTTTGACTTCACACACCTCCATTCTATGAGTTCACACACCTCCATTTTGACTTCACACACCTCCATTCTATGACTTCACACACCTTCATTCTTACTTCAGAAACATCCATTCTATGACTTCACACACCTCCATTCTGTGACTTCACACACCTCCATTCTATGATTTCACACACCTCCATTCTGTGACTTCACACACCTCCATTCTATGTCTTCACACACCTCCAATGTGACTTCACACACGTCCATTCTATGAGTTCACACACCTCCATTCTGACCTCACACACCTCCGTTCTATGACTTCACACTCCTCCATTCTGATTTCACACAGCTCCATTCTGTGAATTCACAAAATTCCATTCTATGATTTCACACACCTCCATACTGTGACTTCACACACCTCCATCTATGACTTCAAACACCTCCATTCTGAGTTCACACACCTCCATTCTGTGACGTCACACACCTCCATTCTGACTTCACACACCTCCAATATATGACTTCACACACCTCCATTCTGTGACTTCACACACATCAATTGTGACGTCACACACCTCCATTGTATGAGTTCACACACATCCATTCTAGGACTTCACACTCCTCAATTCTGACATCACACAGCTCCATTCTATGACTTCACAGACCTCGGATCTGTGACTTCACTCACCTCCATTCTATGACGTCACACTCCTCTATTCTATGACTTCCCACAACTCCTTTCTATGACTTCACCCACCTCTGTTCTATGACTTCACACCTCCATTCTGACTTCACACACCTCCATTCTGTGACTTCACACACCTCCATTCTATGACTTCACACACCTCCATTCTATGACTTCACACACCTTCATTCTTACTCCAGAAACATCCATTCTATGACCTCGCAGACCTCCATTCTATGACTTCACATACCTCCATTCTGTAACGTCCCACACCTCCATTCTGAGTTCACACACCTCCCTTCCGTGACTTCACACACCTCCATTGTGAGTTCACCCACTTCCATTCTGTGACTTCACACACCTCCATTCTGTTACTTCACACCCCTCCATTCTGTGACTTCACACACCTCCATTCTATGACTTCACACACCTCCATTCTATGAATTCACACACCTCCATTCTGTGACTTCACACACCTCCATTGTATGACTTCACACACCTCTATTCTGTGAGTTCACACACCTCATTTCTGAGTTCACACAACTCCATTCTATGACTTCCCACACCTGCATTGTGACTTCACCAACCTCCATTCTATGAGTTCACACACATGCATTGTGATTTCACACACCTCCATTCTATGACTTCACACATCTCCATTCTGACTTCACACACCTCCATGCTGTGACTTCACACACCTCCATTCTATGACTTCACACACCTCCATTCTTTGACTTCACACACCTCCATTCTATGACTTCACACACGTCCCCTGTGACTTCACAGAACTCCATTCTGTGACTTCACACACCTCCCTCTCTGATTTCACACACCTCCAATCTATGACTTCACACACTTACAATCTATGACTTAACACACCTCCATTATATGACTTCACACACCTGCCTTCTGACTTCACACACCTCCATTCTCTGACTTCACACACCTCCATTCTATGACTTCACAAACCTCCATTCTGTAACTTCACACACTTCCAATGTTTGACTTCACACACCTCCATTCTGTGACTTCACACACATCCATTCTTTGACTTCACACACCACAATTTTGACTTCACACAAGTCCATTCATTGACTTCACACACCTCCATTCTCTGACTTCACACACCTCCATTTTGACTTCACACACTTCCATTCTGTGACTTCACACTCCTCCATTCTATGACTTCACACACCTCCCTTCTATGAATTCACACACCTCCATTCTGTGACTTCACACACCTCCATTGTGAGTTCACCCACTTCCATTCTGTCTCTTCACACACCTCCATTCTGTGACTTCAAACACCTCCATTCTTTGACTTCACACACCTCCCTTCTATGAATTCACACCCCTCCATTCTGTGACTTCACACACCTCCATTGTATGACTTCACACACCTCCTTCTGTGACTTCACACACCTCCATTCTCAGTTCACACACCTCCATTCTGTGACTTCACACACCTCCATTCTGAGACTTCACACACCTCCATTCTGTGACTTCCACACATCCATTCTGTGACTTCACACACCTCCATTGTCACTTCATACACCTCCATTCTATGAGTTCACACACCTCCATTCTGACTTCACACACTTCCATTCTATGACTTCACATAGCTCCATTCTGAATTCACACACCTCCATTCTATGACTTCGCACACCTCTATTCTGACTTCACACACCTGCATTCTGTGACTTCACACACCTCCATTCTATGACTTCACAAACCTCCATTCTGTGACTTCACACACCTCCACTCTGTGACTTTACACACCTCCATTCTGTGACTTCACACACCTCCATTCTCTGATTTCACACACTATCCATTCTATGCCTTCACAAACCTCCATTCTTTGATTTCACACACCTCCTTCCTAGGACTTCACACACCTCCATTGTGACTTCACACAGCTCCATTCTGTGACTTCACACACCTCCATTCTGTGACTTCACACACCTCCATACTATGACTGCCCCACACCTTCAATCTATGACTTCACACACCTCCATTCTATGACTTCACACGCTTCCAATCTATAACTTCACACACCTCCATTCTATGACTTCACACACCTCCATTCTATGACTTCACACACCTGCATTCTGACAGCACACACCTCCATTCTCTGATTTCACACACCGCCATTCTATGACTTCACACACCTCCATTGTGACTTCACACACCTCCATTCTATGAGTTCATACACCTCCATTCTGACTTCACAAACCTCCATTCTATGACTTCACAGACTTTGAATATGTGACTTCACTCACCTCCACTCTATGACTTCACACTTCTCCATTCTATGACTTCCCACACCTCCTCTCCATGACTTCACCCAACCCCATTCTATGACTTCACACCTCCATTCTGACTTCACACACCTCCATTCTGTGACTTCACACACCTCCATTCTATGAGTTCACACACCTCCATTTTGACTTCACACACCTCCATTCTATGACTTCACACACCTTCATTCTTACTTCAGAAACATCCATTCTATGACTTCACACACCTCCATTCTGTGACTTCACACACCTCCATTCTATGATTTCACACACCTCCATTCTGTGACTTCACACACCTCCATTCTATGACTTCACACACCTCCATTCTATGAATTCACACACCTCCATTCTGTGACTTCACACACCTCCATTGTATGACTTCACACACCTCTATTCTGTGAGTTCACACACCTCATTTCTGAGTTCACACAACTCCATTCTATGACTTCCCACACCTCCATTGTGACTTCACCAACCTCCATTCTATGAGTTCACACACATGCATTGTGACTTTACACACCTCCATTCTATGACTTCACACATCTCCATTCTGACTTCACACACCTCCATGCTGTGACTTCACACACCTCCATTCTATGACTTCACACACCTCCATTCTTTGACTTCACACACCTCCATTCTATGACTTCACACACCTCCCCTGTGACTTCACAGAACTCCATTCTGTGACTTCACACACCTCCCTCTCTGATTTCACACACCTCCAATCTATGACTTCACACACTTACAATCTATGACTTAACACACCTCCATTATATGACTTCACACACCTGCATTCTGACTTCACACACCTCCATTCTCTGACTTCACACACCTCCATTCTATGACTTCACACACCTCCAATCTGTAACTTCACACACTTCCAATGTTTGACTTCACACACCTCCATTCTGTGACTTCACACACATCCATTCTTTGACTTCACACACCACAATTTTGACTTCACACAAGTCCATTCATTGACTTCACACACCTCCATTCTCTGACTTCACACACCTCCATTTTGACTTCACACACTTCCATTCTGTGACTTCACACTCCTCCATTCTATGACTTCACACACCTCCCTTCTATGAATTCACACACCTCCATTCTGTGACTTCACACACCTCCATTGTGAGTTCACCCACTTCCATTCTGTGTCTTCACACACCTCCATTCTGTGACTTCACACACCTCCATTATGTGACTTCACACACCTCCATTCTTTGACTTCACACACCTCCCTTCTATGAATTCACACCCCTCCATTCTGTGACTTCACACACCTCCATTGTATGACTTCACACACCTCCATTCTGTGACTTCACACACCTCCATTCTCAGTTCACACACCTCCATTCTGTGACTTCACACACCTCCATTCTGTGACTTCCACACCTCCATTCTATGACTTAACACACCTCCATTCTATGACTTCACACCCCTCCAATCTATGACTTCACACACCACCATTCTGTGACTTCACACACCTCCATTCTATGACTTCACACACCTCCATTCTTTCACTTCACCACCTCCATTCTATGACTTCACAAACTTCCATTCTATGACTTCACACACCTGCATTGTGACTTCACCCACCTCAATTCTATGAGTTCACACACCTGCATTGTGACTTCACACACCTCCATTCTATGACTTCACACATCTCCATTCTGACTTCACACACCTCCATTCTATGATTTCACACACTTCGATTCTATGACTTCACACACCTCCATTCTATGACTTCACAAACCTCCATTGTTTGACATCACACACCTCCATTCTTGGACTTCACACAGCTCCATTCCATGACTTCACACACCTCCATTCTATGAGTTCACACACCTCCATTCTTTGAGTTCACACAACTCCATTTAGACTTCACACACCTTCATTCTGTGACTTCACACACCTCCAATCTGAGTTCACACACCTCCAGTCTATGACTTCACACACCTCCCTTCTTTGACATCAAAAACCACCATTCTATGACTTCACACACCTCCATTTTGACTTCACACACCTCCATTCTACGAGTTCACACACTTCCATTCTGCCTTCACCCACCCCCATTCTATGACTTCTGGCTGCTGCCTTCTGACTTCACACACCTCCATTTGTGAATTCACACACCACCATTTTGACTTCACACACCTCCATTCTGTGACTTCAGACACCTCCATTCTGTGACTTCACACACCTCCATTCTGTGACTTCACACACCTCCATTGTTTGACTTCACACACCTCCATTCTTGGACTTCACCCACCTCCATTCCATGACTTCACACACCTCCATTCTATGAGTTCACACACCTCCATTCTTTGAGTTCACACACCTCCATTTTGACTTCACGCACCTTCATTCTATGACTTCACACACCTTCATTCCTACTTCAGAAACATCCATTCTATGACTGCACACACCTCCATTCGATGACTTCACACACCTCCATTCTGTGACTTCACACACTTCCATTCTATGACTTCACACACCTTCATTCTTACTTCACAAACATCCATTCTGTGACTTCACACACCTCCATTCTATGACTTCACACACCTCCATTCTGTGACTTCACACACCTCCATTCTATGTCTTCACACACCTCCATTGTGATTTCACACACCTCCATTCTATGAGTTCACACACCTCCATTCTAACTTCACACACCTCCATTCTATGACTTCACACTCCGCCATTCTGACTTCAGACACCTCCATTCTGTGAATTCACAAAACTCCATTCTATGATTTCACACACCTCCATACTATGACTTCACACACCTCCATCTATGACTTCACACACCTCCATTCTGAGTTCACACACCTCAATTCTGTGACTTCACACACCTCCATTCTGACTTCACACACCAATGTATGACTTCACACACCTCCATTCTGTGACTTCACACACTTCCATTGTGACGACACACACCTCCATTCTATGAGTTCACACACCTCTATTCTATGACTTCACATACCTCCATTCTGACTTCACACACCTCCATTCTATGACTTCACAGACCTCGAATCTCTGACTTCACTCAACTCCATTCTATGACTTCACACTGCTCCATTCTATGACTTCCCACACCTCCTTTCTATGACTTCACCCACCTCTATTCTATGACTTCACACCTCGATTCTGACTTCAGATACCTCCATTCTGTGACTTCACACACCTCCATTGTATGACTTCAAACACCTCCATTCTCTGACTTCACACACCTCCATTCTGAGCTCACACAACTCCATTCGGTGACTTCACACACCTCCATTCTTACTTCACAAACCTCCATTCTATGACTTCACACACTTTCATTCTATGACTTCACACACCTCCATTCTATGACTTCACACACCTCCATTCTATGACTTCAGAAACCTACATTGTTACTTCACACACCTCCATTCTATGAGTTCACACACCTGCATTGTGACTTCACACACCTCCATTATCTGACTTCACACACCTCCATTCTGACTTCACACACCTCCATTCTGTCTTCACACACATGCATTCTGTGACTTCACACACCTCCATTCTATGATTTCACAAACCTCCATTCTATGACTTCACAGACCTCCATTCTATGACTTCACACACCTCCTTTATGAGTTCACACACATCCATTCTGTGACTTCACACACCTCCATTGTGACTTCATACACCTCCATTCTATGGGTTCACACACCTCCATTCTGACTTCACACACTTCCATTCTATGACTTCGCACACCTCTATTCTGACTTCACACACCTGCATTCTATGACTTCACAAACCTCCATTCTGTGACTTCACACACCTCCACTCTGTGACTTTACACACCTCCATTCTGTGACTTCACACACCTCCATTCTCTGATTTCACACACAATCCATTCTATGACTTCACAAACCTCCATTCTTTGATTTCACACACCTCCATCCTATGACTTCACACACCTCCATTGTGACTTCACACAGCTCCATTCTGTGACTTCACACACCTCCATTGTGTGACTTTACACACCTCAATTCCGACTTCACACACCTCCATTCTCTGATTTCACACACCCCCATTCTATGACTTCACACACCTCCATTGTTACTTCACTCACCTCCATTCTATGAGTTCATACACCTCCATTCTGAATTCACAAACCTCCATTCTATGACTTCACAGACTTTGAATATGTGACTTCACTCACCTCCACTCTATGACTTCACACTTCTCCATTCTATTACTTCCCACACCTCCTTTCCATGACTTCACCCACCCCCATTCTATGACTTCACTCCTCCTTTCTGACTTCACACACCTCCATTCTGTGACTTCACACACCTCCATTCTATGAGTTCACACACCTCCATTTTGACTTCACACACCTCCATTCTATGACTTCACACACCTTCATTCTTACTTCAGAAACATCCATTCTATGATTTCACACACCTCCATAATATGACTTCACACACCTCCATTCTATGACTTCACACCTCCATTCTGTGACTTCACACACCTCCATTCTCTGTCTTCACACACCTCCATTGTGACTTCACACACCTCCATTCTATGACTTCACACACCTTCATTCTTACTTCAGAAACATCCATTCTATGATTTCACACACCTCCATAATATGACTTCACACACCTCCATTCTATGACTTCACACCTCCATTCTGTGACTTCACACACCTCCATTCTCTGTCTTCACACACCTCCATTGTGACTTCACACACGTCCATTCTATGAGTTCACACACCTCCATTCTGACTTCACACACCTCCATTCCATGACTTCACACACCTCCATTCTATGAGTTCACACACCTCCATTCTTTGAGTTCACACACCTCCATTTTGACTTCACGCACCTTCATTCTATGACTTCACACACCTTCATTCCTACTTCAGAAACATCCATTCTATGACTGCACACACCTCCATTCGATGACTTCACACACCTCCATTCTGTGACTTCACACACTTCCATTCTATGACTTCACACACCTTCATTCTTACTTCACAAACATCCATTCTGTGACTTCACACACCTCCATTCTATGACTTCACACACCTCCATTCTGTGACTTCACACACCTCCATTCTATGTCTTCACACACCTCCATTGTGATTTCACACACCTCCATTCTATGAGTTCACACACCTCCATTCTAACTTCACACACCTCCATTCTATGACTTCACACTCCGCCATTCTGACTTCAGACACCTCCATTCTGTGAATTCACAAAACTCCATTCTATGATTTCACACACCTCCATACTATGACTTCACACACCTCCATCTATGACTTCACACACCTCCATTCTGAGTTCACACACCTCAATTCTGTGACTTCACACACCTCCATTCTGACTTCACACACCAATGTATGACTTCACACACCTCCATTCTGTGACTTCACACACTTCCATTGTGACGACACACACCTCCATTCTATGAGTTCACACACCTCTATTCTATGACTTCACATACCTCCATTCTGACTTCACACACCTCCATTCTATGACTTCACAGACCTCGAATCTCTGACTTCACTCAACTCCATTCTATGACTTCACACTGCTCCATTCTATGACTTCCCACACCTCCTTTCTATGACTTCACCCACCTCTATTCTATGACTTCACACCTCGATTCTGACTTCAGATACCTCCATTCTGTGACTTCACACACCTCCATTGTATGATTTCAAACACCTCCATTCTCTGACTTCACACACCTCCATTCTGAGCTCACACAACTCCATTCGGTGACTTCACACACCTCCAATCTTACTTCACAAACCTCCATTCTATGACTTCACACACTTTCATTCTATGACTTCACACACCTCCATTCTATGACTTCACACACCTCCATTCTATGACTTCAGAAACCTACATTGTTACTTCACACACCTCCATTCTATGAGTACACACACCTGCATTGTGACTTCACACACCTCCATTATCTGACTTCACACACCTCCATTCTGACTTCACACACCTCCATTCTGTCTTCACACACATGCATTCTGTGACTTCACACACCTCCATTCTATGATTTCACAAACCTCCATTCTATGACTTCACAGACCTCCATTCTATGACTTCACACACCTCCTTTATGAGTTCACACACATCCATTCTGTGACTTCACACACCTCCATTGTGACTTCATACACCTCCATTCTATGAGTTCACACACCTCCATTCTGACTTCACACACTTCCATTCTATGACTTCGCACACCTCTATTCTGACTTCACACACCTGCATTCTATGACTTCACAAACCTCCATTCTGTGACTTCACACACCTCCACTCTGTGACTTTACACACCTCCATTCTGTGACTTCACACACCTCCATTCTCTGATTTCACACAGAATCCATTCTATGACTTCACAAACCTCCATTCTTTGATTTCACACACCTCCATCCTATGACTTCACACACCTCCATTGTGACTTCACACAGCTCCATTCTGTGACTTCACACACCTCCATTGTGTGACTTTACACACCTCAATTCTGACTTCACACACCTCCATTCTCTGATTTCACACACCCCCATTCTATGACTTCACACACCTCCATTGTGACTTCACTCACCTCCATTCTATGAGTTCACACACCTCCATTCTGAATTCACAAACCTCCATTCTATGACTTCACAGACTTTGAATATGTGACTTCACTCACCTCCACTCTATGACTTCACACATCTCCATTCTATTACTTCCCACACCTCCTTTCCATGACTTCACCCACCCCCATTCTATGACTACACTCCTCCTTTCTGACTTCACACACCTCCATTCTGTGACTTCACACACCTCCATTCTATGAGTTCACACACCTCCATTTTGACTTCACACACCTCCATTCTATGACTTCACACACCTTCATTCTTACTTCAGAAACATCCATTCTATGATTTCACACACCTCCATAATATGACTTCACACACCTCCATTCTATGACTTCACACCTCCATTCTGTGACTTCACACACCTCCATTCTCTGTCTTCACACACCTCCATTGTGACTTCACACACCTCCATTCTATGACTTCACACACCTTCATTCTTACTTCAGAAACATCCATTCTATGATTTCACACACCTCCATAATATGACTTCACACACCTCCATTCTATGACTTCACACCTCCATTCTGTGACTTCACACACCTCCATTCTCTGTCTTCACACACCTCCATTGTGACTTCACACACGTCCATTCTATGAGTTCACACACCTCCATTCTGACTTCACACACCTCCATTCCATGACTTCACACACCTCCATTCTATGAGTTCACACACCTCCATTCTTTGAGTTCACACACCTCCATTTTGACTTCACGCACCTTCATTCTATGACTTCACACACCTTCATTCCTACTTCAGAAACATCCATTCTATGACTGCACACACCTCCATTCGATGACTTCACACACCTCCATTCTGTGACTTCACACACTTCCATTCTATGACTTCACACACCTTCATTCTTACTTCACAAACATCCATTCTGTGACTTCACACACCTCCATTCTATGACTTCACACACCTCCATTGTGATTTCACACACCTCCATTCTATGAGTTCACACACCTCCATTCTAACTTCACACACCTCCATTCTATGACTACACACTCCGCCCTTCTGACTTCAGACACCTCCATTCTGTGAATTCACAAAACTCCATTCTATGATTTCACACACCTCCATACTATGACTTCACACACCTCCATCTATGACTTCACACACCTCCATTCTGAGTTCACACACCTCAATTCTGTGACTTCACACACCTCCATTCTGACTTCACACAACAATGTATGACTTCACACACCTCCATTCTGTGACTTCACACACTTCCATTGTGACGACACACACCTCCATTCTATGAGTTCACACACCTCTATTCTATGACTTCACATACCTCCATTCTGACTTCACAAACCTCCATTCTATGACTTCACAGACCTCGAATCTCTGACTTCACTCAACTCCATTCTATGACTTCACACTGCTCCATTCTATGACTTCCCACACCTCCTTTCTATGACTTCGACCACCTCTATTCTATGACTTCACACCTCGATTCTGACTTCAGATACCTCCATTCTGTGACTTCACACACCTCCATTGTATGACTTCAAACACCTCCATTCTCTGACTTCACACACCTCCATTCTGAGCTCACACAACTCCATTCGGTGACTTCACACACCTCCATTCTTACTTCACAAACCTCCATTCTATGACTTCACACACTTCCATTCTATGACTTCACACACCTCCATTCTATGACTTCACACACCTCCATTCTATGACTTCAGAAACCTACATTGTTACTTCACACACCTCCATTCTATGAGTTCACACACCTGCATTGTGACTTCACACACCTCCATTATCTGACTTCACACACCTCCATTCTGACTTCACACACCTCCATTCTGTCTTCACACACATGCATTCTGTGACTTCACACACCTCCATTCTATGATTTCACAAACCTCCATTCTATGACTTCACAGACCTCCATTCTATGACTTCACACACCTCCTTTATGAGTTCACACACATCCATTCTGTGACTTCACACACCTCCATTTTGACTTCATACACCTCCATTCTATGAGTTCACACACCTCCATTCTGACTTCACACACTTCCATTCTATGACTTCACACAGCTCCATTCTCACTTCACACACCTCCATTCTATGACTTCGCACACCTCTATTCTGACTTCATACACCTGCATTCTATGACTTCACAAACCTCCATTCTGTGACTTCACACACCTCCACTCTGTGACTTTACACACCTCCATTCTGTGACTTCACACACCTCCATTCTCTGATTTCACACACAATCCATTCTATGACTTCACAAACCTCCATTCTTTGATTTCACACACCTCCATCCTATGACTTCACACACCTCAATTGTGATTTCACACAGCTCCATTCTGTGACTTCACACACCTCCATTCTGTGACTTCACACACCTCCATACTATGACTTCCCCACACCTTCAATCTATGACTTCACACACCTCCATTCTGACTTCACACACCTCCATTCTATGACTTCACACACCTCCATTCTCTGATTTCACACACAATCCATTCTATGACTTCACAAACCTCTATTCTTTGATTTCACACACCTCCATCCTATGACTTCACACACCTCCATTGTGACTTCACACAGCTCCATTCTGTGACTTCACACACCTCCATTGTGTGACTTTACACACCTCAATTCTGACTTCACACACCTCCATTCTCTGATTTCACACACCCCCATTCTATGACTTCACACACCTCCATTGTGACTTCACTCACCTCCATTCTATGAGTTCACACACCTCCATTCTGAATTCACAAACCTCCATTCTATGACTTCACAGACTTTGAATATGTGACTTCACTCACCTCCACTCTATGACTTCACACTTCTCCATTCTATTACTTCGCACACCTCCTTTCCATGACTTCACCCACCCCCATTCTATGACTTCACTCCTCCTTTCTGACTTCACACACCTCCATTCTGTGACTTCACACACCTCCATTGTATGACTTCAAACACCTCCATTCTCTGACTTCACACACCTCCATTCTGAGCTCACACAACTCCATTCCGTGACTTCACACACCTCCATTCTTACTTCACAAACCTCCATTCTATGACTTCACACACTTCCATTCTATGACTTCACACACCTCCATTCTATGACTTCACACACCTCCATTCTATGACTTCAGAAACCTACATTGTTACTTCACACACCTCCATTCTATGAGTTCACACACCTGCATTGTGACTTCACACACCTCCATTATCTGACTTCACACACCTCCATTCTGACTTCACACACCTCCATTCTGTCTTCACACACATGCATTCTGTGACTTCACACACCTCCATTCTATGATTTCACAAACCTCCATTCTATGACTTCACAGACCTCCATTCTATGACTTCACACACCTCCTTTATGAGTTCACACACATCCATTCTGTGACTTCACACACCTCCATTGTGACTTCATACACCTCTATTCTATGAGTTCACACACCTCCATTCTGACTTCACACACTTCCATTCTATGACTTCGCACACCTCTATTCTTACTTCACACACCTGCATTCTATGACTTCACAAACCTCCATTCTGTGACTTCACACACCTCCACTCTGTGACTTTACACACCTCCATTCTGTGACTTCACACACCTCCATTCTCTGATTTCACACAGAATCCATTCTATGACTTCACAAACCTCCATTCTTTGATTTCACACACCTCCATCCTATGACTTCACACACCTCCATTGTGACTTCACACACCTCCATTCTGTGACTTCACACACCTCCATTGTGTGACTTTACACACCTCAATTCCGACTTCACACACCTCCATTCTCTGATTTCACACACCCCCATTCTATGACTTCACACACCTCCATTGTGACTTCACTCACCTCCATTCTATGAGTTCATACACCTCCATTCTGAATTCACAAACCTCCATTCTATGACTTCACAGACTTTGAATATGTGACTTCACTCACCTCCACTCTATGACTTCACACTTCTCCATTCTATTACTTCCCACACCTCCTTTCCATGACTTCACCCACCCCCATTCTATGACTTCACTCCTCCTTTCTGACTTCACACACCTCCATTCTGTGACTTCACACACCTCCATTCTATGAGTTCACACACCTCCATTTTGACTTCACACACCTCCATTCTATGACTTCACACACCTTCATTCTTACTTCAGAAACATCCATTCTATGATTTCACACACCTCCATAATATGACTTCACACACCTCCATTCTATGACTTCACACCTCCATTCTGTGACTTCACACACCTCCATTCTCTGTCTTCACACACCTCCATTGTGACTTCACACACGTCCATTCTATGAGTTCACACACCTCCATTCTGACTTCACACACCTCCATTCTATGACTTCACACTCCTCCATTCTGACTTCACACAGCTCCATTCTGTGAATTCACAAAATTCCATTCTATGATTTAACACACCTCCATACTGTGACTTCACACACCTCCATTTATGACTTCAATCCCCTCCATTCTGAGTTCACACACCTCCATTCTGTGACTTCACACACCTCCATTCTGTGACTTCACACACCTCCAATATATGACTTCACACACCTCAATTCTGTGACTTCACACACTTCCATTCTGACGTCACACACCTCCATTCTATGAGTTCACATACATCCATTCTAGGACTTCACACTCCTCAATTCTGACATCACACAGCTCCATTCTATGACTTCATAGACCTCGGATCTGTGACTTCACTCACCTCCATTCTATGACTTCACACTCCTCCATTCTGATTTCACACAGCTCCATTCTGTGAATTCACAAAATTCCATTCTATGCTTTCACACACCTCCATACTGTGACTTCACACACCTCCATCTATGACTTCAAACACCTTCATTCTGAGTTCACACACCTCCATTCTGTGACTTCACACACCTCCATTCTGACTTCACACACCTCCAATATATGACTTCACACACCTCCATTCTGTGACTTCACATACCTGCATTCTGACTTCACACACCTCCATTCTATGAATTCACAGACCTCGAATCTCTGACTTCACTCACCTCCATTCTATGACTTCACACTGCTCCATTCTATGACTTCACACACGTCCTTTCTATGACTTCACCCACTTCTATTCTATGACTTCACACCTCGATTCTGACTTCATATACCTCCATTCTGTGACTTCACACACCTCCATTCTATGACTTCAAACACCTCCATTCTCTGACTTCACACACCTCCATTCTGAGCTCACACAACTCCATTCGGTGACTTCACACACCTCCATTCTTACTACACAAACCTCCATTCTATGACTTCACACACTTCCATTCTATGACTTCACACACCTCCATTCTATGACTTCACACACCTCCATTCTATGACTTCAGAAACCTACATTGTTACTTCACACACCTCCATTCTATGAGTTCACACACCTGCATTGTGACTTCACACACCTCCATTATCTGACTTCACACACCTCCATTCTGACTTCACACACCTCCATTCTGTCTTCACACACATGCATTCTGTGACTTCACACACCTCCATTCTATGATTTCACAAACCTCCATTCTATGACTTCACAGACCTCCATTCTATGACTTCACACACCTCCTTTATGAGTTCACACACATCCATTCTGTGACTTCACACACCTCCATTTTGACTTCATACACCTCCATTCTATGAGTTCACACACCTCCATTCTGACTTCACACACTTCCATTCTATGACTTCACACAGCTGCATTCTCACTTCACACACCTCCATTCTATGACTTCGCACACCTCTATTCTGACTTCACACACCTGCATTCTATGACTTCACAAACCTCCATTCTGTGACTTCACACACCTCCACTCTGTGACTTTACACACCTCCATTCTGTGACTTCACACACCTCCATTCTCTGATTTCACACACAATCCATTCTACGACTTCACAAACCTCCATTCTTTGATTTCACACACCTCCATCCTATGACTTCACACACCTCAATTGTGATTTCACACAGCTCCATTCTGTGACTTCACACACCTCCATTCTGTGACTTCACACACCTCCATACTATGACTTCCCCACACCTTCAATCTATGACTTCACACACCTGCATTCTGACTTCACACACCTCCATTCTATGACTTCACAGACCTCGATTCTGTGACTTCACTCACCTTCACTCTATGACTTCACACCTCCATTCTCTGACTTCCCACACCTCCTTTCTATGACTTCACCCATCTCTATTCTATGACTTCACACCTCCATTCTGACTTCACACACCTCCAATCTGTGACTTCACACACCTCCATTATATGATATCACACACCTCCATTTAATGACTTCACACACCTCCATTCTATGACTTCACACACCTCCATTCTGTGACTTCACACACCTCCATTCTATGACTTCACACACCTCCATTCTTTGACTTCCCACACCTCCATTCTGAGTTTACACACCTCCATTCTATGATTTCACACACCTCCATTCTTTGACGTCACACACCTCCATTCTATGACTTCACACAACTTCATTCTTACTTTACAAACATCCATTCTATAACTTCACTAACCTCCATTCTATGACTTCAAACACCTCCATTCTGTGACTTCACAAACCTCCATTCTATGACTTCACACACCTCCATTCTGTGACTTCACACACCTCCATTCTATGACTTCACACACCTCCATTCTAAATTCACACAGCTCCATTCTGTGACTTCACACACCTCCATTCTGAATTCACACAGCTCCATTCTGTGACTTCTCACAACTCCATTCTATGATTTCACACACCTCCATACTATGACTTCACACAACTCCATCTATGACTTCACATACCTGCATTCTGACATCACACACCTCCATTCTATGACTTCACAGACCTCGAATCTGTGACTTCACTCACCTGCACTCTATGACTTCACACTCCTCCATTCTATGACTTCACAGACCTCCTTTCTATGACTTCACACACCTCCATTCTTTGACTTTACACAACTCCATTCCATGACTTCACACACCTCCATTCTGTGATTTCACACACCTCCATTCTATGAGTTCACACACCTCCATTCTTTGACTTCACACACCTCCATTTTGACTTCACACACCTACATTCTGTGACTTCACACACCTCCATTTGTGACTTCACACACCACCATTTTGATTTCACACACCCCCATTCTGTGACTTCACACACCTCCATTCTTTGACTTCACACACCTCCGTTTTGACTTCACACACTTCCATTCTGGGACTTCACACACCTCCATTCTGTGACTTCACACACCATCATTGTTTGACTTCACACACCTCCATTCTTTGACTTCACACACCTCCATTCCACGACTTCACACAACTCCATTCTATGAGTTCAGAAACATCCATTCTATGAGTTCACACACCACAATTTTGTCTTCACACACCTCCATTCTATGACTTCACACACCTTCATTCTTAATTCAGAAACATCCATTCTATGACTTCACAAACCTCCATTCTATGACTTCAAAAACCTCCATTCTGTGACTTCACAAACCTCCATTCTGAGTTCACACACCTCCATTCATTGACTTCACACACCTCCATTCTGACTTCACGCAGCTCCATTCTATGACTTTACACACATACATTCTATATCTTCACACACCTCCATTCTGTGACTTCACACACTTCCATTCTGTGACTTCACACAACTTCATTCTATGACTTCACACACCTCCATTCTATGACTTCACACAACTCTATTCTATGATTTCACACATCCATTTGAATTCACACACAAAAAATATATGACTTCAAACACCTCCTACTGTGACTTCACACAGCTCCATTCTATGACTTCATACCCGTCCATTCTGTGACTTCACACACCTCCATTCTATGACTTCACACACCTCCATCCTGTGACATCACACAACTCCATTCTGTGACTTCAGAAACCTCCATTCTATAATTTCAGACACCTCCATTCTATGACTTCACACACCTCCAGTTTATGACGTCACACACCTCCATTTTGACTTCACACACCTCCATTATGTGACTTCACACACCTCCATTCTGTGACTTCACACACCTCCATTCTGTGACTTCACACACCTCCATTCTCCGACTTCACACACCTCCATTCTATGACTTCACACATCTATTTTGACTTCACACACCTCCAATATATAACTTCAAACACCTCAATTCTGTGACTTTACACACCTCCATTCTATGAAATCATACCCGTCCATTCTGTGACTTCACACACCTCCATTCTTTGACTTCACACACCTCAATTCTGTGACTTCACCCACCTCCATTCTGTGACTTCCCACACCTATATTCTATGATTTCACACACCTCCAATCTATGACTTCACACACCTACATTTTATGACGTCACACACCTCCATTTTGACTTCAAACACCTCCATTATGTGACCCACACATCTCCCTTCTGTGACTTCACACACCTCCATTCTATGACTTCACACACTTCCATTCTATGACTTCACACACCGCCATTCCGTGACTTCACACACCTGCATTGTGAGTTCACACACCTCCATTCTGTGACCTCACACATCTCCATTCTGCGATTTCACACACCTCCATTCTGAGATGACACACCTCCATTCTATGAATTCACACAACTCCATTCTATGACATCACAGACCTCGAATCTGTGACTTCACTCACCTGCACTCTATGACTTTACACTCCTCCATTCTATGACTTCCCACAACTCTTTCTATGACTTCACACACCTTCATTTTTACTTCAGAAACATCCATTCTAATACTTCACACACCTCCATTCTATGACTTCACAAACCTCCATTCTGTGACTTCACACACCTCCATTCTGAGTTCACACAACTCCATTCTATGACTTCACACACTTCCATTCTATGACTTCACACACCTCTATTCTGTGACTTCACACACCTCCATTGTGTGACTTCACACACTTCCATTCTATGACTTCTAAACCTCCCTTTTATAATTTCACACACCTCCATTCTGTGACTTCACACACCTCCATTCTATGACCTCACAAACCCTCATTCTTTGATTTCACACACCTCTATTCTATGATTTCACACATCCATTTCGACTTCACACACCTCTAATATATGACTTCAAACACCTCAAGTCTGTGACTTCACGCACCTGCATTCTATGACTTCATACCGTCCATTCTGTGACTTCAAACACCTCCATTCTATGACTTCACACAATTCCATTTTATGACTTCGCACACCTCCATTTTATAACTTCACACACCTCCATTCTATGAATACACACACCTCCATTCTGAGTTTACACACCTCCATTCTAAGACTTCACACACCTCCATTCTTTGACGTCACACATTTATTCTATGACTTCACACAACTTCATTCTTACTTTACAAACATCCATTCAATAACTTCACACACCTCCATTTTAGGACTTCAAACACCTCCATTCTGTCACTTCACACACCTCCATTCTATGCGTTCACACACCTCCGTTCTGACTTCACACACCTACATTCTATGACTTCACACACCTCCATTCTGTATTCACACAGCTCCATTCTGTGACTTCACAAAACTCCATTCTATGATTTCACACACCTCCATACTATGACTTCACACAACTCCATCTATGACTTCACACACCTTCATTCTGACATCACACACCTCCATTCTATGACCTCACAGACCTCGAATCTGTGACTTCACTCACCTGCACTCTATGACTTCACACTCCTCCATTCTATGACTTTCCACACCTCTCTTCTATGAATTCACCACCTCCAATCTATGACTACACACCTCCATTCTGACTTCACACACCTTCATTCTGTGAATTCACACACCTCCATTCTATGTGTTCACACACATCCATTCTGTGACTTCACACACCTTTAGTCTTACTTCAGAAACATCAGTTCTATGACTTCACACAACTCCATTCTATGACTTCACAAACCTCCATTCTGTGACTTCACACACCTCCATTCTGAGTACACACAACTCCATTCGGTGACTTCACACACCTCCATTCTGACTTCACACACCTCCATTCTATGACTTCACACACTTCCATTCTATGACTTCACACACCTCCATTCTGTGACTTCACACACCTCCATTCTGTGTTCGCACACTTCCATTCTGTGACTTCACACACCTCCATTCTGTGACTTCACACACCTCCATTCTGTGACTTCACACACCTCCATTATATGACCTCACACACCCTCATTCTGTGGTTTCACACACCTCCATTCTATGAATTCACACATCCATTTTGACTTCACACACCTCCAATATATGACTTCAAACACCTCAATTCTGTGACTTCACACACCTCCATTCTACGAGTTCATACCATCCATTCTGTGACTTCACACACCTCCATTCTATGACTTCACACACTTCCATTCCTTGACTTCATACACCTCCATTCTGTGACTTTACATACCTCCATTCGGAGTTCACACACCTCCATTCTGTGACTTCACACACCTCCATTCTGTGACTTCACACACCTCCATTCTATGACTTCACACACCTCTATTCTGACGTCACACACCTCCATTCTATGACTTCACACACCTCCATTCTGACTTCACACACCTCCATTCTATGACTTCGCACACCTCTATTCTGACTTCACACACCTCCATTCTGTGACTTCACACACTTACATTTGTGACTTCTCACACCACCTTTTTGACTTCACATATCTCCATTCTGTGACTTCACACACCTCCATTCTGTGACTTCACACACCTCCATTCTGTGACTTCACACACTTCCATTCTGTGATTTCACACACCTCCCTTCCGTGACTTCACCCACCTCCATTCTATGACTTCACACACCACCATTCCATGACTTCACACACCTCCATTCTATGACTTCCTACACATGCATTCTGACTCACACACCTCCATTGTATGACTTCACACATCTTCTTTCTGTAACTTCCCAAACTGCCAATGTTTGATTTCACAAACCACCATTCCATGACTTCACATACCTCCATTCTATGAGTTCACTCACCTCCATTCTTTGACTTCACACACCTCCATTTTGACTTCACACACCTATATTCTGTGACTTCACACACCACCATTTTGATTTCACACACCACAATTCTGGGACTTCACACACCTCCATTCTTTGACATCACACACCTCCGTTTTGACTTCACACACCTCCATTCTGTGACTTCAGACACCACGATTGTTTGACTTCACACACCTCCATTCTTTGACATCACACACCTCCATTCCAGGACTTCACACACCTCCATTCTATTAGTTCACAAACATCCATTCTATGAGTTCAACACCAAAATTTTGTCTTCACACACCTCCATTCTATGACTTCACACACCTTCATTCTTAATTCAGAAACATCCATTCTATGACTTCACACACCTCCATTCTATGACTTCGCAAACCTCCATTCTGTGACTTCACACAACTCCATTCGGAGTTCACACACCTCCATTCGGTGACTTCACACACCTCCATTCTGACTTCACACACCTCCATTCTATGACTTCACACACTTCCATTCTATGACTTCACACACCTCCATTCCGTGACTTCACACACCTCCATTCCGTGACTTCACACACCTCCATTCTGTGACTTCACACACCTCCATTCTATGACTTCACACACCAACATTCTATGACTTAACACATCTCCATTCCATGATTTCACACATCCATTTTGACTTCACACACCTAAAATATATGACGTCATACCCGTCCATTCTGTGACTTCACACACCTCCATTCTATGACTTCACACACCTCCTTTCTGTGACTTCACCCACCTCCATTCTTTGACTTCACACACCTCCATTATCCGACTTCACACCCCTCCAATTTGACTTCATATACCTCCATTCTATGACTTCACAAACCTCCATTCTGTGACTTCACACACCTCCATTCTGTGACTTCACAAACCTCCATTCTATGATTTCTCACACCTCAATTCTATGACTTCACACACCTTCAGTTTATGACGTCACACACCTCTATTTTGACTTCACACACCTCCATTATGTGACTTCACACACATCCCTTCGGTGACTTCACACACCTCCATTCTATGACTTCAAACACCTTCATTCTGTGACTTCACACACCTCCATTCTATAACTTCACACACCTCCATTCTGTGACTTCACACACCTCCATTCTGAGTTCACACACCTACACTCTGTGACTTCACAAACCTCCATTCTATGATTTCACACACCTCCATTCTATGACTTCACACACCTCCATTTTATGACGTCACACACCTCCATTTTGGCTTCTCACACGTCCATTCTGTGACTTCACACACCTCCATTCTATGACTTCACACACTTCCTTTTTGACGTCACACACCTCCATTCTATGAGTTCACACACCTCCATTCTATGACTTCACAAACCTCCATTCTGACTTTACACACCTCGATTCTATGACTTCACAGACCTCGAATATGTGACTTCACTCACCTCCACTCTAATACTTCACACTCCTCCAATCTATGACTTCCCACACCTCCTTTCTATGACTTCACCCACCTCCATTTTATGACTTCACACATCTCCATTCTGTGACTTCACACACCTCCATTCTATGACCTCACACACCCTCATTCTATGATTTCACACACCTCCATTCTATGACTTCACAAATTCATTTTGACTTCACACACCTCCAATATATGACTTCCAACACCTCAATTCTGTGACTTCACACACCTCCATTCTATGAGTTCATACCTTCCATTCTGTGACTTTACACACCTCCATTCTGACTTTACACACCTCCATTCTGTGACGTCACACACCTCCATTCTGTGACTTCCCACAACTCCATTATGTGATTTCACACACCTCCATTCTATGATTTCACAAACCTCCATTCTATGACTTCACCCACCTCCATTCTATGACTTCACACCTCCATTCTGACTTCACACACCTCCATTCTGTTACTTCACACACCTCCATTATATGACTTCACACACCTCCATTCTATGACTTCACACACCTCCATTCTATGACTTCACACACCTCCATTCTGTGACTTCACACACCACCATTCTATGACTTCACACACCTTCTTCTTACTTCACAAACATCCATTCTATGACTTCACACACCTCCATTCTATGACTTCACACACCTCCATTCTGTGACTTCACACACCTCCATTCTGACTTCACACAGCTCCATTCTATGACTTCACACACCTCCATTCTTACTTTACAAACATCCATTCTATAACTTCACACACCTCCATTCTATGACTTCACATACTTCCTTTGTGACGTCACTCACCTCCATTCTATGAGTTCACACACCTCCATTCTGACTTCACACACCTCCATTCTATTACTTCACACACCTCCATTCTGAATTCACACACCTCCATTCTCTGACTTCACACACTTCCATTCTATGACTTCACACACCTCCATTCTATGACTTCACACACCTCCATTCTGTGACTTCACACACCTCCATTATAGGACCACACACACCCCTCATTTTATGGTTTCACACACCTCCATTCTATGAATTCACACATCCATTTTGACTTCACACACCTCCAATATATGACTTCAAACACCTCAATTCTTTTTGGTGACTTCACACACCTCCATTCTATGACTTCACACACTTCCATTCTATGACTTCATACACCTCAATGACTGTGACTTTACCTACCTCAATTCTGAGTTCACACACCTCCATTCTGTGACTTCACACACCTCCATTCTGTGACTTCCCACACCTCCATTCTGTGACTTCACACACCTGCATTCTATGTCTTCACACACCTCTACTCTGACGTCACACACCTCCATTCTACGACTTCACACACCTCCATTCTGACTTCACACACCTCCATTCTATGACTTCGCACACCTCTATTCTGACTTCACACACCTCCTCTGTGACTTCAGACACCCCCATTCGATGACTTCACACACCTACACTCTTTGACTTCACACACAACCATTTTGACTTCACACCTCCATTCTGAGACTTCACACACTTACATTTGTGACTTCTCACACCACCTTTTTGACTTCACACATCTCCATTCTGTGACTTCACACACATCCATTCTGTGACTTCACACACCTCCATTCTGTGACTTCACACACCTCCATTCTGTGATTTCACAAACCTCCCTTCCGTGACTTCACCCACCTCCATTCTATGACTTCACACAACTCCATTCCACGACTTCAAACACCTACATTCTAGTAGTTCACAAACATCCATTCTATGAGTTCAACACAAAATTTTGTCTTCACACACCTCCATTCTATGACTTCACACACCTTCATTCTTAATTCAGAAACATCCATTCTATGACTTCACACACCTCCATTCTATGACTTCGCAAACCTCCATTCTGTGACTTCACACACCTCCATTTTGAGTTCACACACCTCCATTCGGTGACTTCACACACCTCCATTTCACACACCTCCATTCTGTGACTTCACACACTTCCATTCTATAACTTCACACACCTCCATTCCGTGACTTCACACACCTCCATTCTGTGACTTCACACACCTCCATTCCATGACTTCACACACCAACATTCTATGACTTAACACACCTCCATTCTATGATTTCACACATCCATTTTGACTTCACACACCTAAAATATATGACTTCATACCCGTCCATTCTGTGACTTCACAAACCTCCATTCTATGACTTCACACACCTCCATTCTGTGACTTCACACACCTCCATTCTATGACTTCACACACCTCCATTCTAAATTCACACAGCTCCATTCTGTGACTTCACACACCTCCATTCTGAATTCACACAGCTCCATTCTGTGACTTCTCACAACTCCATTCTATGATTTCACACACCTCCATACTATGACTTCACACAACTCCATCTATGACTTCACATACCTGCATTCTGACATCACACACCTCCATTCTATGACTTCACAGACCTCGAATCTGTGACTTCACTCACCTGCACTCTATGACTTCACACTCCTCCATTCTATGACTTCACAGACCTCCTTTCTATGACTTCACACACCTCCATTCTTTGACTTTACACAACTCCATTCCATGACTTCACACACCTCCATTCTGTGATTTCACACACCTCCATTCTATGAGTTCACACACCTCCATTCTTTGACTTCACACACCTCCATTTTGACTTCACACACCTACATTCTGTGACTTCACACACCTCCATTTGTGACTTCACACACCACCATTTTGATTTCACACACCCCCATTCTGTGACTTCACACACCTCCATTCTTTGACTTCACACACCTCCGTTTTGACTTCACACACTTCCATTCTGGGACTTCACACACCTCCATTCTGTGACTTCACACACCATCATTGTTTGACTTCACACACCTCCATTCTTTGACTTCACACACCTCCATTCCACGACTTCACACAACTCCATTCTATGAGTTCAGAAACATCCATTCTATGAGTTCACACACCACAATTTTGTCTTCACACACCTCCATTCTATGACTTCACACACCTTCATTCTTAATTCAGAAACATCCATTCTATGACTTCACAAACCTCCATTCTATGACTTCAAAAACCTCCATTCTGTGACTTCACAAACCTCCATTCTGAGTTCACACACCTCCATTCATTGACTTCACACACCTCCATTCTGACTTCACGCAGCTCCATTCTATGACTTTACACACATACATTCTATATCTTCACACACCTCCATTCTGTGACTTCACACACTTCCATTCTGTGACTTCACACAACTTCATTCTATGACTTCACACACCTCCATTCTATGACTTCACACAACTCTATTCTATGATTTCACACATCCATTTGAATTCACACACAAAAAATATATGACTTCAAACACCTCCTACTGTGACTTCACACAGCTCCATTCTATGACTTCATACCCGTCCATTCTGTGACTTCACACACCTCCATTCTATGACTTCACACACCTCCATCCTGTGACATCACACAACTCCATTCTGTGACTTCAGAAACCTCCATTCTATAATTTCAGACACCTCCATTCTATGACTTCACACACCTCCAGTTTATGACGTCACACACCTCCATTTTGACTTCACACACCTCCATTATGTGACTTCACACACCTCCATTCTGTGACTTCACACACCTCCATTCTGTGACTTCACACACCTCCATTCTCCGACTTCACACACCTCCATTCTATGACTTCACACATCTATTTTGACTTCACACACCTCCAATATATAACTTCAAACACCTCAATTCTGTGACTTTACACACCTCCATTCTATGAAATCATACCCGTCCATTCTGTGACTTCACACACCTCCATTCTTTGACTTCACACACCTCAATTCTGTGACTTCACCCACCTCCATTCTGTGACTTCCCACACCTCCATTCTATGATTTCACACACCTCCAATCTATGACTTCACACACCTACATTTTATGACGTCACACACCTCCATTTTGACTTCAAACACCTCCATTATGTGACCCACACATCTCCCTTCTGTGACTTCACACACCTCCATTCTATGACTTCACACACTTCCATTCTATGACTTCACACACCGCCATTCCGTGACTTCACACACCTGCATTGTGAGTTCACACACCTCCATTCTGTGACCTCACACATCTCCATTCTGCGATTTCACACACCTCCATTCTGAGATGACACACCTCCATTCTATGAATTCACACAACTCCATTCTATGACATCACAGACCTCGAATCTGTGACTTCACTCACCTGCACTCTATGACTTTACACTCCTCCATTCTATGACTTCCCACAACTCTTTCTATGACTTCACACACCTTCATTTTTACTTCAGAAACATCCATTCTAATACTTCACACACCTCCATTCTATGACTTCACAAACCTCCATTCTGTGACTTCACACACCTCCATTCTGAGTTCACACAACTCCATTCTATGACTTCACACACTTCCATTCTATGACTTCACACACCTCTATTCTGTGACTTCACACACCTCCATTGTGTGACTTCACACACTTCCATTCTATGACTTCATAAACCTCCCTTTTATAATTTCACACACCTCCATTCTGTGACTTCACACACCTCCATTCTATGACCTCACAAACCCTCATTCTTTGATTTCACACACCTCTATTCTATGATTTCACACATCCATTTCGACTTCACACACCTCTAATATATGACTTCAAACACCTCAATTCTGTGACTTCACGCACCTGCATTCTATGACTTCATACCGTCCATTCTGTGACTTCAAACACCTCCATTCTATGACTTCACACAATTCCATTTTATGACTTCGCACACCTCCATTTTATAACTTCACACACCTCCATTCTATGAATACACACACCTCCATTCTGAGTTTACACACCTCCATTCTAAGACTTCACACACCTCCATTCTTTGACGTCACACATTTATTCTATGACTTCACACAACTTCATTCTTACTTTACAAACATCCATTCAATAACTTCACACACCTCCATTTTAGGACTTCAAACACCTCCATTCTGTCACTTCACACACCTCCATTCTATGCGTTCACACACCTCCGTTCTGACTTCACACACCTACATTCTATGACTTCACACACCTCCATTCTGTATTCACACAGCTCCATTCTGTGACTTCACAAAACTCCATTCTATGATTTCACACACCTCCATACTATGACTTCACACAACTCCATCTATGACTTCACACACCTTCATTCTGACATCACACACCTCCATTCTATGACCTCACAGACCTCGAATCTGTGACTTCACTCACCTGCACTCTATGACTTCACACTCCTCCATTCTATGACTTTCCACACCTCTCTTCTATGACTTCACCACCTCCAATCTATGACTACACACCTCCATTCTGACTTCACACACCTTCATTCTGTGAATTCACACACCTCCATTCTATGTGTTCACACACATCCATTCTGTGACTTCACACACCTTTAGTCTTACTTCAGAAACATCAGTTCTATGACTTCACACAACTCCATTCTATGACTTCACAAACCTCCATTCTGTGACTTCACACACCTCCATTCTGAGTACACACAACTCCATTCGGTGACTTCACACACCTCCATTCTGACTTCACACACCTCCATTCTATGACTTCACACACTTCCATTCTATGACTTCACACACCTCCATTCTGTGACTTCACACACCTCCATTCTGTGTTCGCACACTTCCATTCTGTGACTTCACACACCTCCATTCTGTGACTTCACACACCTCCATTCTGTGACTTCACACACTTCCATTCTATGACTTCACACACCTCCATTCTATGACTTCACACACCTCCATTCTGTGACTTCACACACCTCCATTATATGACCTCACACACCCTCATTCTGTGGTTTCACACACCTCCATTCTATGAATTCACACATCCATTTTGACTTCACACACCTCCAATATATGACTTCAAACACCTCAATTCTGTGACTTCACACACCTCCATTCTACGAGTTCATACCATCCATTCTGTGACTTCACACACCTCCATTCTATGACTTCACACACTTCCATTCCTTGACTTCATACACCTCCATTCTGTGACTTTACATACCTCCATTCGGAGTTCACACACCTCCATTCTGTGACTTCACACACCTCCATTCTGTGACTTCCCACACCTCCATTCTGTGACTTCACACACCTCCATTCTATGACTTCACACACCTCTATTCTGACGTCACACACCTCCATTCTATGACTTCACACACCTCCATTCTGACTTCACACACCTCCATTCTATGACTTCGCACACCTCTATTCTGACTTCACACACCTCCATTCTGTGACTTCACACACTTACATTTGTGACTTCTCACACCACCTTTTTGACTTCACATATCTCCATTCTGTGACTTCACACACCTCCATTCTGTGACTTCACACACCTCCATTCTGTGACTTCACACACTTCCATTCTGTGATTTCACACACCTCCCTTCCGTGACTTCACCCACCTCCATTCTATGACTTCACACACCACCATTCCATGACTTCACACACCTCCATTCTATGACTTCCTACACATGCATTCTGACTCACACACCTCCATTGTATGACTTCACACATCTTCTTTCTGTAACTTCCCAAACTGCCAATGTTTGATTTCACAAACCACCATTCCATGACTTCACATACCTCCATTCTATGAGTTCACTCACCTCCATTCTTTGACTTCACACACCTCCATTTTGACTTCACACACCTATATTCTGTGACTTCACACACCACCATTTTGATTTCACACACCACAATTCTGGGACTTCACACACCTCCATTCTTTGACATCACACACCTCCGTTTTGACTTCACACACCTCCATTCTGTGACTTCAGACACCACGATTGTTTGACTTCACACACCTCCATTCTTTGACATCACACACCTCCATTCCAGGACTTCACACACCTCCATTCTATTAGTTCACAAACATCCATTCTATGAGTTCAACACCAAAATTTTGTCTTCACACACCTCCATTCTATGACTTCACACACCTTCATTCTTAATTCAGAAACATCCATTCTATGACTTCACACACCTCCATTCTATGACTTCGCAAACCTCCATTCTGTGACTTCACACAACTCCATTCGGAGTTCACACACCTCCATTCGGTGACTTCACACACCTCCATTCTGACTTCACACACCTCCATTCTATGACTTCACACACTTCCATTCTATGACTTCACACACCTCCATTCCGTGACTTCACACACCTCCATTCCGTGACTTCACACACCTCCATTCTGTGACTTCACACACCTCCATTCTATGACTTCACACACCAACATTCTATGACTTAACACATCTCCATTCCATGATTTCACACATCCATTTTGACTTCACACACCTAAAATATATGACGTCATACCCGTCCATTCTGTGACTTCACACACCTCCATTCTATGACTTCACACACCTCCTTTCTGTGACTTCACCCACCTCCATTCTTTGACTTCACACACCTCCATTATCCGACTTCACACCCCTCCAATTTGACTTCATATACCTCCATTCTATGACTTCACAAACCTCCATTCTGTGACTTCACACACCTCCATTCTGTGACTTCACAAACCTCCATTCTATGATTTCTCACACCTCAATTCTATGACTTCACACACCTCCAGTTTATGACGTCACACACCTCTATTTTGACTTCACACACCTCCATTATGTGACTTCACACACATCCCTTCGGTGACTTCACACACCTCCATTCTATGACTTCAAACACCTTCATTCTGTGACTTCACACACCTCCATTCTATGACTTCACACACCTCCATTCTGTGACTTCACACACCTCCATTCTGAGTTCACACACCTACACTCTGTGACTTCACAAACCTCCATTCTATGATTTCACACACCTCCATTCTATGACTTCACACACCTCCATTTTATGACGTCACACACCTCCATTTTGGCTTCTCACACGTCCATTCTGTGACTTCACACACCTCCATTCTATGACTTCACACACTTCCTTTTTGACGTCACACACCTCCATTCTATGAGTTCACACACCTCCATTCTATGACTTCACAAACCTCCATTCTGACTTTACACACCTCGATTCTATGACTTCACAGACCTCGAATATGTGACTTCACTCACCTCCACTCTAATACTTCACACTCCTCCAATCTATGACTTCCCACACCTCCTTTCTATGACTTCACCCACCTCCATTTTATGACTTCACACATCTCCATTCTGTGACTTCACACACCTCCATTCTATGACCTCACACACCCTCATTCTATGATTTCACACACCTCCATTCTATGACTTCACAAATTCATTTTGACTTCACACACCTCCAATATATGACTTCCAACACCTCAATTCTGTGACTTCACACACCTCCATTCTATGAGTTCATACCTTCCATTCTGTGACTTTACACACCTCCATTCTGACTTTACACACCTCCATTCTGTGACGTCACACACCTCCATTCTGTGACTTCCCACAACTCCATTATGTGATTTCACACACCTCCATTCTATGATTTCACAAACCTCCATTCTATGACTTCACCCACCTCCATTCTATGACTTCACACCTCCATTCTGACTTCACACACCTCCATTCTGTTACTTCACACACCTCCATTATATGACTTCACACACCTCCATTCTATGACTTCACACACCTCCATTCTATGACTTCACACACCTCCATTCTGTGACTTCACACACCACCATTCTATGACTTCACACACCTTCTTCTTACTTCACAAACATCCATTCTATTACTTCACACACCTCCATTCTATGACTTCACACACCTCCATTCTGTGACTTCACACACCTCCATTCTGACTTCACACAGCTCCATTCTATGACTTCACACACCTCCATTCTTACTTTACAAACATCCATTCTATAACTTCACACACCTCCATTCTATGACTTCACACACTTCCTTTGTGACGTCACTCACCTCCATTCTATGAGTTCACACACCTCCATTCTGACTTCACACACCTCCATTCTATTACTTCACACACCTCCATTCTGAATTCACACACCTCCATTCTCTGACTTCACACACTTCCATTCTATGACTTCACACACCTCCATTCTATGACTTCACACACCTCCATTCTGTGACTTCACACACCTCCATTATAGGACCTCACACACCCTCATTTTATGGTTTCACACACCTCCATTCTATGAATTCACACATCCATTTTGACTTCACACACCTCCAATATATGACTTCAAACACCTCAATTCTGTGACTTCACACACCTCCATTCTATGACTTCACACACTTCCATTCTATGACTTCATACACCTCAATTCTGTGACTTTACCTACCTCAATTCTGAGTTCACACACCTCCATTCTGTGACTTCACACACCTCCATTCTGTGACTTCCCACACCTCCATTCTGTGACTTCACACACCTGCATTCTATGTCTTCACACACCTCTACTCTGACGTCACACACCTCCATTCTATGACTTCACACACCTCCATTCTGACTTCACACACCTCCATTCTATGACTTCGCACACCTCTATTCTGACTTCACACACCTCCATTCTGTGACTTCAGACACCCCCCATTCGATGACTTCACACACCTACACTCTTTGACTTCACACACAACCATTTTGACTTCACACCTCCATTCTGAGACTTCACACACTTACATTTGTGACTTCTCACACCACCTTTTTGACTTCACACATCTCCATTCTGTGACTTCACACACATCCATTCTGTGACTTCACACACCTCCATTCTGTGACTTCACACACCTCCATTCTGTGATTTCACAAACCTCCCTTCCGTGACTTCACCCACCTCCATTCTATGACTTCACACAACTCCATTCCACGACTTCAAACACCTACATTCTAGTAGTTCACAAACATCCATTCTATGAGTTCAACACCAAAATTTTGTCTTCACACACCTCCATTCTATGACTTCACACACCTTCATTCTTAATTCTGAAACATCCATTCTATGACTTCACACACCTCCATTCTATGACTTCGCAAACCTCCATTCTGTGACTTCACACACCTCCATTTTGAGTTCACACACCTCCATTCGGTGACTTCACACACCTCCATTCTGACTTCACACACCTCCATTCTGTGACTTCACACACTTCCATTCTATAACTTCACACACCTCCATTCCGTGACTTCACACACCTCCATTCTGTGACTTCACACACCTCCATTCCATGACTTCACACACCAACATTCTATGACTTAACACACCTCCATTCTATGATTTCACACATCCATTTTGACTTCACACACCTAAAATATATGACTTCATACCCGTCCATTCTTT